>VWZW01003938.1:97692-249052 GCA_013397115.1 Edolisoma coerulescens | reverse complement strand
GGCCCCTCCCCGCCCGCCGCGCGTCCGGGAGCCCGGGCGCGGGAAGCCGGGACGGGGCCAGGGACACCCGGTCACAACCCCACGGCCCCCGGGGGCGGCGGGGCGAGGCCGCGCAGCGCCCTCGCTGCTCCGCTCAGGCTCTACCTGCCCGTCTCCGGCGGGCTGCGGCGGGGCCATTAATTACTTCCCGCACGTGTTGGGTTTTCTCGGCAACAACCGACCCCCAATAAAANCGCTGCCCGCCCAGGTGCCCACGCCACGCGGGGCTGCGGCTGCCCCGGCCGGGCGGCGGGAGAAGGGCGGCGCGGGTGCGGGCTGGGAAACCCTCGGGCTCGGAGAGAAGGAGCGACTGTGGCTCCACGGCGGCAGAAGCTTCAAAAAAAACCCCCTAAAATTAAGTTTTGCCTACAAGAAATCTCGCCGCGTTGGCAACGGCAGGACCACGGGGCTTCAGGAAAAATATCCCGAAGGTTTGGGATTGGGAAGCGATCGTAGTTTTAGACGAGGACTCCCCGTTTCGGGAGGATTTGGTGGCCACAGCCCTGCCTTGCAGCTGTGTACTTGCGGATCGGGCTACATCAATTAACCTATAAATCTCTTTTTATACATTTCCCACTTCTACTCTACCAGCTTTGCCTGGGTGTGTGCACCCGGCAGCATCCGCACTGGCATACTGGCACTATTTACGCCCCATCGCTTCCTGACTGGAATTTGCCGACTCGGGGAGCAAAAAATTGTATAAAACGAGTTGGTTTGGGGGTTTTTTTAAGGCATTGTCGGTACAGCCTATGATTTTTTTTCCCTTGCTGAGCTTTCGGAATATATATAAAAAATAGATTTTGTACCTAATTTTATCACTTCAGTAAATTCCATTTTTATTCAGCGGTATTTCTGGCCAAATCCAATTTATTTTCCAGAAGTCGGGGAACCTCGCATCTCTGCTGTTTTAAAATCTGTCTCAATTGCAAACGTGCAAACAACAGCAACCGGAAAAGTAGTCTCGCAGGCTCCCCTCTCCCTCCATGCTCCCAACGCGAGAAGGCAGAGAAAAACCCCGTGCTTTATGTCAAGAACAAATATTGTGCAATTCTCCACCACCTTTTTTTTTCTCCTTTTTTTTTTTTTTTTCCCCCCCTTTGTGTGGTTTTGGAACTTAAGAGTATGAAAATGTAAAAACCCCTGGAAAGCGGTGCCGGTCCCTCCGTGCCCGGAGCCCGCCGGTGCCCGGCTCCCGTGCGTGCCCCGCACGGCGGACCGGGACCTCCCCGTCAGGCTCCCCGCGGTGCTGCCCTAGCCGGGGGACTCCCGGGGCTTAACGCTGCCCCGTCCCACCACCCCGGCACGGTCCACGGAGCCTTGCCAGGGAGAAGACCGCAAGGTCTGGGCCCTCCAGCGCAGGAGGAAAACACTGTCCCCAATGGATGCCCACTCGTTATGGCAGATTTCGCAGCGGGGCAGGGGCAGGTGAAGTTTCAGCAACGACCCCAGGAGTGGCAGGTTGGTGGCTCCGTGGATTTCCCTCATCCCTTACACCGCGGGTGCGAGGAAAAGGCAAAACAAACCCGGGATAACAGCAACAAAAGTCCCCTCGCGCTGAGCTGTGAGCCGGCGGCGAGGGGAATATTCCATCCACCCTAAAGAGCTTTTAAACCGCGCTGTATCGCGGTTAAATGAATATCCTTAACAAGCGTAAAGACAAGTAGTTTTTCTCCTGCCATAAACATATTGCATCTCCGGTGTAATTATATGCAAACCAGGAGCGAACGAGACATTTCCATTGTAGCTGTCACTCAGCGGAGGGGGAAGCACATGTACATTTGAACTTCAGAGATCCGGGCTGGAGTAAACAGGTCTGAACTTCGGCGAGGAGAGGGGGCGAGGAATATCAAAGGCCAGACGGAGGCAGGCAGAAGGACTTGAGTGGCGAGGAAACGTAGGTGCCAGCGGGCTCCATCCTGCAGCCCGGGGAGCCGGGCTGGCACCGGCAACCTCGCCCGCGGACCAGGGTTTGTTGCTCGTTTTGTGGTGATAGGGAGAAGTTTCCCCCTCCCCCAAATGAAGATCAGCTGTGTGGGACATATGCATCGCGCTCGGAAGCGAGTGGGAAAACCACCAGGACCAGTTCAAGTGCTGCAGAATAAAGTGTGTCCTGTCGCCGTAAGGGGGCCGAGGCAAACCTAGAGGAAGGGGACAAGGGGTGTCGCAGCCCTGCGGGGAGTTGAGGCAGCTCCCTGCACCTTGGGGTGCCCACGCACCGGAGGGACCCCAGGGAAGGCCACCCTCTGGAAGGGGGAAACACTCACTCCTCATCTCCCCCACCCCCTGCCCCTCACTAAGCCATTAGTAAGAGGAACGGCGCACACCCGGGAGCGGGCAGCGGGGGAAGCCGGGGCCTCGGTACCCTGGCCCGGCCGATAGCATCCGCACCCTCTGGCCGCCCCCTTGAAAACCCCCCGACGCCTCCGAGAGAGTGGGGGGAAGTGGCGAATATCTCAATCAGCGAGGAGGTGACCTGTGACCCGGAGGGTGGCTCTATTGTCCCGCTGTTGCGGGGGACACAGACTTTAGTCAGCCTTTCTGCGTGACTGAGCCCTGAGGGGCAACCGCAAGCCCAGGGCTCCGGGGAGGCATCCCGGCCTCAGGAGTCCCCAGGCCGGCATCAGCTGCCGGGGCAGAGCCGCCCCTTCCCCAGCGTGCCCAGGCCGCTGCCTTCTCGCCTCGGCTTCTTTCTGAGCCCGCACCCGGAATACGCGGCCCCCTCGTGCCCTGGGTCTTTCTCCGGGAGCCGGGCGGGGCTGGGCAGACCCTCCCCACCCAATGGCGAGCACCGGTGGGACGGAGGGGCCCCGACGGGTGACCCTGGTAGTGCTCAGTTGGGGTTTGACCTGCAGAGATTCTCCGAGGAGACGATGGGGATAAAGCGAGAGGAAGAACAAGGAGGGGTTGTCCCGGGAGGAGCCCTCGGCCCGATTCTTCCGCCCGTCGGCCCCGTGAGCGGAGCTGCGGGAGCCGCCCCTNGGGTCCCCGAACGCGGCCCGTCAGGCGGAGGATTTGGGACAGGCAGACGTGGGCGTCCGTCCCGTATCGACCCGGCTCCCGCCCGTCCCCGCGCCCGCCCGTCTCTCCCCGGGGCCTCTCAGCAGGTGTAAACCCCGGCTACAAACCCGCTCCCCGCGGGCAAATCGCTCCGCTTGAGCCGGCACCCCGACGGGCTCTAAACAGCGGTCTCTAGCTGCCGAGGGTCAGCCCCGGGAAGCTGCCAAGCTCCGGGGGAGCAGATTCAAGCCCATCCTGGGGACCCTCCGCAGCCTGCAGCAGGTCCCCGAGGCGGCTGCGGGGACACCCCGGGGTGTGCCGGGGCTCGAGCGCTCTTCCCGTTGCCCGGAGCCCCAGGAGAGAACGTGGGGTTTCCTCTCGCTTCCAGCTCTTCTCCCCCAGCAGTGGGCACAGCCGCAGCCCGGAGCTGGAGGGTCGGCAAGGGAGTCACCGCTACCCGTGGCCCCGGGCTGGGACCTCCGACCGGCCGGGACTGCCCGGAGCGAAGCCCCTTAGTGCCCAGGCGGAGCAGGGATCTGGGGGGGGCTGCAGGCGGGCCCGAGTCCGGGGGTCGGGTCGCAGGCTCAAGTGTCGGCTCCGGCGCATCGGCGGGCACACCGATGGCGGGCACCGAGGGTGTTTCCCTCAGCCAGCATTCCATGAAGACGGGGACACGATTTCGCCAGCCCCAGGGATGTGTTGGGACAAGATGTTGAACGATTTTAAGTATTTCAAACAATTAAAACGACGATTTTCCACCGCTCGCCTTTCTCTATCCTCTCTCCGGCCGCATTGCCCATCGACTCTCCCCTCAGCGGCTGGGGGTTTTCCCCAAGGTGTCGGGAAGAGAACCAAGCTCCCCTTCGCTCTCCGGCCCGGGACACATCCCCGACAGTCCCCTTGGGTGATCTGCCCATCCCTTTTGCTCTTGTGTTCTTTTCCTCCCCGGGACAGGCGGTGCCGCCGCACAGCTGCGGGGTCTGACCCGCTCCCTCTCCTTTCGCCCCCGCGCCACTCCTTTCGCCCACGAGGGCAGCGCTCCGGTGGCGTCTCCAGCCCGCAGCCCCGACGGGCTCCGGCCGTCCCGGGCACCGTGGGTCGGCGGGGGCTGGGCGGCCGCGGCGCCCGTGGGGAGCCGGGCTCAGCCCTCGCACCCTTCCCTGGGTTCAATAGCCCTGCCATAGGAGACGCTTCCACCGGTAAAACCCGCTCGAAGCTTTGGGGCCAAGGCGGGTGAATCAGCGGTGCGGAGTGGGGCGAGGGCTTCTGCCCGAATGTCCCCCTCTGCCCGGGTTCGGGTTGGCACCGCGGTGGTTCATCCCCTGCCCGTGTCCGCGGGGCTTCGGGGGAGCCGGCTCCATTCCTGCTGCCGGTATCCCCACACACACGTCCCCTCGCGGGACCCCCTCTTTTCTGTGTTTTTGCTGTGGAACACCCCCAGGCCCCGCTCTGCGGGACGCGGGCGTGCAGGGAGCGCGCCCCGGGCGCTGGGGGCAGCGACGGGCCCCCGCGGTACGATTAACCCGCCTGCAAACGATGTGCTTGCCACGGGGTGAAGGAGTCGATGCCTTTTAAAGGACTTTTATTCCCCAACCCGGAGAATCAGTTCCGTAACGAGAACCTTGGGCAGAGGCGGGGGAGACGGCGGTGGAAAAGGTGCGTCAAGTGATCAAGCCCGGAGCGGGCAGCGCCCGGGGGAGGGAGGGCTTGCGGCAATCTGGGCTTCGATGAGGACCGCACCAAAATCAAAATAAAAGAAAAGGAAAAAAAAAAAGAAAGAGATAGAGATCAAGACAGAGAAACCAAGATAAATCCAAAAAGCAACCAAGCAAACTGAAAGCCCCATTGCAGCCCTTCAGCTGCGGCTCCCAGATGAAGGCAGCTCTGTGCCCTCCTTGCGTTTCGATTCTCTCGGCGGGGCTGCGAGCCCGCGGGGCCGGCGGGTGAGCGCTGCGGGCAGGCTGCGGGCAGGGCTGCCCGAGAGACTCCACATCCTCTCAAGTTTTCAAAGCCAGGAAACAGCCATTTCCCGCTACCTTCGCCCGTTCCCCAATAGCTTTCAAGGCGTCCACGTTTATTTTAAAAACTCTTCTGAGAGCCGTAGTAAATTGAGTTTGCTTGTAGCTACAAAGGAGAAAGTTAAGCATTTGTCTCTGCTGTTGTATAGGCAGCCAGTTGTTTTAATTAAAGGGTGGGGATCCGTGATATATACACCAGATAAAAGCAAATGCACAGAATAAACTAATTAAAACATTGTGTTTGGAACACATTTTATTTCTTTTTTTGATCTTAGTTGTGTTTTAAAGAAATGTCAGCGCACTATAAAGCAACCTTATTTCCCTTATAGTGTGCGGCGCTTTTCAAAGGCTAGTGTGATATATTTTAGAAAAGAAATCCCGCTGTGAAAGCTTGCGTGTCTTCTCTTTACCAAACTAAGCTCTTGTCAATCATGCCAAGGCATAACCAATCACCAAGTCCCTTTTTGGAAAGCAGCTCATCCCGCTGTGCTTTTATATATCACACCGCAGCATGTTTAGATGCATTTTTACTATCACTTCAGGAGCGGTGACTGATGAGAGCGCAGTTACAGTACCGGCTTCCCCAAACGCCGGAGTTATTAACAATTTGCCTGGCTATTGTGTGCGTGTCTTCCTCTCCCTCCTCCCTTTTTCCTGTCTCACGTTGCCTCTATTTGTCATGGACACGAAGATTCAGGGAATATTGGGGCTGGGGATGGTGGTGGGGGTTGGCGTCCGAGGTGCCCATCACCTGCCTGGGAAGGGGTGACAGGATGTTTCATGGCTGCCCAGCCACGGGGAGGGAGAAGCCCCGCGGCTCGGGGTTCTCCTGATAGCACTGAGAAAAAAAATGACACCCCACCTCGTAACGTGCTCGCCCTTTCCACGCCCGGCTGAGGAGAGCCCCAGTGCGAAGTCCCCGGGCCGCGCAGCCGGATCCCCCCGTCCCGCCGCTCCTGAGCACCCGCGGGGGTTCCGCGGCCCGCCCGGCTCCGGCTCCGGGCGGAGAAACGGCAGAGCCCGGCGAGCGGCGTGCCGGGACACGAGCCACACCGACACGGGGCGCGACAATAGCGCCTGTGTTTCCTCTCTCCTTTAACGCGGAGCCCCGAAATCGTTGCAGGGGCGCCGCGTTTACCTCTTGATCCCGACAGCAAGTGAGAAAAAAAATAGTCATTTCTTCTTTTTGCTATATTTCTAGACCTTAATTGAAGACAAGTGGCAAATGGTTTTTATTAAAACCCGCCTCCAATTCCGGGCGTTTCCAGACAAACTGTGCAAACCTCTGGCATCGCGCACGTACAGACACATCCAGTATTTCTCTCTTCAGTAATATATCAATATCATCTGGTTTTGTGTCTCTTTCCAGGCGCAAATTTCAGGGACTCCGTTGTGCACAGATCCCCCCGGCGGGTCCTTTGATGTGACCATGTCAGAAACCACAGAAAAGGGAGTCGGGAGGGACGGGCACCCCCGACGCCCCTCCGCCTTCCAAGGCGACCTGAGCATAAAGACTGCCGATGCTCAACCTGTTTACAGAGATCCCCCACCTTGCTCCATCATTTCATCTCACAAGATTTCGCACCGCTCGTTTGCGGGAAAAGGCTGCACCTTTTCCGCAGACTTTGGGGTCTCCCCACGTTCCTTGTGCGGATTTGGTTGTACCGGGAGACACGAAATTATTTTATCGTTTGCCTTAAAAACGGGACAGATCCGGGCATTTATTTCTATTTTATTTCTCGTTTAACTCGGAGGCAGCAGCGGCTGCTGCATCGCATCCACCCTGAAACGAGAATTACAGGTGCAAATGGAGCCGTGGCTTACTGGTGCAGGGGGAAAAAAATTAATAAATATATATATTTTTTATATCCTTTCAACACGTCGGATGCCGGGAGCCACCCCGTGCCCTCCCCATTTGCCCTGCAGGAAGAAGCTCTCGGGAATCCGCGCTGTTGCTCCGCATCCGTGGAAAGCCCCTGCGCCCATCCCGCTCCCCCGCAGCAGGACTGGAGAACCCCACAACCCCAGGGTCACCCCATCCCAGGACCCCCGGAATGCCGCTCGGTGGAAGCGGGGGGCGAGCAGAGAATGCTGCCGGCAGTGCCACAGCCCCTCCTCACCCCGCAAAAGGGTCTGTGGCTTCCAGCCTCGCCCGTCGTGTAGTGTTCCCCCCTCCATACGAGCAGTAATTAGCCTTTTCCTTTGAATTTCCTCCGCATCAGGCAGAGGAAAGGTCTTCCTTTTGTCCTGCATTCCCCCCCTTCCCCCCAAAACTTGTCTCTTTGACCCTCCTCCAAATCGATGCTTTGAGCAGGTCTCAGCCCTTCTGGCCGCCGTGTCGGGTCACGCGATGGGACCATGCGGAGCCCCACACGTGTGCCAGAGCTGCTGTCGCATTTCTGGGAGACTGGCACTGTTCCTCCCTCCCAAAATCTCCCCCGAAGGGAACTTTCTGCCCCTTCACCCGACTGCCAGAGGGCAGAATTGGAGCCGGTGCTCTCTGGGGGTTTGGGTAGGAACCATGCTGAGAGGAGGGGGCTGTAGGGGCAGAGACTTCCCAGCGGGAGGCCAGTTTCTGGGGACAGGAGGCCACCTGGGTAGGCACGTGTCCCAGGGCATTCTCACCCATTTAGGACACCAAAGGCCCTGAAAGCGAAGAGCAGTGCTCTACCGTGGCACTTGGCAGGCTCGGGCTGAGGGGCAGCTCCCCACACCGAGGACCAGCCCCCACTCGTGAGCCAGCACAAGTCACAGCACAGACGGTGTTGTCGCATGCCTTGAATCAGAAATATTGCCTCTACTGCCACTCCCAGGGGCTCTGCACAGACACGACAGAGGACGTAGGTACTTTGCCTGCCCAGGGGAGCAGCCCTCCCACAGCTTTGTTGGCAGAAGGAGAAGGGACCCTGTGGCAAAAGCACCTGATGGAATTGCAGTAAAACAGATACAGATGCAGGTGTCAGGAAAGCTTTAGCATCACCTGCACAAGCCTGCCAAAGAAGTTGTTATCAGGTCTCCAATATTGAAAAGATTCACTTTAAAACAGTTTTCAAATATTGCTGTTTCAAAATGCTTGATCCCTTCCACTTCCATAGCTTTGCATTTCCTGAACCTTCACTGGGCAGAGATACATTTACTTGGCTTTACATGGCTTTTCTTCTCTAAATAATTAATTTAGCAAAAGTTAAAAAAAAAAAAAAAAGGAGCAACCAAAAACCACCTAAAACCCAAAGGTAAAAAAAAAAAAATACAAGATAACCTCCAGCCCCAAAGATCCAGACAGTACACACAACACTAAAATGAACCTCCTCAAATGCAGGGGGGAAAAAAAAATCCAGCTCCACAGTCAGAACTAGAAAACCTTAGAAATGACCAGTTTTATCAGCTTCCTCCCAAGTTGCCAGGAGAGCACCGTACAAGTGTCCCTCGCCACTGCTGTTACCCCCTTCCTGCAGCATGCAAGGTGAGAGGTGGCCAAGTGGGCGGCAGAGTGCACTGGGGTGGGTGTGCCCTGTGTCCCGCCAGCCCGAGAGGCTGTGCAAGGTGCGGGGAGACAGCACATCACATTTGTGCTGCTGCAGCGCAGGATTTCACTTCCCAGCAGCAGCAGAAGTATTGATTCCTCTAAAAGGTAGGATTTGGGCCTTAAGGTCTTTAGCTCATTTTTCCACACGAAAAGTTTTCCACCTTTCCCAGTGGAAAGGTTCCTAGTGCCAGGTTTGGGAAGAGAAGCAGCTCACAGCACGGCAGCTTTCCCTGCCGAGTGCTGCTGCCAGGAATGCACACTCCCCATCTTGAAGCAGCATCAGCCACTGCACGAGTTACCTGTAGGTTTGCACAAATCCCAAAGCTCCCCATACAGCACAGGCAGCTGCTCCAGCAGGGAAACATTCACCAGGAGGAACACAGAAAAGCCCAAAAAGCAAAGCTTAACTTTTGAAAAAATCTCCGCGACAAATACTTCAGAGGAAGCCTAAAGATGCGAGCCCAGCAGAACCAGTGGACTGGAGTCATGCTGGACGTGCAGCTGTCCCTTTGCTGCTCCAGCCAGCAGCACTCAGAAAATGCTGCATTTTCCTACTATACACAACCATCCCCTGCAAAACTCATCCCATAAGTCCCAAGCCCAGGCTTAACTTACTCAAGCCAGTGCTGCCCCTCCCCTGCTGGCAGCTGAGGCAGCGCTGAGGTGCTCTGCAGGTGTGGAGTGCTAACGTAGGAGCAGCATGCACCTGATTTGGCTGCTCTCACCCAATCTGGGGGTCAGAGCCCAAACAAAAGTAAATCCCCCAGCCCCACACTGCCACTGAGCCGGGATGATTTGTGCCATTAATGAGGATTCAGCTGGAGGAAAGCAGGCAAAACATCGGATTGGTATCTCGAGAGATGGAAATAGGATTTCTAGCTTTACACTGGAAATTATATCCATTTTTCATATCAATTTTGAATTTGCAATGTATTCATGTTAGATTGCCTTCTTCAAAAGTGTAGATTTTGTTGCTGGAAATCATTTTACACACACTTTTAGTGTGAAGACAGGAAACCAAAAGCTTCCAAATCCATCTGCCTGGAACAGTGTGTCAAGGAACAGCACATGAATAGCTATGTTGGCTTTCTTCTTCATGGGATAAAAATTACTTTGGGGTCCTCAAATCCTCACCAGGAAGATAATAATGTTTAAATAAAGTACATGGCCTGAGCTCTCCAGCAGTTCCCAACTTTTGCTGATATTGATGGCAATTAGATGAACCCTTTGCACATAGGGTTCTGGGGCCCAGAGGATGAAGCTGTGTGTGCTTTCAGCCTCACTAAATCCCAGGCAAGAATGAATTTTTTGGAGGTGCAGATGTTGGCATTATTTAGCTGATATTTTACAGATGCTGTTGTATAGTTCTGATATGTTTCTTCATAAATTCAGCATCATTTTGTATTTTTTATTGAACTCCAGAGAGCAGACAGAAAGATTATTTGGGTTGGAAAGTTTTCAGGGTATGAAAGCAAATGATACCCAGACCAACCATGGTATCACTATAATAATATATATAATTATAATAATTTCCACCTTGAGAATTAGGAGCTGCATAAAACAGCAGCATAAAATTGGCATTTAGAATAGAAACTTGGCACCAAGTTCTTTCTGCAGCTGCTGCAAAACTGCTCACAAATCTCTCCACAGGACTAGTGCTATTGTTTTTAACGGATTACATTTTATTAGATTTTTGAAGTGTTCACATCATAAAATGCATGCAGGAAGTACTGTGTGTGTAAAACACAGCCACATTAATTATGAAAGCTAGTAAATGAATCATACATTACTGCAAATATATTATGCATTGCTTACATCTCTTTGCCGTGGCATGTTTGCACGATAGAAATAGAAACTAGAAAGGAAAGTTGGTAAAAAAAAAAATTGAGAGAAAAATAACATCAGTTGAGGAGGCAAGAAGAAAGAGGAAAAACGTAGAGGGAAGATGTGATAGCAGCATGACCTTATTTTTATATGAAGTCAAACTAACGGCCCTTGTGATATTTGAGTACCTGGGCACTGCAAACTCGTGAGTCAGGGAACTCACAGGGTGATTTCTCTGACAATGATATGTGTGATTTTGATAAGAGAATCATATGGCCTATCTCACACAGCATTGCTAGGGCTTGTGGGTTTCTCTCTATCTTTCACAAAATGATGTGCCTGGTTACAGATTTGAGCAAAGAGTTGGTGTTGTTTTGTATATGAGGAGTGAACTGGCTTTTTAAGATGATGACTTATTTCCTGCCAAATTTGCTTTAAGAAACCACTTCAGTTCCGTGCAAAAGACTTCATGTTGCTTTGATTTATTACCCAGGATATAAATGGGGAGCTGTCTGGTTCTAGAGGAATTCAGAGCAAAATTAAATTTTTCTCCTATAGGAATAACACAACTGTTCCATGCAGCCAAAACACATTATCTTGTCTGTAAAACTCTCACTGTACGTTCGGATATATTAGATGGGGAGGAGATGCACACCATGAGTCTGCCGAGATAATACACACTCGGCTCAACTTGCAGCCAAATCACGATGTGATGTGAGGCTGTTGATACATCTTAAAAACTGCAGAGCAGGCTCCTCAAAGATGGGGAAGCACAAAGCCCGTGGCAGCCCCGAGCTCGGTCTCTCTCCGCTCGCTGGGGTTCGCAGGCAGGGAAGGCAGCCGCCCGCAGAGCAGCCGGGCTTTGCTTTTGGCAGCTTTCTCTCTTAAGCAAAAGGTATTTTCCGAGTTGGTTATCCCGTTGTTTGCATTCCTCCTGAGCCTGCGGGGATGTTTCTGTCTGCTGGAGCGGGGCAGGGGCTGCAGGAGTCGCGTCTGAGCTCCCGGGAGCCGCGCTGCCCGCCCGCTCCTCCCGCGGCTGCCGGGGGCCCTTCCTCGCCCGCCCCGCGCTGCTCCTGGCCCCGACCGCCCTCGTTTGTCTTGGAGGCTCCGGAGCAAACTGCAAGAGAAACAGAACATTCGGTCAGTGTGGAGTTAAAACCGTCCCAGGCTCTGCCCCGGCAGCCAGGGTCTGATCTCACAATGCAATCCCCAAAACAACTTTCACTCCATTTTAAGACTTTTACTGCGGGCTCAGCCTGGCACGCTCACGTTTTACTGCAAGGGCTGCTCCACCCTCTGCTCTGCACTCGCTGCGACACCGCGGCACCGCAGGGACAGAGAGAGGCCGGGGCTTGGCTGCTGGAGCTGGTCCAGAGGAGGGCAACGGAGCTGGTGGAGGGTCTGGAGCACAAGTCTGGTGAGAAGCAGATGAGAGAGCTGGGCACGTTCAACCTGGACAAAAAGAGGCTCAGCAGGGACCTTATCATTCTCTAGAATGACCTGACAGGAGGCTGTAGCCAGATGGGGGTCGATCTCTCCTCCCAGGTGTCAAGTGGCAGGATGAGAGGAAATGCCTCAAGTTGTGCCAGAGTTTTAGACTAGATATGAGGAAAAATTTCTGCACTGCAAGAGTTCTCAATCCCTATCACAGGCTGCCCGTAACAGTGGTGGAGTCACCATTCCTGGAGGTATTTAAAAGACCTAGATGTGGCACCTGGGGACATGGCTTAGTGGTGGACTTGGCAGTGCTGGGTTAACTGCTGAATTTGATGATTTTAAGGAGATTTTTCAACCTAAAAATTCTATGGTTCTGTTAAACCTTACTGAAGTCTTTAGCTTTTGTCATATATTGAAAGGACATTTCCATTAAACAACTCCTGTTAACAAACCCCATGGAGAAGTCCGCTGATTTTTACTAGAGAAAAATCTTTGAAAGAAGGAAATTTGGAAAAGCGAGTTTCAGATGAGCTAAACCCGAGGAGAAGGAATGCCAGGAGCAGACACAAGGGCAGGCACTTGCTACTGGCGACCTTTCTGGTAATTGCAGTTGAACAGCTCTGCTCAATAACCTGTTTCACACAGCCCAGTGACCAGGACTGTTCTGGCACCTCAGATACACAAATAGTTCAGAGAAATATTCAGGGTTTGATGTCCGTTCTTATTGCCCTCCAAGCCTGAATACCCAAAAAAGCTAGCTGCACATTCATTTTGGGGTTAGACCTTATATCGCATCTCTGAGATGAAACAAAGGAAAAATGTTGGCTGGAAGGGACCTCTGGAGGTCTTGAGTTCAGCCCCCACCAAAGGCAGGGCTAATGTCAAGGTCAAATCATAATCAGCTTTTTACAGTACAAAATCTGGAATAGCCATGAAGGAATTACATTGATCTCCCTCTCCCCAGGTCACTTTGGCGAGATCTTCAATGTCAAATTCTCTCTTTGTCTCACTTCTGGCTGGATAAATTGTTTTAGGAAAGTCTCAGAGACTGTACTGAGCACAGAACTGGATTTTCTAAGCCAGTAAAGCTTTTTCTGCCACAAGTAAATTCACCATCCATTCTCAAAACCTCAAACACTGACCTAAGTGGCTGTCCTAGAGAAGGACATGAAGCACTGTGTCTAAATGGTTTGGACTGGGAATGGGCCAGATCATACTAAAATCCACCTCCACTGATCCCAGTGTGTTTTGGACCAAGCCCCGAAGCAGGGGACCAAACCAATGGTATGTTTTGTACTTGAAGAGTGCTGCCTCTTTGTGCCAAGCTGTCACACAGCCTTTGGCAGGCGCAAGGACATGGCTAGGGACCCTGCACAGTCAGCCCTGCCCACCCTCCTTCTGAGAAATAAAAGGAGAAAAAAGTGGAAATAAAAATCTAGGAACATGGCAAACACATCAGGCAAATCAAAACCCTGGGGATTAGTTAATTCCGTTTGCAAACCCCTTCCTCCTCGTCCGTATCCAGCTCTCCTCCCAAATCTCTCAGTGTCATCTATGCCAGAGAACAGCTGCAATGCCAAAGCTTCGAATGTAGGGACTCAGGATCAGTGTGGGAAGCTCAGTGGAGCAATTCTGGGACCTGAGGGGCTCTGCAGAACATCCCTCTTCCTCAGGATGTAAATCTGTCCTGCTTACCATGGTCAACGAGAGAAATCCACGTGGCAGGGGACTGTTTTGGTGCCATTTAACACTGTTTGGCTCATGTTAAGTTATTAACATTGCAAGGGAAAATTCTGGGGTGTTGGTTGCAGGAACCAGGTGCTGGTTGGCACGTCACGCATCAGCAAGGCAGGGGTGTGGACTGGCACTGGGCTCCATCCTTCCTTGCCCTGTGAGGCTCTGGTGCAGAACCAGAGCTCTGCTACCTTCTGTCTTATATTTCTACCACCTTAGAGCCAGTAAGAAAAATAAAGCCTTTAGATGATTTCCACTAGCTCCAGGCAATCTAGAACTTTTGCCAAAGAATTACATAGAGGCAGTATTAAAAACCAGGGTTTTCTATGAAGTCTTTTAGACACAGAGGTTGCAACCAACACCCTTCCTGGCAGGCAGGGAAACCAACCTACCATCAGGACCCCATTTTGTGACTTACAGAGCCTGTCAGGAAAGATCGATAGTTGGCATGGTAACAAGCTCATTCCCCAGGAATAGAGCTCCTTTTTATTAAATTTGGCTGGCTATTGATCAGTTCCTGATCCACGTGTCAAAACATGACAAGCACTTAATGACTCACAGATTTTTATTGAGGCAAATAAAAAAATAATAATATCATGAGGCAGCTGGAGGCTGCTGCCTGCTTCGGAGGGCGGCCTGTGGCTGCGAGCAGATCTGGGCACAGGGCAGGTTGCAGGGATGGAAAACGAGCACAAACGTAACCTACTCCTACGGCAATTTTAAAACCTGTTTTGCCCTGCTGTGGAGGTCTCTTAGAGCAGCATCCCCACCCAGCAGCTTTGTGCTGTGTGGGATTTTACCCCTCCTCCCTACTCGCTCTCCATGTCTTGCTACTCTCTGTCAACAGTGAGGCTGCGCAGTCCCTCCCCACAGCTCCCAGCCCTCCAAACCCAGTGCTTTCCCAAAGGCTCCTCTTTGGGCCTTGAAAATTTTCCCTCCCCAGTGGGGTCCTGGTTCCCACCACACCTGCAGCCTGCAGGCAGCACAGCTGTGTCACACTGCAATGAGGCGATTGATGCAGTCAGCCCATGCAGATTTGCTGATAGCAGCTCTAAAGTTTGAGTTAAACTTATTTCCCTTGGTCCTCCCAAGCAAGGCTGTTTCCTCTGCATCCCTAAGCACATGGCCACAGCCCAAGCAGCAGCTTGGCCAGTCCTCCCAGCAGCCTGACATCCTAGGGTTCCACACACCTTCCATTTGCCATTCCAAAGGCAGAGTATAAACCCCTCAGCCTTCGCACTGGAGGGATACAGTCCCTCAGCAAGATGATTCGCCTGTTCAAATTGCTTTAATGTGCATTTACATGAGAGATAATAACAGCTCCAAGGGCTTCTTCCAGACTCTTAAATAATACTCACTTAACAGAGTGTCTGAATTCATGCCGAAATGACAGACTATAATAATCCAGTCATATCTATCCCGCACACACAGCTGACTATAGAGGCTTAGAAAAACTGCAAGATGTATTTATTTGCATGATATGGTATATGATAGCTAGTTTTTTCAGGTCATCTGCTGTGACTGGTCTGATACAGAGAAGTTGCTGCAAGAGGTCTTTCTATTTCCCTCTATCAGATATTTTAAGGTGAGAAAAAAGCTTTTATTCCCAAGCCCTCCTTCACTGGGTGCATGGCACTGACACAGTGATGTGTGGCAAACCCTGATGTGGGTGTTTGTGCATCCTGATAATGTCTGTTTCCTCTCCAACCACGACAGTTCTGCTCTGCACTAGCAAAGCTGGACACAGGCAAGTCCTCCTGAAATCACTGAGCTCAACACAGAGCAGCTTGTGATGCATCTTAAAACCTTCAGCCGATTAAGCATCATATAGCAATATCACCATGCATCCTCTGCAGCCAGCAAAACTCATCCTGCTTTACAGGTGGGATGTAGAGCCCAATCTACCCACTTGCAGCCACACCAGTGACCCTGCAGCATGAACAGATCTCCACACTCATGATGCTCAAGGGTGTGCACAACCA
Organism: Edolisoma coerulescens; assembly: GCA_013397115.1. Lineage (NCBI taxonomy): Eukaryota > Metazoa > Chordata > Aves > Passeriformes > Campephagidae > Edolisoma > Edolisoma coerulescens. The sequence goes on along the minus strand of VWZW01003938.1, from coordinate 233,495 downwards.
CAGCAGTATACACACTGCAGTGTGCACTGCTCTTGCCCACACTCCTGTAGGACCATCACCGTGCATCGTCTGCGCCCGCTGGCACTGCTGGAGCACCCACCTGAAAGGTCACGAGAAGATAGGTCAGGCAGCAGTGGTTGTTTTTTCTCAGGCTTTCAAGAGAAAGCAATGCCTAGAGAGCAGAGCAGCCCCCTCTCCACATGCTGGCTGGGGATGACAGAGTGCCCCAGGTCTGCAACGTCACTGGCATTCTCCACCTCAGAACAAAGGATGAACTTTGTCATCACATTACTCATGCTTTTTCCAGATGCTTGAAGAACAGGAAGAAATCAGGTTAAATCAGTAAGTAAGTGGACAAGAGAAATGTTCTTTGTCATCACCTTCCTCCAAGGGCAATTTTGTAGGAGAAAGAAGAGTGCTGCCTTGCCCATATGAAAGCTTAGCAAATCCTGCCAGCAGTTCCACTGAAAGAACATGATGTTCCCATTTGTTCTCTATTTTAGACTGCGCTCCCAGTCCTGTGTGCTCCCCTCCTGAGAACATTTAACCCAGAGGAAGTTACCTAAGCAGCCTGAACACCTGAACATACCTAATGACAAATATTGCCAGAGGGTATCTGAAGACACAGCAAACCCATCATGTCATTTAGCTGCTCGTGAAATCTGACTGTATAAGACTGGGCTGGAGTCAGGCAGTGGAGCAGTGGGCATGGTTTGCCTTGAGATTGAGCAGCTGAGCTTCGAGCAGAGCCTGGCAGCAGCATGAGCTTCACAAACCACGGGTGATTTGTCCCCACACAGGCCCCAGCTACCCTGTGCCAACTCCTGCCCAGCTGCAGAGCCAAAATTCAGCCCAAACAGCCAACTGATCCTCAGGTAGAGAGCTGCAGCAAAACCTTGTTTCCCATTGACCACTTTTACCAAAAATGTTCAAAATTACATCAGTAATGTTGGCACTTTCTGCTGACAAATTAACATCCAATTATTCCAGCAGCCAGTAAAAATTCTGAAGGAAAGCTGCGGTGTATATTTGTGGGAATCAGCCATTTGCCACTTTGAGCTGCTTTTGATGGATTTTAAAAGGCCTCTGCTCTCGATGCTGGTGGGAAGCGCGGCAGTGCCCACCTGCTCTCCTGGCAGCTCTGCTGGGCACTGCGAGGGGCTGGGAAAACTCCGTAAACCCACCACAGAGCATCCTCCAAACCCTCCAGGGTGGGCAAATGCAGCCACGGGAGAGCACAGCGGAGAGACTTAACAGCCTGATCTTGCGCTAGGGTTTAATTTAAGTTAGAAATAACATCTCTTTCTCATCTAGATCATATTAGGATTTTGAAAGGGCAGTCACGCAACTTCCCCTGGCAGTTATGGCAGAACCGTGCTCGGAAATGAATGGAGCTCGTGGAAGCATTCAGGACCGAACAATTGGATTTATAATTAGGCCTAAAAAGGGAAGAACACTGAATAAAAGCAGCACAGCCAATTTTAGAAGAAAAGGAAGTTCTGGATGGAATTCATTGGGGTAGAGCACTGAAGTGGAAATGGAAAGTGTTCAAAGATAAATGAGTTTAGGCCTAAGAGTTTGCTTGACATCTAGAAAATGTACTAGGAACACAGTGTCAAGAAAAGCTAAAGTGAATAACAAAGAAACACAAGAAGTGAGAGAAGAGAGAAAAGAGCCATAAAACTTTGGGACAACAAAGAGTTGCAATTATAGAGGGAAATGTAATGAAGTGTAAAAAATCATAATGAAAGCAAAGATAGAGAATGAAAGGATGATTGCATATTTGCTTAGTGCACATCGGAGAAGTGTCAAAGACATGGGGAACAAGAGGTCACTAAATGAGAAAATAAAGCCTCTGGAGGAAAGGCACTGAATTTATTGCTTTAAATACAGACTTATTTGCTTGGATTTACCACTTGAAGGCCAATGGCAGAGGCAAGTGACAGAAACATATTCCTAAGCAAGAAAAAAAATTTCCAAAGGAAATGGAGGTTTTTTTTTCCGTGGACAACTGATCCAGCAATGCAGTCTGACCCAAGGCAAAACACTGGGATCTAGCAAGGGCTCAGAAACAGAGGTAAAACAGTCTGAACAGCCCCTAAGTTAATATTTTCTTAACAGCACCCTTTACTGGCACCAGGAGTCCTGTCTCAAAGTGACTCAGTTTTTCCAGGTCATCTGCATCGAGAGGGGGATCTGCTCTCAGCCCTGATGGGGCTCCCCTCCTTTCCGGGATTTTTCTAACAGGATGACATTGGTGCCCCAAAACCCTGCCACATCCCACTGTATCATTTCCCAGTAATATTAAAGTAAGGGAGCTGCACACAACAGGTTAATGCTGTGGCCCACAAAATCTTTTTGCCAGGTCCAGATCAGCAGTACAAAGCGGGATGAAAGCCGTCCCAGGTCCTCCTGTGGGGGTGTCACATGAGCTTCACTGCCTCCAGCACCACTGTGGTTATTTAAAGGAAAACCCAGAGTTTCTCAGCTATGGGGAAAACTGAGCTCTGCTCCTGAGTGAAACACAGGCAGTTACCCACCAATGGATCCCTCTCCCAGCACAAGGTGCAGCTGTGGCTCTGCATTTACAGATCTGTGGCTGGTTTTTGAGTCCAGCAGAAGAAAAACGCTCTTTCTATGGAACAGTGTCCCCAACAGGGTTTGACACTGAAACAGGGTTTCAGTACCCTTTTCTGCCCTGAAATGAGGAACGGCCATGAGCTAGGGGTCCCACTTTGTTGGGGCAGCTGGGAGAGCACAGAACCAAGGGATGGGACCAGCACCCTGCAGGCAACTTCCCAAACCCACGGCGTGGGGAAGGAATCAGCAGCTAATGGAGAACATGGCTTAGATGACTCCATCACAAGCACCAAAGAGAAGCACTGGATGGGACACTGGGAATGAGTCCCCACCTCATCCATATGTCCCAGTGCTGTCTGTATGTTCCATCCATGTGAGTGCTTTTTCATCCCAGGTGAGGGATTGGGATGCTCAAGGAAGCACAGGGTACTCCTGGGCTGGCCCAAACCATCCCTCTCCTTTGGGACCTCCAGGGCTCAGTGACCTCAGAAACGGGGCTGAGGAGGAGCTCACCGCCTGCAGCAGCCCGGGACACCCCTGGAAGAAGCAGAAAAAGGAGTGGAACAAGGCTGCCAAGTGCATTTTCCCTCAAAACCCCCAGGAACAGCAGAGTGACACCCTGGGAACAGGATCCTACTGGTGCATTTATCAACCAAGCGGTATCTAGACAATTAGTAGTTTTCTTTAATTTAGGACTAATTTTGTCCCACCAGTTTAAATTAAAGCCCCCAATAGGATAATTTCCTCATAACCATAATTTTGTTACAAGCTTTTCATTAATCCAATCACAACTTCTATGATATTATTTGGCAGCTGATTGAGACTACAGGAACCACAGGGGTTCACACACATTGTCTCATTTCAGATAAAAAAAAAAAAGTAAAATGAGTCCAATTAAAAATTCTTTTAGTACTGTCTAATATGTGAAACTCCCCAAAGTCAGGACTGAAAAATCATCATTCCAGCCACGCAGCCCATCTGTGGGTGACAGCAGAAGCTACATGCTAATGTCAGCCATCCGTAGGTGTCTGCCTGTCTGTTTAGCTCTCTGTAGCAATAATATATTTAAACAAAATTGCCAGGGTGGAAATATTCGTGTTTGGAAATATCTGTCTACGGCTTTGGGGAATTTTCTCTGGAGTATTTTGGTTTGATCTCAAGGCTCTCTCAGCTCCCTGAAGTCTTACTCAAAGCATCCCAGGCCATGATGCAAATATTCAGCACAGAGCAATTCCCTGCAAATCTCATATTCATAGCAAGAAATGGAAAAGAGAGAAACCCAGTGGTGGAAAGGTCTTGTGGCAGTAATAACATACACAGCGTTGTCAGATGGGGAAGCTTCAGTGAGGAGATGCGCTAATTTGGAGGGAAAAAAAAGAATAGAAAGCAGTGGGGATTTTAAAGTGAATTCAAGTCTTAAAAATTGCACTTTCTTCAAGTCACACACAATCACTCCTGACAGAAATTTTTCAGGCACGTTGAAGTGCAGAAGGGAGGTGACAGAAATCCCTTGAAATAAACACAACAAAGAAGTCAAAAGAGAAAATCAAAATTAATCTAGGCTGTATAATAGAAATATTAAAGCCGAGGGGATCTGTTTCCTTCTTCTCTATGAGCAAGAGCCCCCAGGCGTGGAGGGGCAGCTTCAGCATCGGGGGAGGGAGGATTCCCTCTCCCCTCTGTATGCAAAGCTGTGGCTCATCAGAAGCCACACCATGGCCTGGACCAAATTCCAAGACCAGTGACAATGGCCTGCATCTTGTGTTTTGGTCAGGCAAGGCCCACCTGGAGACACCCGGGAGGGTGCTGGAGCCAGCAGAGCCGCAGGCAGGGGAGGGCAAGAGCAAGTGGGGGCGTGGTGGAAGGGGATGGCTAAGGAGGCACAACAGAAAGGACAGGTTTTATCCCCCTAGCAAACAGTATGCAATGGCAAAGGGAGGGGGACAGGCACCAAAACACTCCTGAAATCGGGCCAAACATGGCAAATGTTTCTGGAGATTAAAAAAAAAAAAAGAGGATGTATTTTAATAAAAGAGATATTCTGTACGGACATTTCAAAGACAAAATGCTCCCACTTCCCACTTCAAGGCTGCATTTGCATTTCAAATTGACATCAGCCCAAATGAGAAAAAGAAAAAGGTTTAGAAGAACCCAGAGGTGAACCCCAATGCTTGGTTTGTCCTGGATGAAACCCACTTGAGTTTGCCAGACAGCCTTTGAGCAGGTCAGGCCAAGCTGCCCACCAGTGGGCCATGCCCCATGCAAGACCCCAGAGAAAAAACCCTAATTTCCAAGTTATTACCACACCAGGCTGCTGAGAGGAGGAATGGGGCTGTGGCTTCCCCCCTCTCTGCGCACAATTCCCCTTTATTGAGAGAAGCTGGCATTTGCACCCTTCCATCACCAGCAAACCCCTCGATTCCTAATTAAGCTCTCATTAAGAACCATACCTGCAGTGGCTGGAGGCCAGCACAGTGCAACTGGCAGGAGTTTTAATCCTTCCCCAGCTTCACCTCATAGGCAGAAAACATAACTGAGCAATGCCAGAATTTCTATTCTGTGAAATAATGAAACATTTTGAAACATGCTTCCCGTCCAACTCAGGGATAAGTCAAGACCCAGAAATTACTCCAAACATGAACGAGAAAATTTCTCTCAGAGCTGCCCAGCTGCTCCCACACAGGAGACCTAGAGTGTAAAACGCTGGTAGAACAGGAGCCTGTGAGGATTCCCACCTGTTTTCATTTTCCACATTTTCCTGTTCACACTCTCGGGATATTGAATCTGACTCTGCTAAACAGCCTGTCTGACAAATCTGACTTTTTCCAGTGGAAACCAATTCAGGCAGGAAAGGTGGAAGGGGAGCTGCGAGCTGCGAGGCACAGCCGTGTCCCTGCTCTCCCGCTCCCGCAGGCCACGCTCCAGCACAGGGACAACCCCAATCCCACCCCGGCCGAGCACAGGGCAGCTTCACACCCAAGGATGGCTGCACAGACAGTGCCTAAGTGGTAGTGCCCTTTCATGCTCCACTGTGCCGAGCTGATAGGCTCAGGAATCGTGGCTTTTCTGCCTCAACAACACGTTTTTCTGGGATCTTTGTTTCTACTGCAGGTTAAACACATCAAGGCTTCCTTGCTCAGAAGTGCACGTGGAGCAACTTCTGCCTTGAGAGAGGGTCAGGAGGGGTTACCTTCACACAGCAGCATTGCTCCTCTTCCCTGCTACCCCAGTGATCCAAGCAGATCTTTCTTTTTGTTGTTGCAGCTCTTCCTTTTGTGTCCTCAACTAAAAGGAATTAACTTCTACCGGGAGCAGCCGATGAGGCGCATATCAATAATTAGGGGTTCAGAGGCTTCATGCTACTGTTTCCCTACATCTCTGCCAACAAGGATAAAAAGTGCCCAAGAAGTGCTGACTTTCCTGCCGTGCAGGGAGGCAACCAAGCCCCATATCCAAGGAAAGGAGTATGATGGTAGAGGTAAGGGGCAAGCAACCAGGCACCTAGACCTGAATATTTGGGGCCCGTCTGATTTTTGGGTTGTGTGGTGCCACTGTGTGCTAGGATAGCCTAAAACCCGGGAGAATTTAATCCCAGCCCAAAACCAGGACAGCCACAGTGAGGTGCATGGGACTGGGCAGTTTTTCTGGATCAGGACCTGGGTGCAGGGAGGAGGCAGCAGAGCTGGAAATGCAGGGTCAGAGCAGTTCAGCCCCATATTCAGAGGGGCTCCAGTCCTAGTCCTTGTTGAAATTAGTCTTTGCATGGATACTTATAAATAAATCCAGGACACTGCTTGCGTAACAATAACATTTTGCAGTATCTGGCATTTGCCGCTAGTTGAAGGCTAAGCAAACCATGCTTCAGTGGAGCATAAAATTGCTTTTCCTTTAGAACAAGCAGGGCATTGTAGTAATAGGCAAAACTGTACATTGTGTTAACGGCTGTATTTTCACATTATTGATTTACATTGTGTAATGCCATGCAAGACCTGCTTTCGATGATATGTGCATCTGTCATATCACAATAACTGCAAAGGGCTGGGTGCTGCCCGGAGAATGGAGAGCTGGGGATCCCAGGGCAGATTCACATCCATGTGCCCATCATGCGGAGGTGATGATTAGGGGGATGTTGTGGTAATGAGCAGGTCCCAAGTGAGCACTATGTAAATCAAGGCTGCCCGGGTCAGCTTCCACTTACGGTGCACATCCAACTTTTTCAGCCTGCTTACTCTTCTGACAAGGAGAGCGTATGGAAATGCTTCCCCTGGGCACGTCCCCTCAGCTGTATGTGTTTCAAGGTACCCAAGACAGATGGGCTGCATTTTTTTTTCCTCTCTCCTTTCCAACTATTTTCTGCCAGATCTTCGCAGCCTCGGCATGGGGATGCCTACAGGGGTCACCAGCAGAGCAGTAGGAGAGAGAGCCACCAAAGATGAAGCCAGGGAGGGTTGTCACAGGAAATGTAATCACTAAACACACCTTAAAATAAGAGAATGAATAATCAGCGGATACAGCGTTTTGAATTTAAGGGAGTTCACTTCAAAAATGCAATAGTGAAGTGTTGATATCAGTCTGAAACATTTTTAAAAACACTGTGTAGTTACTGCAAAGCTTTGTTTTATATTACCTGGCCTGATGGTAAATTAGGTAAGCTTCCATTAATCTATCTTATCTGGCTTCATTGCTTACACTAGCTCCAAGAGCTGTATGTTATAACAAGTAACATTAAAATAATATTTTTCTTCCTTTTTATTTGGTTATTTTTAAATAGATTGTCTCATTGCTCAAAGAGGAGGGGCAATTCCAGATCCAGCTTGCCAGACCAAGAACTGGTTCCAATTCTTTCCTCAGCTACTGATTTTCTAGCTTCAGGAAAGCCACATAGTCTCTTCATGCATTATCCACTCCTAGATGTAAAAAGACTCAGCCTTCCAGAGCTTGCAGAAGCCCACAGAACCCCAGAACAGAAAGACTGCCCTAAAATCAAACATCACTTAAATATTTGTCTAGTATGTATCAGATTTAGCAATCAGAGGGGTTTTTTTTGTGTCAGATGGTAGTGACAATTTGGAATATTGAAATATTCATCGAAGAATCAGCTCTTTCCAGATGGAGAGCCATAGACACGCCCGAGGTGAGGAACTTGGGGTGCTCTGACATTGCCAGCACCTTGAGCTTCCATCCCCACAGTGACAGGTTATGGCTTTAGACACCATCATGAGCCAGCAGGGCCAGATCCAAAATGCAGGGGAGAAGATCAGGGATCCAAGACACGCTGGCCATGCAGAGACCACAGGAAAGATGTTTCACTTCCACTGGGGGTGCGCCGGGGTCTCTGTGCTGTGATGGATGTGCTGATGTTTTCTGGTTGCCCTGCTCAGGCCTGAAGCAGCTCAGCTCTGTCCCTTTGCCAGCACCTCACAGGGTAGATGTAATTCCAGGAAATTGCTTTTGACCCCAGCTACCTACGGCAGCACAGAGATGTTTTTAAAGCCCAGGCTGCAGCGCTGCCTGTCTCATCCTGTCCCTGCCTCAATGCATTCATATCCACCACGTGCTTGTCACATTTCTGAAAGGGAAAACCAGAGTTAAATGAGAGCTCTGCTTTTCAGTTCACCTTTCACTGGAAATTATACTGCTTTTCCTTCCTTACATATTTATTTTCTTTTCTATCTCATAGTCTAAATCTATTCTCTTTGCTTCAAACGAAAAAGTGGGGCACATTTTACCAAATCCTTATTTCACACAATCCAAGATAAAATCAAAGATGTAGCATAATCTTAGTTATTACTATCAGGAACTGAAAGAAAATCTAAGCTAAGGAAAGTTTTCACTCTTTTATCATAGATTTTTTTTTTTAGTATTTACTCTGGTGCATTTGCATTGGTTGCTTTTGAGGCTGCTCTATTCTCCAAACCTGCAAGTCACTAATGATCAAGACTTTAGCATTGCACGTTGTTTAAAATGTTAGTTGTGTCATCAACAGCTCACAGAAGCAGTGCAACTCTGGACTTGGGTCTCAGAAGGTAAAAGTCTTTTCGTTTTGTCTTTAAATACTTGGATAAATCCCATTAGCTTTCTCCACACCATCAAAGCATTTGGATAGCATAAAGCAACTGAATACATAAAAATGTGTCTAAACACCTTGTAAATCCCTACACAGAGATGTTGCTGATGCTACTTTTAAACCTAGGAAAACATTTCACTAATTACTGATCAAATACAATACAGCTAAATTTCACTGCCAGCACATCATTTTGATAATGGGTATGGAAATTATCCATTCAATAGCTATTCAGAAATAACTTAGAAAGATTGGTTTTCAGATTCTTCTGAGAATCCTAGAATAATCCCCTATAATCACCGTGGTGAGAATCCACCAACATTTTTCCGTTTGAAAAAGGCTGTTTGGGGCAAGAGCCTTGGTGGTCTCTGCCCATCCTCCGACGGATGCGTTCAAACAAAATATCTGAAGTCACCAGCACTTTGGTGGCAGAGGACTGGGGGTTTCATACTCTTACATGACTCAGTCAAGAAAGTACCAGCACAGGAAGAGGCTTTAGCTCTCCTCCATCAGCTTGGCTTCTCAGGTGCACCTCAGCAACCCGTCAAAATAAATTTTCTTCCTTTCTTACAAGGCAAACTTGCGTCGTTGTCTATCCAGAAACAAAACAAACAAAATAAAGTACCTAAAATAAGCAATAACTACACTTTGCACTTCCCTGCTGCTCTGTGACAGCTGCTAAATGTGAACCAGGAGTATTTTAGATTGATTCAATTTTACGATCTTTCTTGCTGCTTGGTATAAGGCTGAATTGATTTGCTCTTTCTTCTTTAGGGAAAGACATTGTTTTCTGATTTCCTGTACTGATTTCATAGATGTAAAATTTGGTCTGACTAGAGGAGATGAAGCAGAGGGATTGTTGGATGAGCAATGTTTTCCTTCTCCAAAGTGGTAGATACCAGACATGAGTATAACAAAAAGAAATCCCAACGTGTCCAAAGCTTTCCTTTCCCCTTCAGTAACACAGTTTTTGCTCCTTTATGAATTTCTGCTGCCCAGGTTCCACAGAGTCCTTAGCCCAAGGAGAACTGAATTTCTCTATACTTGCATATAAAGCTGTCTGGGGATCCCCTGCCCTTGTGTCCTCCTTGTCACCCCACAGCAGAGGTGTCCCAGCTCCCCTGCCACCCTGACCGCAGTGGCCATCCCCAAAAAGAGACACAACCTGCCCATGTAAAGCAAGGGAAAGCTACTGGCCAGCAGTGCCTTTCCCCTCTCCCAGGGCCAGGCCGCCTATTTCCATGGGTAATTATGCAAGGGGTTAATTGGGGGCATAGCAGCCTCCCCTGGGAAGCTCAATTAAAGACCACAGACCCAGCTTTCATCCCACAGGTGAGGACTGCAGACACACGCCCAGACTATCGGAATCCCTGGTCTCTGTGGCCTCCACAACCACCCCAGCATGCAGGAAAGACAAACGTGTCACCAGCGAGGCACCTGCCCAGGGAAGGGCTGCAGCACCACCAGGACCCACGTGCTCCCAGTCCACGCTAAAATGGCAAAGCCTTTCTCTCCCATCCCAAAACTGCAGGTTTCATACCCCAAGGGGCAGTGCATAGGCGTAAAAGAGTTAAACCAGCAAAACACTAGCGTGAAAAAACCTTTGTAACAGCTGCACATGTGTCAGTTTTCATTCACAAGCAAATTCAGCCGAAAGGGCAGATGCACAAGCATCCACCCCAACAGCCCTGTGCTGGCCACCATAAAAGCTCCACAATCAGAGGAAGAACAAAGCACCATAACTTGTTTCATAAGCAAAACCATTTCCAAGTGGCTTGGAGAGAGAATCACACACCAAACCTGCTCACAATAACATGCTGAATCCCTAATGATACAGGGAGAGGCTGATGGCAGCTCAGGACTGTCACAGGGTGTCACTGGACAAGCCAAGTCTGCCTGCACATCACTCAAAGCCAAGATAGGGGCTAATCTGGGTGTATGTGCTATTTGCTCTGTGACAATGGGATCAGGAATGTTTTGGGGAATGGAGAGGGCGCATAGAGCCAGGCAGAGCTGAGAGAGGTGGCAGTACTGAGACCTGAGAGGGAGGGGCTGCGTCCTCCTCTCTGTCTGCTGGGCTGAGCCTTCAGCTGCGAGAGAAGTTGGATGTGAAGAATACAAAAATGTCCCAAACCTCAGGGGTTTCCTTGCACAGGAGGAAGCGTGGACTTCAGCAGCAGGACCTGAAAATCCTGGGCAACATGTCCAAGCCATGATCCCAGCCAGGCCGAAGGGAATGGGGCAGCCAAGGAGACTCACCAGCCCCAACACTTGAGTAAGCCTTCAGACAGGCTAGGCAGCACTCAGGGCAGCCTTGCTGCTGGGCTTTTTTATATCAGCTTTACCTTCCAGACAAGATTATTGACCTCTCCGGTGCAGTATTTAACACCCTCCATTCATCCCCACTTTCCCCTTCCCTCACACTTCACTCCCTTTGTTGCTCTGTAATGAGAGAGGCAACAGGGCGCATATTTCTGCAGAACAAAGCATTATCATCCTAATTATAGTTTCCTGGTATTTTCTTCACTTTTACCATTTTATTAAAAACAATCAGCTGAGAAAAAACCGTATTTTTTAATCTCTGCACTATTGTTCTCATTTCTCTCTGAATCCAAGGATGTCTTTTCAGAGGCTATTTTATTCATAATTACATGTGTTGGAACAACTGCTCAGAAAGTGAGCCCAGAAAGGATTCTGACAATACTTTCCTAGCAGGCTTGGTCCTGCTACTTCTGAAGCATGTAATGCTAATGATTTAACAAAATGTATGTGAAAACAAGGGCTTATTTTCAACAGCTTGTGTAAATGATGGATGCAGCCATGCCAGGAGCGTTGGCCTAATGGATGGAGGAGGAGTTGGAATCGCAGCAAAATCAGGAGCCGAAGACTTTTGCTTGGCTGCCAGCCTTGGCTCCCCTGACTCCTTTGAGGCATCTGGCTGCAGGCAGGTATGACCATGAGGATAACACAGCAAGGGATGATGATTTCCCAGGATGAAGATCCCAGCTGCATCCATTTGTACTCAAAACCTGCAGGACTCTGTTACTGGTGTAAACTGGAGGAAGACTGGCCCCCTGGTCTCATTTGGCCCCGATGCTCCAAGCTTGATTTAAGCACAGACCACTCCAGCCTGAAAGATGCCTTCTGGAGTTTTTGGCATATGTATAATTCTTATTCCAAAGCTTCCTCCCTCCACTTCTCTGCTTAGTCTAGAGGCTTTTATTTAAAAGAGTACAGTCAGAGCATTGCGATTTGTTCATTTGAAAGAGATTTTTGAAATTTATTTTTTTATACTGTGAAAAAAACTTTCAAGTGTATCATATTCAGTCAATTGGTTCTTCACTTTTTTTTTCAAACTTCCCCTCCACCACCTTTGTTAATTACACACAATTTGAACAAGGGTCTTCTCCTGCCTTGATCTTGCCGTGAAATCATGATGCTATATTTGTCTTTCTAACATCAAAGTCATTTCCATGGTCACCAACTGTGATGTCATAAACACATTTTTAATGGCTTGTTTACAGCAGGGAACAGAAGGAAAGAAGAGATTATGGGTGGAAGGAAACTCTTATCGATACACAACAGTTTTAAGCACAACTGTGAGGCTGAAGCATGCAGAAAACTTGAAGCCAAAAAAAATCCTTGCTGAAATAGCTTCTCTTCTGTAGTTCACCCCAGCACAAAATTCCCTTTTTAAGTTACTAGTGAAGAAGCAATCCCAATGGATTACTATTATGTCAGTCAGCTCAGAGCTGTGCAAGTTACTTTCTAAGACTGGAAGGCAGCAAATCCATGCCCCAATCCATTTGGCTCACTGCACAAATGAACACACACACACGTCCCCAGCAACTCCTACCGACGTGCTTGGGCAGGGCACAGCGGGATCTGAACACTGCTGGCCCACAGTTGTACTTGTCCCAGGGCACAACAAGGATCAGAATGATCTCTCCCCAAGAGACACCTCAGTTGGACCAGAAGGTCCCTTTTTATCCCGTGATGGCCGTGAGATGCCATAGGTGGTCCTCCCTCTACATGAGGGTTACCACGTGCAGTCACCACCCAGGAGAAAGGCTTCTTTCGGCTGAGAAGATGCCAGTTCCAGCTTGAGCTTTTGGCTTCGAGAATAGCAGGAACCTTCGGGCTATGTGACCCCACAGGCCAGCCTAACTCCCCGAAAAGCCCAAAGCACCCCACTTCTGTCTGGGAGTTCATCAGAGAGATCACTGGTTGATGATTTTGTGACAGCCCTTGGAGATCCCTGGCAGATGGAGATGGCTGTGGTCAGCCAAAGAAACCAGCACGGAGCACAGCTCTTTGGTGCAGGGCGGAGGGACCAGGCTCTGCTCAGTGGTCCCAAGCAATAAGACAGGAGACAACAGGCAGAAACTGATGCACAGGAAGTTCCACCTGAACATGAGGAAGAACTTCCTTCTGCAGTGACTGAGCACTGGAATAGATTGCCCAGAGAGGTTTGAAGTCTCTCTCAACAGAAATTGAAGAACCATCCAGATGCAATCGTGTGCCATGTGCTCTGGGATGAGAGCAGGGAGATGAGCCACTGCAGTCCCTTCCAACCTGACCCATTCTGTGAAACAAAAAACTTTGCTGCCCCATTCTCAGGGGGTGTCAGGAATGGCCAAGAAAGGACTGACACACTCCTGGGTCAGCAGAGAGTTGCAAAAGTCTCTGCTTGGAAAAGATTTTCCGAACTGGGGTTCCAGTTAGCTGCAGGGTGTCCCTGCTCTCCTGCCTGGACCATGGCCAGTGATGCCCCTTGGGTGAGCCAAGCCCTGCACAACCTGCCATCTGCCTCCACACCTAGGCTCTTCCAAACAATATCCTCGAGCAAAACTCGTCCCAGAGCCTATAGGAGGAAAGATTGGGGCTGCTTGAAGGTGTGGAGCCAACCATGGCACTTGGCTCTCTGAGAGACACGATGATAAGGCATCCCTGTACATATGCTCCAAGGAGATTATCTCCCTCCCCTGCCCAGAGAAAACACAAGAGCAGGAGGAAAAATCTCACTGGACAATGAAATTCCTAAATCCTCATCCCATGAGGAGAATTAATGTAGCTCTTTCCCCACACCAATCCCAGGAGCTCCCCAGTAGGAGATCCTATTGTGCATCACACACCAGCAAGGGTACCTCTCTCAGTGAGCTCTTTTTCCAGAGCGAGCGCCGCCCCTGGCATGCAGGAGCTGGGATTTCACACACCCTATTCATCACCGAGGTACGGAACAAGGGAACCACCATTTTGCTGCAGTCCCACAGCAGGAATAAAATGGTGGCATAGATGAAAACTGCCAGATCAAACACAATCCAGTTGCCTGTCACCACCTGCAGCTCTTCTCTGCCTTACATGTAACACTGAATTCTTAATCAGGTTAATATTTGATTTCTGGGTGCTTAAACAAACACCAAAAAAAAACCACCACAAAAACCCTCACAACCTCACAAAAAGAATATAATGCCATAACAGATGTTTAAGGTTGCAGCCACAAAGCACTGAGATGCAAACTGTCGATGTCAGAATTTACATTTCCCCCACAAAATGGCAAGTCCACAGCTCTGGTGTTTTTTCACGACTGGCTCACCCAAAGCCACCAAGAACAGGTAGCGTGACACATATTCAAATTAAAAAGACTCAGTATTTTTTCTAGTATCTAGTATCTTTTGGGAAATGTTACAGTGGTTGAGAAAGTCAGAAGAGTTCAATTAGCTGCTATTAAACAGCCCCTTCCCCATGTTACACCAAGTTGCTCCTTAAATACTTTTCGGAAGGCATTCCTGGAGGATGAAAGGAAAATAGTCTGGTGTGGGTTTCCAGGGAGGACATTTACTGCAGATCAGGCAGAAGAGAGTTTTCTGGTTTTTTGTTTGTTATTTGCACATTTCTTCTGCCCACACACAGAGTAAAGCTACTCTAAAGCCATGCCTGAGCACCAGAACAAGCCCCAAGTCCCTGGGACTGGGACAGACACAGGTTACTCATGCTTAATGAGAGACCAGCCACAAAATCAAATTAATTTCTATCCGTGGAGAATCCTGCCCTGTATTTAGCTTTGAGTTTAAATAAAAGCTTCAATATACTATACAAGGAATGGATTATTACAAACAAGTTAGTTTTCCAACCAAAACAAAGCAGTGTAACACCTAACAGCAGTTCTTCCCAACAGCACAGATTTACTTCAAAATTAAATCTCATACAATCTCTTTATAATACAGAGCACACTTAAAAATCCTTATTTATTTCTTTCACAGTCAACAACTGGAACAAAATATTTCTTGGCTTACACTTTTTAACCAGTTTGAATCTACAGGCTGTAGATTTCCTGCATTCTGCTCTTCTAACAACACGTAACTCAGTAAATGGAACATATTTGCTGTCAGATTCTGTTTAACAATTACGTGTTACCTTTATTTCTACATTAATCCTATTAATCAAGTGTTGCCAAATGAATTACTAAAATGATAAAAAAATATTTCATTCATTTGTAAGACATCTGTTAGATATCTTAGAGATTTCTAAATCTTTCTTTATCTCACATATATTTTTACATCTGATAGTTCTTCTATGATAAAAAAAAAATGAAAATACCCAGAGTCTGCAGAAACAGTTCAAGAAAAGACTGACAGGAATGGATAGAAAAAAATCCCCAGTCCTAAAATCCCACCATACTTTTCTTTAGTGGAAATCCTTGGCTGACCAGATGAAGCATCCATCATGCAGGGAGTCACTGCACTCAGTCCAGTATTTTATTTCACACTGTCAGGTACTGCAGATCACTGGCAATAAGTATGTAAATCTTACATCTTTTCAGTTTCCTATCTAATAGAAATCACTACATAAAATGCCCATTAAAAGCACAGACTCGGTCTTTCCCCCATTTTAATAAAGTGCAACCTTTTTTTCCAAGTTCAGTAAGGTAAAAATCAGGCTTTAAAGATGCTCTTTGGATCTCCCAGAAACAGGCACAAACAGACCTTCCCACCTTTCCCAAAACCCTCACGTGTCCAGCCCCAACATCATCAGAACAGGCAAAGAAGGGGATCTTCTACTGCCAGCGTTGCTACTTTTAGGGTAAAGATGAGCTTAAAGCTGGGGGGAAAGATTCAAGTTGGACTTCACAGCATTGTCTTCTCTGGAGAAGGTACAATGTGAGCTGACAGGGACTTTTCAGAGGCGAGAATTAGGAGCGGTGCTTTTTCATCGCTTGATCTCCCAGACTACAGAAGTCCAGTCTTGTGAAAGGGCAGGTGTTGCCACTGCATAATAGTCCAAGTTTAGCCTCAAACAGAAATGGTGCCTCTGCAGCGCTAAATAGGGAAGCTGGTTCTGATGTATTGTGTCCCTGCTTTTCACTTTTCTGACACACAGAAATGCCAAATAAAACAGCAGGTCTGAACAGCTCGTGCCCGGGTAGGAGATTGGCTTGCAGATATTTGCCGCAGCTTGCAAGAGTGGGGTAGAATCCGACTGTAAAGTGCATTTGCACAGAACAGTTTAGAGACACTGATGGAATTCTGGTTTTAGCATTAATCAATGCTAGGGAAGATCCCCAGTAGAGGGGAGATCAGCTACAGGATGCCAGGATGGACAATGTGTAACTGCACCTTAATCTGCAGCAGAGGCTGTGGAGATCTGGGTCCAGCTAAAGGGCCAGCAGGATCTCCCCCAAGCTGGGCTTAACACAGCCACACTGATTGGGATATCCACGCTAGCACAAAACCCCTCTTTTTTTTTCCTATGTGCTGCTGCCTTTGGTTTCCCCTAATTTTTGCTATGCATCTTTTACATAATTTCTGTAACATCCTTACATTGGTCTGCCAGACTCTTAACTCAAGCTTCCTGACCCAGCCTTCCTTAAGGATTTCAGAGGAAGAAAAGAAAAAACCAAACCCAAACAAACAAAAGGAAGCTCTGGCACCAAGCAACCCTTCTGCAGAAAACATCACACAGTTGGGTTATTGTCCCCAAACCCTTACCTCTCACCCCAGGGACACACATAACGCTTTTGGGAGCAAGTGAGTGCTGAAAGAGACACAGCAGTCATTCACGAGCAGGAAAAGTTGTCCCTTATCCTGCAGGCACCTGGACTTAACTTCCATTTTATTATTCATGTAAGTCTAGAACATCCACATGCATCTACCTGCGAAGTGCTAGGGGAAAGATCTGCTTTGAGGAGAGGCTTGAAGGAGAAGGCAATTGTGGAGAGAAGCGGAGCATGTCCCAGGAGGAGCCTATCAGTAATTAGACATCACCCACAAATGAAATCAACTGCTCATCCTCAGCTGCTGTTTCAAAATGTGATGAAAACATGGGGAAAGAATGCTATTTGTTAATGCTTCTCACCATAAAATATTATAAATAATGGGTTTGAGCATTTGATTGAGTAAACAGGATATTTGCTTAATCAAAAGAACCCAAAGTGTCAGTCTATTATTATACTGGTTGTAAGATGAGATCATTAAAATTCTCCTGTATATCGAGCAGCACCAGAAAATGCCCATCATCGGGCAGCTGGGCATTTCTACCACCCCCCAGGAGAGCAATTGGACAGGCAAAACTCAGCATCAAAACTCAGTGGCAAAAACCCCCCACCCTTCTGATTTCAAAGACAGAAGGATTAACACCCAAGTTATTAAATTAATAGCAACCACGAGGGAAAATATTGAATGTCTTTGCTTTGGCTTGTGTTTTTCTGAGAAAGCTGGAAAAGGAAATTTGTCAGGGGTAACAGTTTATGTTGCTCCTAGAGGCAGCCATCTGGGATGCTGAGATTAGTATTTTAGATTTCTATTATCTGAAAATCCACTGGCAGACTTTCCAAAAAGGTGTTTATCAATTCTGTAGTGCAGTTTAAGTAAAACTATTTAATCTAGGGACTAAGAAATATGTGTAATTACCGTAGGTGGATAATGCTTTTTCATTGCCATTCACCAAAATTAGTTTACCAGATATTATTCCTAAGAGGTATAATTAAAATCAACATAAAATCCAGAACACAGTGAAAATAAAACATTAGGAGATAATGTCTTTAAAATTACTAGTCCTCTGCACTGCAGTACAAGCATAATCACTCTCTGGCTAGCAGTGTTTGTTTTCCCTGTACAGGGATGCTTTGAACTCCCAGGCTTCCCAGCTGAGCTGTTACTTTGCAGCCCATTGTAAGAAGCAGATATTTAATGACTCTCCATAATAAACTCCTTCTCTAAATAGCAAATGAGAGAACTTTATTGAATGCAGGATTTTGACACCGCATTTGGTCTCTGTGTTACTCCCTGAGCTTCCACTGAACGCAGACTGGAAGCCTCCACGGGTTTTGAGGCAGGCTCAGATCTGGACCCATGTACCTGTCATTAACTCCTGCCCTGGCAAAATGTCCAGGGATGAAAATGGGACTCGTGCCAGGGTTTTCTTCCCTGCTACTTACTGTTGAATCCCATATTGAATAGCAGGAGAAGCATTTCAGAGCCAGGTACTTGTACCAGATGTTAAATCCTGTTTTCTGCTCCTACAGAAGACATAACCTGATGTTAGATGCCACCTCTCATTATAAATGTCTGGCCTTCCTTGTTAATGAAAGACTTTGTTTTCTTTTTGCAAATGTTATTAAGCAAAGAACAAACTGATTGTCTAAATTGATTAAGCAGATTCATTCCAGTGAAAAATTTATTATTTGCCTAGTTCATTTCATCAAATCAATTCAGAGGAAAAAGGCTCCATGAATTAAACTAATCACAAATATATATTTTAAAAGCCAGTCGTTTCTGGCAGGATACAGTTAGTGCAGTCAATCACTGAGACAATAACTGAATTTTAAAGTAGCATCTTGCATTGCTTCTCAGAACCTTCTTTGTTTTTTCTTTCAGAAAATTGGTGTTTTGGGGACAAATTCTTCCCCTATTTAGTCCTATACATTCTGATTAGGCTTCTTTGGGTGCCCAGGAGTCATTCTAGGGGAAAAACCCAAAATACTCAACTGGCATTTTCTATAAAACAACAGTCATACACTAATTAGAAAGCTAACTGTGATAGATTAATAAGAATTTCTGATTGCTTCAGTCAAAACTCTTGAAAAACATCTATTCATAAAAACAAAATGTCATTAATTTATTAGGCTGAACACACACATTTATAAGGCTCACTCACATCACAAGCAGAGAAAATTCCCGTATAATTTTTTTCAGGACACAGATGGAAAAGTCAAGCCTAGAATGCTAATATTCAATTCAGTTAAAAAGAAAGATCAACCACCACATTTGTATTTCTCCAGCAAATTATAGACAAGCTTTGGGCTTTTTGTGAATGGATGTGTGTGTGCAGACACACGTGAATTTTATAGATTTCTTTTTCCTACAAAGCTAACTTTGAAACCAAAATTCAGGGAGAATCTTTTGTTAATCATGTAGATCTTAGCGAAGATGTTTGTCACAGAGGGCTCGCTAAAAGCACCCGCCCAGGTCTCACTTAACTGTTGATCTAATAAAAATAATTCTCTAACTTTTTCTTCTTTATATCCTGTGAGCCCAGAGGCGCAGCAGCAGCAGCATCACTGCCAGGATCCCGCCTCAGCGTGGCCGTGACTCTCGTACCATTACAGGAGTTAAACAAAGATGTTTTTTGACAAAGGTGTTGCACCACCACACGGTGCGTGGCACAGCCTGGAGACACCTCTACCACACTTCCATCTTGGTCTCAGGTTAACACTTCAAGTATTTTCCTAACAGATGCTCATATTCAGTCCCACAGTTTTTTAATGATGCCAGTTTCAAGTAGCTCCAAATTTACCTGTCTCTGGCTGAACTTTGTGAGAGCAGTTTTTGGCTGCACCCACGG
The DNA here is from genome assembly GCA_013397115.1 of Edolisoma coerulescens. NCBI lineage: Eukaryota > Metazoa > Chordata > Aves > Passeriformes > Campephagidae > Edolisoma > Edolisoma coerulescens. The sequence goes on along the minus strand of VWZW01003938.1, from coordinate 214,009 downwards.
TTCAGCACCCAGGCACAGGCACACCAACAAACACTTTATAATTACAGATCATTGGTCTCCCCTTTCTTTTTCAGTAGCTTTTCTATAAAAACAAGGGGAAATATTGCCTCTGCTCGTTGTGCCCACTGAAGGCTGAATTTGTGGGGCAGATGTTTGGTGGTGCAGCTGATGCCTCGGTACCTGTGCTTGCTGCCAAGTAGAATTTGGGGTCTTAAACAAAAGATTTTATAACAGCACAGAGTGAGAGCAAAGGCTGTAAACACTAGGAGCAATAATTTAAAAGCCTGTGACACAGGCAGCAGCAGCAAAACTCAGAAAGCTCACAGCTCAGAAGGAGAAATAAACCTCATACACAGAACAGCATTGCGAAAATCATTTAGTGCTTTGAAGAACATGGTAATTTCAGGTCTGAGGATGTCACTCCTCCCCTTTCTGCCAGAGAGGAAGTCCTCCATCCTCACCCCACCAGGGTGGGGGACAGGAACATCGTGAGTGTTCCAGGTGCTGCCAGCCCCAGGGAGGCTCAGGGAAAGGAACGATTCCTCCCCCTTATGGCTTCACATGGAGCCCCCAGGCCCTGTCCCCCCTCGCTGGAGCCACAGCCTCGCACCAAGCAGAACTGCAAAGAGCAGTGGAGAAGGGCTGAAGCTGCCTAGATAAACCATACCCCATCCGGTTCACTGCAGGATTTCCTGCCAGGGCTCCAGGATGGTCATGGAGATGCCAGTCCCAGCAGCACCCACCGGTGTCCCCTGAGCTCCCTGCACCGAGGGGCAAAGGGCCGTGCCAGCGTCACCCACTGCTGTGCTCCCCATTGGGGCGTTCATGAGCCTGTTCTCTGGGTAAGTAAATATTTTGATTAGGGACTTCGACAAGCAAGCAAGCAATGAGAGCTGAGAAAATAAACAAACACTCCCAATAACAGAAGTTTCCTTCAAAACCCTTGCTGCTCCATCGTGCTAAATGCCCTCAGTGTGTATTTACACTGTCACTTTCAGATGCTTTCGCCATGCTGAGCTGGGCTCTGCAGTGAGTGTTTAATCGTACCTTGTACACTGCTGTACCCTCGCTGTGCCAAGGGACTGGCACTGGGGTGCAGTGATGGGTGTGCCTGGGAAGGTGCCCTCGGCACAGCCACAATGCTGGGAGCAGAGCACAGCCACACTGGCCACCGAGGCTCCCACTGGCTCCACATCCCAGCTTTCCAGGATGCACCACAACAGTGACCAGGGAACATGTCATCTCATCACCCCTTTATTATATCCTCTTGCACTGCATCCCCCTGGATTCAAAGGATCCAGAGAAAATCAAACCTCAGTCCACTACTATCACTATTATTATTATTGTTATTATCTAATTTCTGTTTCAAGTTTTTAAGCCATTCCCACAATGTTGCACAGCCTGACTTGTGATTTCAAGGGCAATACCAATTAGTCCTGGGCTCAGCACAGCTACTGAAGTGCAATGCCTCTAATTTATGGGTTCAGAGTTAAAAAACAGCAGAACAGGGACAGATCAGCAACTGAGAAGTGAGAGCCTCATCTGCTTCTGAAACCAGACTGAAAAATCCCATGGCAAGAGATAACCAAAGAGACAATTCCAGACTTAATGGACTGTTCATTGGAAGTGACAAAGTCAGAGGTATATGCCATTTCCTACAGCAATACTGAAACAGAGGGAGACAAGCAGCAGTCACACACTTCTCGGGGCTCCCTGGGACTCTGGACAGAGTCCCACAACACATCAGTCCATCAGACCTGCTCCATGAAAGGCAACATGATGGGAAGATTCAGTCACAGGCTGCAGCTCACCATTCCTGCTGCCAGAATGGCTGCTGCCAGGAGATGCTGATGGCCATTACAGGTATTTGATGCAATCCCCTGTGCTCCATTACTTCAAAGTCAAGTCTGGTCTCCGTGGAGGAAAAGCAGATTTATTTGGGAATGTTTAAGTTGCTGCCTTACCAGTTACTCAGTGACATCTATGCTCAACTATTTAGCTTCTCAGAGTGACAAAAACCTGACTAGGTAATTTCTTTTAAAAACCTGTGTATTCACCATTCTGATTCTTTTTAGTACTCCAAGGAACAGAAAACACCTTTCAGGCTACATATGCTAGCTAAGCCAGCCTCCCCTTCCTTATGGCATTAAGAACCAGGGCACTTTTCTGGAAGGTGGGAGGGATGGAGCCCCTGGCAAGCAACACCCAGGGGCTGCACACAGGGCAGAGGGGAGAAGCCAAGGTGCCAGGTAAGAGCTCTGCCAGCTCCCACTGCACTGCTGCCAAAGCTGCTGCCAGCTGTGAAGTAACACAAATTGGAACCGACAGAGAAATGTGACAAATTCATTATTAATAGCACAACTATTTTTTAATACGTAGAAGGCTGTACTAGATTAATAAAAACAGGCTTTTATATTCCTTTCTGACAGCAGTGATGGTGTGTGATCTCCAGAAAATCAAGTGCTACTGATGCTGGCTCTGGCTGGCATCGAGATGCTGCAGCGGATTCGGCAGGGACAGGATTTCTCTCCAGGACATTGCAACTCCTGCACACTCTGGAAGGTCACGCAGGCTGACTCTGTGGCAGGCTGAAGCACTCACACAAAAGGTCAGCACGCTGTGGAAACCCGCACACAGCTCCTCCTTGGGGGGCTCAAACCTCTTGGTGTTCATTAGAATCTGCCTTGTTTTATCTCAACCTATGGTGGGTTTCAAGGGAGATTTATTTTTTAAATAAAGAGCAACTTGTGGAGCGTATCAGAGACTTGCTCTCTCCAGCCCAAAACCACTGCAAACCCAAACTATGGCAGCACAGGTGGATTTCTGTTCCTCTGTCTCTGCCTACCACACACAAATGCCTATCTGCACATCCACAAGCTCTCAAGCAACCTGTATCTCAAGCTATATATATACACATACATTTATAAACAAATATATTTTTATTCTTACTATGGGAATGTTTACCTCAGGTGTACAAATGAGACCCATCAGCATGTAACATAAATACTTCATTTAACATCCCATTAGCATTTATTCCTTCTATCTCTGCTATTTTTTTTTTAATTTGTTCTCTTCAGAGGAAAGAAAACAGTGTCAGGGAAAAAAATATTTCAAACAAGTCTTGAAAAGGATGAGTTTAGGAAAAATGCATTCACTCACTTATTGTCTCCACCTTTAAGTCTAAGTGTAGCTGCAGTGCACGGACTACTTACAAATGACCCTACACAGTTTCAGAGGAAAATAGTTTCGTTCTTTAGAAAGAATTTTTCTGGTAACTGGCTGCTTTTTTTCAGCCTCCTTAGCATTTTCTGCCACTCTTTTGCATTTACCAGAGGCAGATTCCATCGCCCCTTGCTGCCTTCCTCGCAGCCAGTAGTAAAGGTCTCAGCATCCCCTGGCTGACACGCAGCATCCCCCCACGGCATCCTGCCAGTCCCGGGGCTGGGAGGACGGGACATGTTCCTGCCAACCTCGGTACAGACACACGGCCACAGCCTGGAGCTCCCCGGGACAAAACCAGGGCAGGGAATGCGGCTCTTAGAAAAACAGACGTGGCACGGAGTTGCAGCAAACATTATCCAGCCACGAGAATGCTGCCGTGCAAAGCAGAGCCGCACGCCCCTGTCCCGCTCCGGCGGGGGGACCCGCCCGCCCGCGCCCCGGAGCGGCTGCGGGATGCGCTCGGCCGAGCGCGGCGGCTCCCGAGAGCAATCAGAGGCTTCCCGGGAGGGAGAGGAGCAATAAAGCATGTGGCAAGCTGTCACTGTGGGGGAGAAGGGGCAACTATGGCTCCTGTGGGAATCACAGTTCGTGGGATTCAGGGAGGAGCACCCGGCAAAGCTGCTGCCAGGCGAGTGCTGGGAATGTGAGGGGCGAAGTGTGCGGTGGGAATTCCCGAACGGACGGGAACGCTCCTGTGGCAGGGAGCCACAGGGAGCCCCTGCACACCTCATGGGGATGTGCTCGGACACAGGAAAGGCCAATTCCCAGAGCCTGCTCTGAGCCACCAACTCCTGCCTTGCAATAAACAGCAAATTCCGTATGTTCAAAGGAAAAGTTCCCACAGAAACTTCTTTCCTGACTGTTTTAAGTTGAAAGTAACACAAAACGAGAAACACTTCAGGTGGGGATGGAAATACAAGGGGCCCCTGCGTCCCCGTGGAAGTGCAAGCCTTTTTCCCCGGCTCCTGCCACGTGGCTGCCAGCACCTCCGGGAAAGCAGCTCAGCGTGGCCCAAAGCAACCTGGAAGATCTTACTGCAGCTCCAGTTTGCCTCACCACCACCCTGCCCATGTGCTGTCCAAACTAATGGGGGGACTGGCCCCGCAGGCCGTGGCAGTCACGGCTGCAACCAGCGAGAGGGGACCCAGGGACACATCCCGGGAGTGGGCATCAGCCACGCCGGACTGCCAGGGGGCCGGGACCCTCCCTGCTCCCGAGCAGCTGAATTAAAAGCCGGGGGGCGATGGCAGCCGCGTCGGGATCCTTTGAGCCGGAGGCAGCCGCTGCTATTAACACACAAAAGCGATGCCGAGCAGCCGAGCAGGACAAAAGAGGTGGGGGGCAGCCAGACAAGAGAAACGGAGGGTGGAGCGAGACAAGAATGGGAGAGGAGCTGCACGGACAAGAAGGAGGGGAGGGAGACGCACACACACACAAAAATCAGAGAAAGGGAAAGACAAGGGGATAACAAGGGGGGAAGAGACCACATGGGGGAGGGCGTTCCTCACCTGGTCCGCTCCCCCTCCACGCTGCTCCTCTCACTCTTTGCTTGCCCTGTGCAACGACACCAGAGCAGAGCATCAGAGCTTTGGGTTGAACGCCCATATCCAAGAGGATTTTCCTGTTCACTCAGGTTTTGCATCGCTACTGGGGAGGCTGTGATCAGCAGATCTGCAAAGGGACCTGGAGTAACTGGGTGAGTTTCTCACCAACAGCCATATTCCTCATTCCTATTCAAAAAAATGCACCTTGGATGATGCCACAGTCATCAGCATCTGCCTGCAAAACCAAAAGCTGGTCCTAGTTAATGCCAGGTTAGGGACAGGCATGGATCAGCTGAGGTAAACAAGCAAAAATGGCTACTCTTGAACTCAGGGAACATAAGATGCTGATGGCTCACCCAGCCTCACTCCTCTGCTTGGCATGTTTCTCCCTCACAAGCCACCCCCCAACCTGGGAGTCCCAGGGGCACTTCCCTCCTTCCTGCAGCCACGCAGCCCCAGCAGCGTCACCAGTATTTTAGGGACAGGGTGGCAGAATAACAATAAAACTTAGAAGAGGGGAAAGGTCCACATCAGAAGATGCTGTAGAGCTAAAACACACATCAGCTTTTGTTTCCTGATAAGGCCTCTATAAATGACAGAGTGAATGACAGAACAAATGTAAAGCTCCCATCGTTCTCAAGGATATTTGAAAAGCTCTCGTGTTTCCAGTGTTTCATAAAACAAGAAAGTCAGAAATGGAAAACACATTTTAAAAGTATGAACTTGCAGGGAATTCAATAAAAGTGCATTTTTCTCACTGAAAAAGTATCTTTATCTTCAGGAATGAAAACTAACACTGGTGGCTAACGTGTCTCAGGCTGGCAGCTCTGGCAGCTTCACCTTTGAGTTCCAGTGCCACTCACACAGCACAGCAGCCAGCACTTCTCCCATCTCCCTCCCCAATTCAATATTATTTTCAAGACTATCTCTTTTTTCTTAATTTTCAAGACTATATTATTTTTATTACGATTTTTGTAGTTTCATATCTTTCTTTTTCCAGAGTACCAGCCCTGTGGCATTCACCTGCTAAAATAAAAATGTTTCCACTTTCCTGTCTAAAGCCACTGCCACACTTTTGACCACATTTCTGCTGGTTACCAAAACCACCATGAGAGCTGATGTCTCAGAAAGGCCCATTTCTAACCTCTATGCTCTGGCTGCTGCAGCACATGATTCCTCAACCCCCATGGTCCAAACATGATCCAGAACTGGACTGGTCCTCCTTGGGCCACAGTTCTCCAGAGCAAACAAAATATCTGAGGTGAACAAAACCAGCTGAAAGAAACTGAAAGTGAATGCTGACATCTCCAACTCTCCTTGTTTGAGCCTCCCCATCCCCGCGAGAAAAAGACTGATGAAAAATAAGAGAGAATGGGGAAAGAGTGAAGAAAAGGAAGAAAATTTCTTGGAATGATCAGAAATTACTTACCTGCATGTTCATAGCCTAAAACAAGGATCACGGATGAGTTAAACCTTGACTTCAGCTACAGTTTGACTGGAATAAGGATTTAATTTTCAAACACTAACTTGCATATTATTATTTTTTTCATAAAGGTGGGGACAACATCATCTCTGGCTTCCCAATAGGGCTAGAGCAGAGAATTTGTGGGTGCAGGCATTAAAATGTTCACAACACCTTAAAAAATGTGTTTTGTTTTTTTTTTTTAAACCCCTAATATAGTTGTTAGGTTTCAAATGTGCAAAGTGTTAACCTCCCCACAAAAGTGACTTGAAAGAAAGATTTTTGATCAGCACCAGTATTGAGAATAATTCAGTTCATATGTGTTGAGATAGCTGTGGGAGACAAAATATTTTAGAAAACTGTTGCCCAGGATCTTTTACAATTCCAAGATTCTTCCCCAATAGAATGATGAGGTCTAACCCAAGGATGAGCTGCAAAACATCAGGCAGAAATAAGCAACAGGAAAAGAGGGAGAGAGCCAAGGCTCCTGCTCGCCACTACACATGTACATGTGCTGGGGCAGCACATTTCATGTGATGGGAAATCCTTCCATTAGCACGGATAACTCTCCATATAGGCTCTGTAGTTTGAATTTTAATTTTCTTTACGCCTGCTTTTTGACTTCCAACACTAAGTCAAGGTCACGATGGGAACACTACCAGTAGGTAATTTGGGAGTTATAATGCGTGATGTGTTTTGAAACAGGAGAGAAGTCTTGGTTCATTTGGATGTAAGAATTGATCAGGGAAAGGGGAGATGGGTTGGATTTTGAAAAAGTAGTCGGGGTATGGTTAATGTTGCCTCTGGGCTAATGCCAGAATCTTTCTCCTCTTTCACAGTCTTTATCCATTCAGGACAGCCTGGAACACACCAAATGGGTTTTCCCATGCAGAGGCCTCTGGGAAGCAGTTTAGATACATGATTTCCGATGCAAAAACTTCTTCCCAGCCCAGGCCATCACATAGGGGCCAATTCCTGAGCAGAGTGGAGACATCTCAGTCTTCAAATCTTTCCCAAACTCTGTCAGGATACCCTGAGTCTTTGTGATCCAACGAAACATATGTCACGCTTCCTCAAGTCAATAATAGATGTCCCAGGAAAGACAGCTCTTGAGGTCAGGGAATTTTTTTTCCTTCTTTTTATCTTTTTTTTTTTTTCTGTTGTCTTTTCGCTTCTCCTCTGGAAGGGGTGAGGGAGTCCGAGTGCAGCCCCCGAGCCGCCTGCCCGGCCACCCCTTGCCCACCTCCCCTGCCAGCAGCCCAGAGCCCCGTGGCTGCCAGCGCTCTGTTTGTCTTACACAAGTGTCCCCTGAATGAGGAAAAATAAATAGAAGAAGCAAACATATGACTCTCTTGAGCACAAAGCCTCCCCACCTCCTCCTTGCCTATTTTTTAATTTTTTTTTTTCCTCCTCCTCTGGCGACATAAAAAGAGGCTGCGTCTGCCCCTGTTGAATGTAAATGCCTTTGAAGTGGAACTAATCATTTCAAGGATAGTTTGCGTTGTCCTAACAACGCAGCTGAATTGCGAAGCCCCTCTTTTTGTTGAAGATATGTTTTCTTTCTTTCAGCCCAACCTGATGATGATATACTGCTTTCACGCTCTGTCCTCCCGCATCGTAAATCTCCGCTGCCGCCTTCCCCGGCCCGAACTCCCCCAGGCCAGCGGGAGACCGGCTGCGGCTCCCCCTGGGCAGGGCCGGGCTGGACCGGGCGGGACCGGGAGGAGCCCCGGCCTCGGCGCCGCCGGGAAGCGCATCCCGGGGCCGGGGGCGGCCGCGCCGCTGAACCGCGCCCGCGAAGGGGGGGATGCGGTTGCCGGCAAGGGCGGGGGGCACCGCAGCTGGCCCTGAACCCCTCTCCGTACACGCCTCTTCCTCCCCGGGCACTCTTCCGTTCATCACCTTCTGGGTACCCTTCTCCCGCCCCCGACAAGCATCCTGCATACCCAGCAGCCCTCCAGGCTCCCCTCCATTCATCCTCCTCCAGGCACCCCTCATCCCTCTTGGTGCACCCCTCCAGGCGCCCCTCCATACTCTGGGTACCCTTCATCCTCCCGCCCAGCGTGTCTCATATCCCTCTGGTCACCCCTCTGGGCACCCCTCCATCCATCATCCTCTGGGTACCCTTCATCTTCCCACCCAGGCATCCCTCATCCCCATCCCCCTTGTGCATCCCTGCAGACTCTCCTCCATCCATCCCTTCATTCTCAATCCCAGGCATCCCACATCACCCTGATGCACCCCTTCAGGTACCCCTCCATCCATATCCCTTCGGACACCCTTCATCCTCCCCTCTACGCATCCCCCGCCCTCCACCCTCCATCCATCCCCCTCTGAATATCCATCCTCGCCCTCCAGGCATCCCGCATTCCGCTCCGAGCATCCCTTCCCAGACCTTCCGGGCACCCCCAGGCTGCCGCCGGCCCTGGCCCGCAGCTCCCGTTAATGCCATTAGTGACAGAGGTCGGGTTTCAATCGGGGCTCGGTGACACGGCGGGGCTGCAGCGGGTGCCTCGGAAATTCAGGTCAAGCGGTGCGGGCTCGGGTTTCACGGTCAAGGCTACCGGGAGGCAACCTCGGAAATGCCCCACTGGATGGACAGACAGACAGACGGATGCACCACAGGCAGTCAGCAGGCGGCTCCCCAGAACCCTGCCAAGACCACAGCTTTTCTGAACCCCCTCCTCCCCACAGCTCTTCTGGGCTTGGATGCTTTGCTCACCAGGTCCCATTCCTGGCCAGGATCTCTGTGGTGGGGCAAGTTCTGGGTTAATTCCCCCCCAGCAGGCATTGCAGTTTGACAACTCTTTCTTTTTTAAGAACACAGAAACATATTTTATTTACTGCCTCCTATAAATTATTTGCTATCAGGGCTGAGGTAATTCCATTAAAGCCGCATGGTTTGCTAATACAAAATAGTTACCTGGGGACTCCTTTTTTTGCCATCATGAAGGCACATAGTTGCCAGAGAGCAGGGAAAGATGGGAGCAGGAGGAGCTGCCTGCTGGAGAAATGCGCCTCAGGAAGCAGCACAGGAATGGAAAGGAAAGAAATGGCTTTGTGCCCTCAGTTTATGAGACCCTACAAGCACAGAAACAGCCACCTCCCAGGCAGGAGCTGGCAACAGGGCTGGGACCAGCCCAGGCTCATCCCTTCATTCTGCTGAGCTGCACCAAAGATGGCACAGGAGGTGACAACACTGGCAACCAAAGCCACCACAGGCTGTGCCTGTGCTTCCCAAGATGTGCCCGATTCCCCGGGAGAGCAGCAGGGTACCAGCAGCATTGCTCTTCCCCGTGCTGCCCTTGGGACAGCTCTGCTGAGCTGTCCCCCTGAGAAACCTTGACCCCACACATGCCCTTCTGCAGAGCCACACTGGGACATCATAAGGCACCGTGTGCCGCAGCATAGGCTGGGGAGGGGGCTTGGGGCAGTTCCAAGCTCTCCCCCCACCCCAGTGCACCCTGCAGATGCAGCTCTTCCCTCTCCAGCTCCATCTGCCCATGGGACACCCAAGCCCAGAGGCTCTGCACCTCTGGCCGGTGCTCCCGCAGAGCTCCACTGGTGGGGCCAGGGCTGCTCCAGCACCCACAGCCCTCGCTCATCCCCGCGGGCCCTTTGCAGCAGGAGCAGCCTTCAACAACCTCTCAGGAGCTCAGCTCAGAGAAGATAAACACCGAAACCCGTGTATGCTCCCCAGGGGGGAGAGAGAAGCAAAACAGCGAGATAAAGGAGAATTCCAGGTGAACATCAAGAAACTGTTTACCTTCAGAAAGTGGTATATTAACAATCATTCTGTCTACGAGCATCATCCCTTAGACAAAACTCACAGATTTCCCTGTTTTAAAGGGGAAGGCATGAATGAGTCCATCTCTCTCCCTCTAATACCTTTTGCCACCCCATGCAGGGGTGTTTGCAAGAGAAGCAGCAGAGTACTTGGTCTTGCAGCTCTAAATACTCAAAACACAAGTCTGAGAAAATCGAGGTGTAAAGAAGCTGGAAGGCAAACTGCCAACTCCAAACGGCCAGGGCTGTCTCTGGCTGAAATATGACATTTGTGCAGTACTGATGTTCTTATATTTTCGTAAATTAATAACTCAATCACACACAGGTACCTTTCTTGCATCTGAAGTTCTCTGCATTCCCCGTCTGTTACCTTCTAGTCCATGAATCCTCTCAATCCCTTCAAGGTAATGCAGGACCTGTGAAGAAACGAGCAGAAATTGCTATTTCACCATCAGGAAAATGTAAAAATGTTTCTAATTAGTGAACTTGAATATTTTAGATTGGCTGTAATTCCTTCAGTGCTCCTCATCGTGTTGGCCTTGCGACAGCTCTGCTGAGATGGAAATAAAGGAATTACTTCCTTCTCACATGGATTTGGTCACACTTGGTTGGCATTTTCCTGCCCAAATAGACTTTGCTCAAGAACATTACATTCTTCACATAGCACTTCATATGTAAAGCATGGAAACGTGTTTCAATGTATATTAAACCAAGGTGTTGCTGATTAGTGTGGCTACATCAACTTCTGGGAGGCCAGAACCCGAACACAGGGGCAGGCAGGCAGGAGAGGTCCTGTTACAGCAGAGGGGGGGTTGTGCTTTCTCTGGGCTTCACAGCAGCCTCAGAGCAGCTGAGCAGCAGATGCTCCAGCATTTCACCTTGGTAGGCAGACACACCCCGGCCATAAGAGCTTCTTGGCTGCGTGTCTCATCTCACAGGACCTTCCAGTGCTTTTAAAAGTCAGATTTAATAGCACTATTTGTAGAGCAGACACTGAGCAGGCAGCCTTTCCATGTCAGCTCCTCCAGGTCCTCTCAGACAGGAATCGCCACACTCGAGGCTGAGATTTTCCCTCTAGGAGAACAGCCCATGGAAGCAGACTCTGTCATCACCCATCTGCAGCAGCCACTGCCTGATGTGCATGAGACACCAGGGAGGATGGGGGCTTCACGTCTCCTGGTTCATAAGCTAAGCTTCAAAATCACACAGCTCTTTCTGAAGAATGCATATAGTTCTTTAAGAAGAACTTTTTATTTCTCCAAACCGCATTTTTGACCCCAAAAGTGGAGATTCTAATATATGGCCCAGAACTTTATGGCAACCCCCAAAAAACCCCAAAGACTGTCAATACCATAGAATCATAGAATGGGTTGGAAGTGACCTTAAGGATCATCTAGTTCCCATCCACTGCCATGGGCAGGGGCACCTTCCACCAGGCCAGGTTGCTCCAAGCCCTGTCTGACCTGGCTTTGAACACTTCCAGGGATGGGGCAGTCACAGCTTCTCTGGGCAATCTAGTCAAACAGAGTTTGAGCCAAGGAATAGGTTCCCCCTTTACTCTGTGATGCCATGGGCTGCAGGGTCACTGGTTCTGCTTGCACCAGCACCAGATCGAGTCCCAGCCTTCCTAAAACAAGAAACTCAAACAGCAGTTACTCAATAGACCTCTGCTTTCATTTTAAAGAAACTCAATTTTTGAACATGTTTCGACTTCTTTGGCTACACCACCTTGGTAACCATGGAAAGTTTTTATGACCACTGGCAAACCCACTACTTTTTAATTACTGTCCTACCCTGTTGCTAAGCAAGTGCTTTATGATATACAAAAAAAAAAAGTGTGCAGGAGTTGCCAAAATATTTGAATAATTTTATTCCCTCTACATCTTGAAAATGCATACAAACCAGCCACTTTTACCATACAAAATGGTGATGTAAAATATGCATATTTTTTGCCACATGTGCTTTTGTTTTTCCTCTTTCCATATCATCTTTTCCCAAACTATCCTGCAGGGAGCTCGCCTTCAGCCCTTCATCCACTCTTTGTTTATTGAGTTAAGACAGAAACAGGCAGTGTCAAAAAAAAAAAAATCCACCCCCAAAAAAGGAGAAAGCCTCAACTTGAAGTGTCCTGGGATAAATTTTAAAAGGTTTGTAAGACAAAAGAGTGCCAACAGCATGTAGCATGAGAAAGGCTTAATGTTCAAAGAAACACCCTTCAAAATTAATACATTTGATGGAGCTGCAAAAGCCTCTTTAGTAGCAGCCTGCCTGCATTAACAATTTTGGACAGCCTGGTGCCTCTGAGACTCCACTGAGCAAGTGTTTCAGATACGTTTTCTTTATGATGCTGCAGACTGTCAATCTTTACATAGCATCACGAATAGATGCTCTTAAGAAAATATGTTGTGAATACCCATAAGTAAAACTAAGAACAGATAAGCCTAATTAAAAAAAAAGGAAGAGATTTGATTATTCTCCCTCCCTCCCTTTCCCCTCCCCACCTCACCCTCCCCCCATTAAAATAGGCTGGATTCTGACCAGTGATAGTGATCCAGGACACAACTCTACTGGGTGACATATGACACCATGAAATATCATTGCAGCAGGATATGAAGATATTGCCTTGGGTTTTTATGCCAAAAAAATTTACTACATCTCAGCCCTTAAGGGGTGATGCTCTTCTTCCCATCAGAGTAGTTACTGAGTCAAAGTTAAAAAAAAAACAACTTTTTAAATTCAGCAGCAGGAGAGTCCCATCTGATCATAAACACACTCTGTCCTCTTGGAAACATGTATTAAGTGACAGTAATGCGTACACAGCGATGCAGCTCAGCTCTGCCTGCCCCTGAGGGCAGGCTCCGTCTCCCTGGCTGCAATTTTGGCTCCTCTATCCCTGCACCCTCCTGAAGCAGCAGTTTGCAGCACCAAGCTCTGGTGAGACACTTCAAATCTCATTCTTAATATTTTTTTTTTTAATCTCTCTTCATTCAAACAGTCCCAGCTTGAGATAGCTCGATATATTACTAGGCCTGTCAGGGAGATGGTGAGAATAATACGAGCAAAAAGGCCGGGCTGCTCCTGGCCGGGGCTGCGGCAGGAAGCACCAAGGGGCTGGCGGGGCCGAGGGGCGCCCGGCCCGGCATTGCCGCTCCTCTGCCTTCCTGCGTGTCCCGCGGCTGCTGAGGAGCGGCGGCGCGGCGGCCGCGGGCTGCGGGACACGGGAGCTTTGGAGCCCCGAGCGCCGCTTCCACCCCGCACCTCCGACAGCGCTGCCGGAGGCTCTGCCTGCGCCGCACCTCCTACCGGCACCCCCACACCGGTACCCCCGTACCGGCACCCCCNTTCCAACGCCCGCAGCCGCCGGGCCCGCAGCACGAGCCCTCCCGGGGCCGCCCGGGCCCCCGCCTGTCCAAGCCTCCCCCGACAGCAGCAGCCAAGGCGGGGCCGCTGAGCTCTCCCCGCACCGGGACGCAGAGATGCCCGCGCTGCAGGGTCACATCTCTGGGGAAGGAGAAGGGTCCCACAGCCAGGGATTCTGCCCCACTGGGATATTGAGACCTGGGAATCCCACACGTGCGATGAGAGCGTGCTGTGAGGCAGAATCCTACGGGTGAGAGCCCAGGTAGGTCTGTGGCAGGGCAAGGACAAACAGCCTCATCCGTGGGACAATGAGGCCACACCCTGCAGCTCTGAGAGCGGCCAAACCGGCCTCCCATGCCAGCGGCTGCTCAGAGACATTCCCTGTGGAGAACTTACCTCCCCCACTGACACCTGCCCTTTCTGAGACATGCCAGGCTGCTCTGCATTTTTTCATATAGGAAAAATTATTTTTTCCTTTGTATCTCTTAATTTAACAGGCCCCACTGTTATCCTCAAAGGCACTACACCAACTTACTCCAAGAAAGCTTCTGACCATGTCCTAGCTTATCCTGAATCAACTGGAGAAAACCTACATCCTTGGGAAAGTACCTCTACAGGAATTATCCTCGGTACTAGGTGAACTGTAAAGGGGTAACCAGGAGAAATGAGCCCAAACACCTCACCTGTGGCATACACAGAAGCTGTTTCCAGCTTCCTTGCTGCTGGGGGGTTCTGTTCACTAAAACCACCCAGGCAAGAAAGTGATGGTGTTTGATGAAGGAACACAGTTGACACACACCTCACACCAGCGACGGTGCTGAGAGCATTGGTACCTGCAGGAAAGGCTGTTCATGCTCCTTTATGGACCTAAGCTCTGCCCTGCTTATCTGCTCAAAGACTTCTCCAAGGTTTTCCACTGGGCGTAACAAATTTCCAGCACAAACAACAAGCAGTGACTCTGGTCAGTGGACAGTCCAGTAACCTAAACCCAGTGCAAAGATCCCTCTTGATTTCTTCACAAACAAGATGTTTTCATGGAAAACCCTGTGCTTACTCAGGTACCACCGGCAGAGACCCAGGGTGTGGCCTCCTCGGCAGCTTTCCCCATCCCTTCCCTCCTGGTCACAGGAAGGGCTCAGGTGGGAGTGAGAGCAGGATCAGGCCATGAACTGTCAGAATTAGAACCCACAGAATTCTTCCACATAACTTCAAGCACTTCTGTTCATACCTGAGAAATGAATGCCTGAGTTTAATGATTAGGTCACCCCGAATCACACCAGAGCTTCATCTGCACAGGATTGCCTTGATGTTCTCCATATTTCCTCATTTCTTTAATACTCTATGACAATTATAAGTGAAAGAATTTTCCAATTAAGGCAAATTACATAAGCAAATGTGGCTTAGTGTAAACAATTAGCATCATGCTATTGCATGAAAATGTTTAATTAATCCACAGATTTTCCAGAAGACTATTGTATTAAGAAAGAATTTGTGGCAACTCTGGTGCCTTCCTCAGTTTCCTGTTCCTGCTGAAACGAGAGCAGCAGCAAGGCTGGAGTACATGTACCCTCCACCCTGACAGCGCACACACACACAAACACACACATCACCCTTCATGCTGCCTAGGTAGCCAGTGTTTCATGCTCTGGGATATACCTCCCAGATCAGGAGGCTGAAGGAAAAAAAAAAATCACATCCCTGACTAACCTCTAGCATTGTCAATATATTTGTTCTTCTTCCCAATCAAAAAATTAGAAGCCAAATTGTCTTAAAGCACTCTTCATAAATATTTTCAAAAGGTGAAGCAAAGATCAAAGCAATATACAAAACAGCTCCCTAATTTTGCTTTATTTGTTTTATTCAAGCATCAGATGGCCATTAGGAGGCAGGCTGTGATGATTTTTAATGATTCTGTTATTCCAATGTATCCAAATCTTTCCTTGCATTTTATTTTTAAATGTTTTCTATTATGGGGCAACAAAGAGCCATTCATTCTGCCTAGCAGAAACCTTAGTTTTGATTAAGCACTTCTGGTAACCATTTAGGGTGCTAAAATCTATCATTGCATTTAATTATCCTTGTTTTTTTATAGTCTCCTTTATTGCTCATTAAATTACTAAAGATGCTTCTGCGGTTTGTTCTTAAGGAAGGATCCAGCAAGAAACATATGCTGGTGAAAGGTTGCTCAGGTTTCCACAGCATCTGAAGCTGTCAGCATAAATTCACTGATTTTGTTTTATCAAAGGATAAGCAGCTCTTGTAAAACCCTGGCACTTTGGTCACCAAAGTAATAGTCACATAAAAGAGGCCTTTCAGGTACTGGGTTTGGTGAGCAGCATTATCCCAGAGTTCAAAACATTTGGACTATAATTCAAAGCCGAGCAAATCTTTTTGGCTGTGAACATGGATGTGAAGGTATTTGTTTTCCCTGGGCCAAGCCATCTTGGCGTGTTTTGCAAATAGCACTCTGAGATCTGCAACATCCCTGGGTGTGTGACCAGGAGTCCTCTGCCCTTCACCCCTGAGCCTCTGCCGAGGCAGCCAGATGTGTGTACAGTGGGAGACCTTGAAGATGCCCAAGCACTGAAAATACTGCCCACTGTTCCCACACAACACGAGAAAATGGTCCCAGAGGAGCAATGGCAGCGTTCTGGTTATACCACACCTACGGACGCCTTGAACAAGCATCCCTTGTGCCGGTCCCATTGCCAGCTGTAGGCCCCGGTTGACCACAAAGCATGGTTCTTACCCCAAACCACAGACATAAGTGGTGACCATTTGGGCAGAAACTCCACTGAAAAAGGACATCGTTAATTTATATTGCTGTTACTCGTTTGTAACTGATTTCCCCTGACCTCCTGGTGCTCACTGCTCATTGCTTCCTCCTGGCTTCCTCGTGTTGGGAATCTGCTGCCCTTAGAGATGCTGTGGAGGGATGTGGATGGGTCTGGGGAGTGTTTGCCCCTCCTGCATGTTCCTCTGCATCCTCCCAGGATGCTGCAGCCAGGATGGCTGTGTTGGAACAGTGCATCACTTGGGCAAAGCTAGCAGCCAAACAAGGGAGGTTTTTCAATCTCCCAATAGTAACACTGATAGACCAAAGCCACAAAACTGCAGTAAATTCTTTACTTTCTCCCCTTCAGACACGTGAAAGGATGCAATAGAGTGTCAAACAAATCCATTGTGGGGACACACCATATCCCAACGCGCAATCTTTGCACTATGCCTCAGCCCAAGAGCCACATGTACCACAAGAGACTGAACAACCTGTGCTTCCTTTCTGAAAACCAGCAGCCACTACACACCTCCACCCCTCTCACCTCCCTTCCTTCCCACAATGAATTCAATAGTTTAACATCATGTTTCCTGCCCAGGAACACAAAGTCTTTCCTGTGCTACGTGAAGGCTGACACCAGCAGTATGAAGCATCCTCCCAGCCTCTTCCAGACACCCCAAAATAGACCTCCCTCCTGCCCCATCCAATGCCAGGGTGACAATGTTTTGGCAGCAGAGTATAGCCTGGGCCATCAGGCTTTGCTTTACACCAGGCTTTGCAGTCTGGTGAGCTTTAAAAGCAACATGTGCTCCCTTTCTGACATTTTTTTATTCTTTCCGTTAGCCTGTCAAGTTAGTGGGAAATGGTGAACGTAACACGTGTGGATGTATTAACTCAGTAATAAGATTACCAGCTGATGCTAGAACAGAACAGTGGTTTTATCTCTGTTTGGTTATTTTATGTAATATTGAAGCCACACTTGTATTTAAACATTATATTACACTGTGGTTTTGTAATCTCAAATGAAAGCTATTCAATTAATTCTCTGAGACCATTATGTTCTCAGATTCCCTTTAAACTGGTCTTATTCTGAGCTATATTTACTTAACTGTCAAACTACAAACAGTCCATATGAATACAGGAAGGATTTCCCCTTTCCATGAATTTATGCACTTTATCTTTTATCAGCTTAGCAAATAACATGGCTCAAACGTTTTACAGGTTTCCACTTCCTTTGCTGTTACCTTCTTGCATGAGCTGATCTTAACTTTCCATTTAAACGGTCTCACAGGCACATCCCAGGCTGCAGTTTCCATGGGGCAGGATCTGCTGTGGCTTTAGGAACATCGTGCATGTGGACTGGAGCTCTGTGTGCCTCCAGAGTAGGGACACACTCAGTGTCCCGAACGCGAGGGTCTCAGGACGGCAGGGGTGTGAGATGCCAGATGTGGTGCTGGCAACATCTTTCCCACAGGCTGCTTTAAGTTCAGTTTTTCAGATACTGTACCAGTATGGCCAAAACCACAGCATCGTCATCCAGGCAAAACACCTTCCTTCCCTCTCTTTGTGTCTCTCAAATCAGCTGTGTATAAATAATTTTCCTATCTCTGCTATCAAACAATTTTGACTGAACAACAAGGACATCATTCAAACTGCAGCATCCTTCTCATCTGGATTTTGCCATGAGCCAACACATTCCCTTTTACACCTCCCAGAGGGTAGAGCTGTTGTAACCAGGGTGCAGAGGAGGCCCTGATCGGCTGGACTGAGCCAGGCTGGAGCAGGTCCAGAGGGACCAAGCCCCACTGGCTCCAATGCACCTCACGGCGGTGGGGCTGGGATGCCCAGCTCGTGCTGCAGTGCCTTCCATCCCAGATAGGCACATCTCCCCTGTCAGTGAAACACAAGAAAATAAGAAACCCAAACTAGAAACAGAAGAAAGCAGGTGAGGGAAAACATCCGGAAATTCCATAAAAGATTCGTCCATGTCTTGCCTGTGACCGCAAAACCAAACCCAAGGCTGCTCTGAATGGTCCTGATTCACTCCCTTTCTTTCCGATCCTGCATCCTCAGAGCCTGAGCCCACCTTCAGGGCCTGAAAGGCACAACAAAACAATTAGTCATGCTCCAGGAAGCTGCCTCCATCCAGCCGCCCACGGCTCTGCCCAGCACCTGGAGGACACCAAAGCCCGCACTGGAAAGAGCCAGCACAAAATGTTCTCACCAGTTACAGTGGCCACATGGCAAAGGCCCAAGGTGACACCTCTGAACGTGGGAGCGCCAGGAAGCCAGAGCTCCATCCCTTTAATCAAGGCACCAGCAACCAAATCCAAAACTGGGGTCAGAGGGTTTAGGAGCAGCACTGAGTAGCCCCCAGTCACCTCCCCCACCAGGTATCCCCACAGCTCTGGAGCGTGACCCAACACCTCTGCGTTGTGTTCAGGTGTTTTCACCATAGAAAGCAGCACTGGGAAGCAAAGCCACACTGCTTAAGGGAAGGAGGTGAAGAAGCACAAGAAAGGGAATATTGATAGGCAATTCATGTCAGGACAGCACATACCAGAGAAGTGATCAAGTAAAGATAGAAAGCTTTTCCTTCCATCTTCACTTCTATTTCTACTTTGGGAAAACCAGACAGAAGCACAAGCCTCCTCAGTGCTGCCTAACTGCTGGCAGCAGAGGCAGGAGCCCACCTCCTGCCAGGGCTGTCCCCTCTGCCAGGCACGTATCACCCCCTGTGCCCCAACCCACCCTCCTGGGGGGCTGCTTTCCACAGGCTGGGGCTCCCCAAGATCGCAGCAGGAGGGGGACAGCTGCCAGCACAGGTAATGGGTCTGTTTGTCTGGACTTGGTGCTCCAAGAATCAGTGTAGAGATGAAACTTGGGTGGGCTCCAGGGGCGGTGGACCTGCACGGTGACACCAATGTGCCACCTCCGAAGTAATGCACGAGCTGAAACAGCACAGCTGCTGTTTTATCAGTTATCTGTGTTAAACAGCTCTTCCCCCTCACGACTGCTGCATTTCCATGCTCGGATGGGCAGGAGCAGGATGTCAAGGCTCTATTTTGCAAACACAGCCTTTGGTGAATGGTGCCTGCAGGTGGGAGGGAGCGTTTCACAGCATTGCAGTTGGTGTCTTAGCAGGGATTGCAGCATTTTAGTAGCTCTTGGGAACTCTCGACTGAAACACAGTGTAATTGCTGTGGTGCCTCTCCTCTGCGAACAGCCACTCACCCAGATGGCATCCCTGGGAAGAGCGGCCGCGTTATCGCCCGTGCCGCACTCAGCATTGCATGGATTCGGCGGAGCTGCTGCTGCTGAGCTGGAGACAAAGTGCGCTCACGGGGGGATGCAAACCCAACACACGGATGCACATTAAAGCTCAGCAGACACAGGCAGCGCTGGCAAACCACTCGCCCCGTCTGGTCTCGCCCCTGTGAGCTGTCCCGACCTCCCTGAACCCCTCCACGGGTGAGCGGGGTTTCTGATCTCCTTGCTCCTCGCCCGTCTGATCCACCCTCCCCGGTTGGGCCGGGCTTCTGATCTCTCAACTACTAATCCAATCTTCCCCCCAGCTGCTCCGGGACTCTGATCTTCCCTCTTCAGCTGCGCCAGGCCCGCTGATTTCCCCTGGCTTCCTTAAGCCTCTGATCTCCCCTCCTCAGCTGCTCCCATCTGGACCCTTGCTGTCCTCCAGCCGCAGACAAAGCCCCAAATGTAAAATGGCTCCAGCCCAGCCCTGCCTGCAGGCTAGGGGCTCCCAGGAGCTGGGAGCACGTGGCAATGGGGGGACAGGCAGACCCCCAGTCTGACCAGGCCCCTGCTGTTGGGTGACTCCACACCCAGGGCAGGTCCCAGGGACTTGCACAAAGGGAGGATGCCAAACAAACACACGCGCTTGGAGTATATTTACCATGTAAGAGTGTTTGGGGCCCTAAAATCTCCCTGCTGACTCCCACAGGCACCATGCATGCACAGTTTGGACCCTGTAACTTATCCACATGGACACTGACACCCATAATGTGCTGATACCCTTCAGTGAGTGGCAGAGAGACGATGGGCTCCCCACTGCTCTTCAATAGAAGCTGCACCTCCACCAGAGTCCTCCACTGGTCTGGTCATTACAAAGAGAAAATAAAAATGATTTGCAAAAGATAAGCAGTATTTTCAGGCTTTTTCACCCTCCCTGGGGACAACTCCCCCATTTTCAATGCAGTGGGGAGTCTCTCACATCCACAGGACTCCAGGAAGGGGACACTGAGCAGAATCACATGGGGTTCACAGCAGAACTCCAAGCACTGGATCTGCACTGCCACCAGTCAGTGTCATGGCCATAAGCTCTGATCCACCACGGGCCAGGAGGAAAAGATGGATGTAAGGATGAAGTGCTTCTGTGGAGAGGCTCTCTTTCCTTCTAATGATGTAGACAAAAAGGGAGGAACATGCCAGGCTGGATCACAGTACAAAGAGTTATGCACAGCTCTGATTACGACAGAAGAGGATTCAGTCCTTCCTCGCTCCAGGCGAGGAAGGACTAAGCACTGGTATTTTTGTTCCCCCAGAGACAGCCATGTGCTGGCACTTGTCCTGCCATAAATAAAAATATGTACAAATTATTTCACTTGGGCAAGGAATAGATCCAAGCAACAAGGCTGGAAATGGGAAGCTGAGAGAAGGAAGCAGGGGAAGCAGCCATCACCGCTGCCAGAGAGGCTCCCAGGAGCAGGAAAGGACCATATCATTGCCTTCTGCACTGCAGGCAGGCAAACTGCACAGCTCCAAGGCCAAACAGTGGGCGAGAAGTAATCTCCCTTCCCAAGAATATTTGCCTGCTAATCGCAATGCATTATCAGCTAAAGCAGTTTCATAATGAAGCAATAAGACCCAATGAAGTTGATGTTATCATAGGATAATTGGCCATGTCAGGCAGCCAGATGCCTCAAGGCAAAAGCAAAAGCTGTTTAACATTCCAGAAGGTCAATCAGCAGATAATGTCCATTTCCTCTGAATTTATTGCCTCCGTATTGGCCATAAATTTATTGCCACCATATTGGCCATTTCATTGAAGGAGTTTTCAGCAATTTCATCCCTGATGGTTTGTGTAGATGTACTCATGTTAAGACTGCTCCAGGGTTGTAACAACACTTAAAAACTTCTCCAGTTTTTCAAAATAAAAAAGTGAGACAGTCTGACTATGGGCTCAGAGAAGCCAAGCTCTGAGCAAGCAGTAGTTACTATACGAGCTACAACAAATAAGCTTCTGAAAGTCTCGTCATGATGGAAACTTCAGGTAACCAATGCATTACTGCAGTTCCAACCATCAAAACAAATGCAGGTTGTGCACAGAAACCTGCTGCCAGATGGTCACAGCAAGAAAGAAGTTACTGCCCCTAATCCAGTGCCTGTGCCTGCCATGCACAGAGTTGCAGGAAGTGGGGAAAAGTGGTCCAGCATCACCCTCACTCCACCCCGACATGGGCTGCCATGGAAGAGGTGACACACCTGGAGACACATCCCAGCAAGATGAGCCTGTCACTGCTGGCAACAGGGATGTAGGGGCACAGGGACACAGGACTCACCGGGCTGAGCTCTGGGCTGTGCCACCTGCAGGATCCAGCTCTTGCTAAAAGTATATTTCTCATTCACACACATCGCCCCATGGCACTTGTCTCCTTCAAGCTCTAAACTGACAGCAACCACCACCTGACAAGTCCTGGGTAAATCATTCCCATCTCAGGGTCTCTTCCAGCAGGGCCAGGGCTGCACTTTGCAATTACATGCTCCAGCACAGAGCAATTAATTTGGAAATAGGTATGCATGGAAAAGGGAGAGGGCACAGCCAAAAAACGGGCTTTGTGTAGTGGTAAGAGACATCTGATCAGCTTAAACAGCTATAACCATCCATACAAAAGCTATGTTCCCTCCAACACAGGTAAAAGGGAGGTTGCTTTACTGAGTGCCTGTCTGGCATTTTACAGAGAAGAAAATAAGAGCAATGGAACTTTTCTGTGAGAAGCAGGGCAGGACATGTCCCCAGCCAGCTCTGTGAGAGGAAGAAACTGAGGCAGGGAGAAATGACTTGCAATACCTGCAGGGAAAAGGAGAACGCATCCCAGTCTGCTTCAAGGTTGTCCCTCAATACTGATACCATTAAGCACAGCCATGTCCCTTCAGAGTGCTTAAGGGCTTTTTGATAACGTGGTCATTTCCCTTCTCATCTGCAAATGAAGTGGTATCTCTTGAAGAGGTTCATATACTGAAATAAAGAGAGAAATTTTTTGAAGAAGACCCAGGTAACACCAGGGTAAACCTGCTTAGGCCAAAACAAGAAAAGAGGTGATAAGACTAAGGATAGATCTATATTCAGAGGGATGATCCTAGCACGTGGAACCTGCTCTGGACGTGCTGCCCTTCCACTGTCTGCATCGCACATGTCTGTCTTCATTCAGACACTCCCAAATCTGCCCAACCCTTCCCCAGTACTTCCTTTCAACGCACATTGCCACCAGCAGCCCATGTTCTGGGCCTGAGCACTTTTGGAGCTGGCATGCTCAGAGCCTTCCCCATACACCAGGGGCATCCCTTTCCCTCTTGCGCTCACATGTCTGATCCAGACAAAATCCAACAGGCAGGACAAGGATGGGAGTACAAGGCTTTCTTCCTCCTGACCCTACTCTGTTAGCAATAGCTCATGATGGCCTCCTATGGAAATTCTGACCTTGCTCAGGAGTCCTGCACAAACTCTCCCTGATAAAACAGACATCTGCTACCATGAGGTTGGGCAGCCAGCTCCTGAAGGCCGGCTCCAGGCAGCTCCTGAGGGTCTCTGCAAGCCAGAAAGAGGATTTCTTACAGCAGAGGCCAGCAAAAGGGCTGCTGCACCCAGAAGGCTGACAGACTCCTTCCCTTGTCCATCCATATATGTTTTCTTCCTTCCTGATATCAACAATCTTGAGCAATCCAGAAATTCCTCCAGATAAAGCAACACAGAGGCTCTAATTTAGCATGGAAGTTGGATCTTCTAATTGTATTAGGGATTTATATACTAAGTTAGTAAAATACCACATGGCTCTTGTAATACAGGCTGGTTTTTCCTTGGCAGGCTGTGTAAGCTGCTAACAGCAGACAAGGTCATAACATGTCTCCTTATCACTGCTTTATGTTCTGGATCCCAGTCCAGCTTTTACTGCATGTCATCCAGCAGAGAGATTTGATGTACTTTCTAACCTCCTGCCTTCCCAAAAGGATTTTCATTCCCAAATCTCATGGCTGAAGCACCGCCTCTGGGTTGTCTTCAAAGCTATTACTGCACGTCTGGGTTTAAACCTTCCAGTCAGGCATTATCCTGGGGGGAAACTATGTTCTAAATATCACTTCCAGTTTCCATCCTGGCTCACAGGGACTCAGGCTCCCCATCCTCCACCCCACTACACCCTGCACATCCTCACTGGAGCTCCAGCCCAGCAAGCATGAAGATCCTTTCTGTAAGAGGTGCCCAACCTCCATGGATCCCAGGGGTAGGACTTGCACTGAACTGGCCCAATAAAAGCAACAAATCAAGCTCATCCACTCATATGTAGCCCTTGTTTTGAGGTGCATGGTGGTTGGTTGGCCACCTGCTCAAGGCCATCTGCTCCATCACCTTTCCAGCGGTGGCACAAGCCTGTGAACACGTGGCATTTCAAACTGGACACAGTTCCTGTGCCATTTCCAAGTGCTGCCAGTCAAACCAGATGGAAATCAATAAGGACAGGCTTGTTCTCTTCTCCTCGTTAGTAATTTCTAAGCTGACATGGTACACATCAGCCCAGCAAACTACTTAATACAAGCAACCAGAAATGCAGACACTGCAGGATCTGGCTCAGCCTAAGCAAATCTATTAAATAGATCAAATAAATCTGTGAAATTAATGGGCTGGCCCAAGAAAAGGGAAAGGGTGGGAAAGGGAGGACACCTGCTCTCAACTATACCTCCAGATCTCTCCACCAGCTCCCCTCCAAGCCTACCTTTTCCCACCAAAGGCCATACAACGTGCCCAAAGGAGGGGACAACACAAGGGCTGTGAGTGCAGCTGCCCACATCAGAAGGCAGGTTTCCTGTGTAAACTCCTGCTGGCAGCTGGATGTTGTTTTTCGGCTTCAGGAGTTACCATCATTTCACCGGAGCAGAGCCCTGCACTCCTCTTAAATTAACCACCTCAGGGTCTCCCTGCTCGGTTGCACCCCGTCTGTCTGAAGGGCAGAAGTCGCGTGTGGGAAATTCTCCAGATTTCCAGGAAAGGGAAGGCAATTCTTTTTTTTTGCTCAGGAAAGCAATCAAGTTTGAAGTCTGAATATTTGGTCCAGAAGCAGTTTCTCACTAACACACTCCAAGTACAGAAAATAATGACAAAGGCAGGGAGCAACCATTCTGTCACAGCTGCATGACCGGCTCCCAGTCAGCCCCCTGCGTTAACCACATACATTCACTTTATGAAATCACCACAGCAAGCTATAAATGATGCATGAAAATTAAATGAGAGAACTCCAACCAAGGCATGAATCCCCAGCCACATGGCCGGGTTGGGCAGAGGGGCAGACAAAGCAGAGACAGATAGAGCACTGTGTGCTGGGAAACCAAAACAACCTCCCCAGCAGTCAGCTTTTGAAAACCAAAGCTGTGTTTCAGGAGGTGGTTGAAATAGCATCCGTTTGAAAGGTATAAATATTTCAGAACAGGAGGAAAACCAGGCTTCATCGAAAGCACAAGGCATGTTCAGGGAGACCACCCCTAAACTGAGATTAATTTTAAGGAGATCTGTTTTCCATGGCTGTGTGTTCACTTACACATATCAAAAGCCCTGGTGCAGTCATACAGCCGCAAGCAAGGATGGCACACAGGACACAAGGGGTGGCACACAAGACCCAAGGATGGCACACAGGACAAAGCCTGGGCCGTGCTTTGCCCCAGATGCTGCTTTGTTAAGACTTAAGACTGCACATGGGCTTAGTCTGTGCCCCACAACTCCTCCTGCTCCTTCTTCACCACAGCCATAGGCATTTCTACAACAGCACTGCACATAAAAGCGTGAATGTGGGACGTCTCTAGAGCAGTACTGTCATCCTACCTGGTCCACAGCTGCCCAACTATTAGAAATAACCTGGACTTCCAGGATAACCCTTCCAAAACTAGGGATTGCATGTAGAATCCACCCCTCTTAGAAGGGCTGCCAGCCCAACAGAAAAGCACCTGCTTACACTGGGATTTAGGTCCATTTGCTCATCAGAGCAGAACTTGCAATTGAAAGGGAAGATGGAAGAAGAAAAGCCAGGAGATGGTTTTCCAGGTTTGTATTCTCTGTTAATAGTCAGCTCCTGTTACTGATGAGAGGCAACATGGGCAGCACCCTGACAGTCTGGCTCTTTATTTGGATGTGTAACTCCAGGCACTGTGACTTTGGCCATGAATGTTTGGCTGTCACCCATGTTATGCAGTCAGCAGGAATCCAGGTTTGTATTCTCTAGCATTAATTTGCAAATAGCTGGTGGACAACCTGTCCTCTCCAGAGACTGGACAGGAGACTGTAACTCCCTTCCAAGACTCTCATATTTGCTTCCAAACCTTGGAAACTCTACAGCCAGCACCAGTTCTGGACAAAGGACATCTGCAAGAGACTGGAGCTGTGAATACTTTGCAGACACAGGATTCAAAGAGGTGTCTAAGTAGGGGGCAGAGAAGCAATAAGCAAATCTTACCCACAAGAACCTGGGATTCCTCCCTCAAGCACAGCTCCCAATGAGGCCAACAAGCTGTTCTTCCGTAACATCTGCAGAAGGAAATTGCTTTAATTGCTCTAGATACAATAGCCAAACCTTAGACCCTAATCTGGCTGCCTGATACTCTTGCTTGGTTGAAAATAACTCTTGTGAAAGCAGCCAGCTGGGAGGGAGCTTATCAGGCAGCAGCACAGAGCAGGACAGGTCTTACCCCACAGCCCATGCCCAGGGGACCCTGCAGGGATCCCTGCCCAGGAAGGGGAGCTGTTATAACCCCCAACAAGCTCCAGAACTCCTCTCCCTGTGTCCATAATGAACTCCCCAAACTCCCTGCCTGGGCACCACCTTTTTAGGAGTAATGTTTGATTCATTCTCTAAAACCTGTGCAGGATGGCCAGGGCAGGGTTGGTCTAGCTGACTCCCCTTTCCCTCCTGCCCGTTGTCTGGCTCAAGGATGCAGAGGACAAACCCCATTTCTCCCCACATGTACAAGCCATGCTTCGAAGGAGCAACACAGCACTCAGCTGGTTTCCTAAAAGATGCCTTAACACGAACAATAAATATTCGTCATCATAATTTTGGATTCCTGCTGACTGCATAACATGAGTGACAGCCAAACATTCACGGCCAAAGTCACAGTGCCTGGAGTTACACATCCAAATAAAGAGCCAGACTGTCAGGGTGCTGCCCATGTTGCCTCTCATCAGTAACAGGAGCTGACTATTAACAGAAGACAAAACACGATGAGAAAATGCGGAAAATGTGTGCAAATCCAAATAGCAAGACTGCTTGCTTCAAAGCCAAAATATCGATGTGGGTACCAGCTTTAAAAATGCCTTAACCTTTCTGTTTCCTATGTTAAATAAATCAACTGCAACCAAAATGATCATATATATCTGACATGCAAGAAGACAGCTCCACATATGTAGGAAGAGTGAATCATTAAAAAAAAAAAATACATGTGGATTTTAGGGTTTTCTTTTTGTCAATAATATTTTCTACAGAAAACAAAATTTTCTTTAATAAGGAAAGTATTTATGAACCATCAAGTATCATTTTTCTAACCCTCAAGATATTTAGCTTTCTTTAACCAGTCTGAGTAATATACAGGTGAATTGTCTGGAAAATAATGAGTTGCCAAAATAATCAACAGAGTTTGATTTTTGAACTTTTTTTTCTCATGAAAAGAAGAGTATAAACTGCCAAACTCTAACTCACAAAGAAAAGGAATAACTATTGTGAAACAATTCGCTTTCTGACCGCTTTTTTAATCCCCCAGAAAATGTGCTGAGCAGAAAAAAAGCAACCCAAAATCACAAACCAGAGTCTCATCTTGGGAAGTAGATTAAAACCAGACATGCCAGCTTTATTTTTGTGTCCCTTCAAAATTGATTTTTGACTTCCTTGAGCTTTCGGAGTGCTCTTTAGCCTCTGTCCCAGTCTCCCCACGTGGTTACATTGGTCCCACCAGCCACATCACAAGCCCTAACCCAGCACATTTGTTCTCAGCTGACGCAACACATCCCAGCATACAAATGGCTTCAGAAAACACAGCTTCCCTTTGAAAAAAAATTCTTCCTTCACTGAACACAATGCAGCTTGAAGAAGAGAAGATAAGCTTTTTTTACTGGCTCATCGTGAAGGAAGTGCTCAGATACCCAAGTTCTGCAGGGACTTTGCCTCCTTTCCTAAGCCTGTGACTGCTCACGTTTGCTGTCCCAAATGCCACTGGCCCAGCTGTCCCCAGCCTGGCTGCCTGGGATGCCAGCACTGCAGTCAAGGGTTTTGGGGAGCTGACTTGGAATTCACTGTGTTGTTATTTCCGAATATGACCTTGAGACAAGAAATGCAATATATTACTTATTATTTTAATTATTATTATGTATGTTATTCTTTGACCTATTATCATCATCATCATCATTATCATTAAAAAGAGGCACTTCTGCTAACCACTGTCCCTTCGGTCATTGCAAAATCCTAGACAAGAGGTCAAAGGTTTTACAGCCGTGCACACAACACTAACTCTACCAAAATCTAGGCTGTCTCAGGACTCATCCTCCATTCCCCATACCATTGGAGGGAGATGGGACAGCCCAGCTGCATTTCTGAAATAAACATCTGAAGACATTCAGGAAAGGGATGTTGTACACTGACTCAGAACTCTACAGATCTTTAGACAGCTACTGGAATGTCCATCCTGGCTCCAACATGAACACTTCACTCGGGTGCTGGGCTTTCTGTACAGGTGGACGGTGCCTCAGTGATTTGGGCAGCACTGACGTTGCTAAATTAGAACCCAGTGGCCCAAGCAAAGCACCTTTTGTACACATCTCCCTCTCTCCTTTGACTACAGAATGAGACAGTTGAGGTTGTTCAGCCTGGAGAAGGGAAGGCCCCAGGGAGACCTTATTGCAACCTTTCAATACTTGGAGGGGGCCTATAAGAAGGATGGGGACAAACACTTCAGCATGGCCTGTTGTGACAGGACATAGCATGATGGTTTTGAACTAAAAGGGAGTTGATTTAGATCAGTCTGTGCAGATCCATGCAGGGCTGTGTTGAATCATGCACTGCAGTGCTGCGCCCTGCTGTGCCTTGCCCTGCCCTGCCAGGAGGCTGGGAGTGCTGTGTCGGACCCGCTCGCCCCTGAGAACCCTGTCCATGCCTGCTCATGCATGGAAAACCTCCTCCCTAATTCCCAGTTACAGGATTGACTGCCACTGGAGTGGAGTGGAGGGCTCCTGGGGCAGCAGGTCCCCGTGTGCGGCAGCAGAGGGACAACAAAGGTGGCACAGCCCTGCAAGGAGCTTCATCCCTGGATGGACAGCAAGAGAGGGGGGATCAGTTGCCCACAGATGTACATGGCACAGTGCCAGAACTGGAGGATGAGCAAGGCTGGGTTTAGAGGCTGTCTGCTGCTAAGAGATCCCAGTCTCTTTTGATCCAGCAGACCCAGGCTTTTTTCCTTTCACAGGCACAGCCAGAGCCCGTGTGTCCATGGAGGCTTTTATCTCATGCTAGGACAGAGACAGAGCTCTTGGGACAGCTCTGGCTGAAGATGTTGACTTCCAGGTGATCCTTTTTATTGTGGCAGCCATATATTTCAGTGCTTTTTGGTTTTTGTTTTTTTTCCCTTAGCTTTTTTCCAAGAAAATATTAGCAAGCAGAATTTGTGGAGTAAATGTACCTGCAGGCCTAAAGTGAAGGCATTTAAAATAGAAATAAAGCAAAGTGTAAATACGTTATCATGCACACCTAGGGCCTGATCCTGTGGAGATTTACTCCTGAGAATAATCCCTATCCAGGCAACTGCAGCTGTGCCTTTGAACTCAGCCAGACAACCTGGGAGAGCAGAGGGTATCTCATAAATACCCAGCAAGGAGAGGCTCAGATCCTAGGCTGCCTTAGCTAAGGTACAAAGAAATTTGGAGAGAAATTTTGGAATTCTCATGACTTTTGGAAGTGTTGGTGACTTCTGGTGATATCACAGGCTGCCCCCACAGACCACTGGTCCTCAGCCATGGACCTGCCTACACAGACACATCCTATCCCAGAAGCTCAGGGGCTGATTTGCACTCTGTTTTCCATGGCCTTGATGTCTTGCTGCTCCTTTCACTCCACACCTTCTCTGTTCATAAAGAAAGCAGTTTGGTAGTGGAAAAAATCTGCCTTACAGCTTTCCAGTGAGAATGGAAGGATGTCTGTCCCTCACGGTTCCCTGGAGAGTCCCTGCCCGACTGAGATCCTCAATTAGAAAGGTGCCTCTCAGGCAGGACCAGGTATACTGGGCATCCCCACAACACACCATTGCTTCTGCTGTTGCATACAAGTACAAAAGTAGAGTCAAGGCTCTCTGACAAGATTCTCACAAGCCACATTTAGGTCTAGCAGAGAAGGAGACACAGATCGTGAAGTCCAGAAGACTAAAACCAGTGAATGGTACAAGGTTATGAAAAATAAATTAAGCACTCCAGAAGAAAAATGTCTGTATCTTTCTGCTTCGCAAAACCAGTTTGCATCCCGGAACTCATTGATGCAAAGTTGTTGTGAAACCATGAAAAGAAAAAATTCTTTGTTTTAAATTTTGCCTTTTTCCATTATATTTGGGGTGAAACATCCCCCTCTGCCTTTGCTGCAGCTCTGTGCTGGATATCCCGCACTTGCTGCCCGGTAGGAACAGGGATTGCTCTGCATGGGAAGCCAGCACAGGGCAGCACAGGGCAGAGGGGAGGAGAGAAACTGTGCATTGCACCCAAAGAACAAATATTCTGACCTAGCACAGGACCCCGGGGCATAACCTTTATGTTTCTTTGATATTCATTTTTCTTGATCTTGGCAATTCCTTTTTCTGCAGCTTTGGGTTGGTGATGCACATGCACTAACTTCTACTTTGGCTTCCAGGTAGAATTTAAAATGTATCTCCTTGCAAAAATTATCAAGTCTGGAAACAAGTTTTAGTTTCAGGGAAAGATTTCTACTTACTTTTCTTCTTCCTGATCGCAGTGATGATAGTTCTGAATTTTTCCACACCAAGTTGCATTCAGTCAGGAGTGCTATCTTTTGGTTCAGATTTTCTCTCCACAACAAACACTTCCATGCTGCTCAAGGTGCAGGTTTGTCACCTTTGCTACAAGCAGTGCAGGCAGCAGAGAGCCCCACTGAGCAAGCTGGTGTGTGAAAAGCAAGGAATGAAATAAAAAAGTGCCACTATTCTGAATTAATTCTGAAGACTTCATTATTAACTGATAATTAGCAGCCACAGGCTTAGAAACATCAGTGGAAGAAATATATACACCACAGCCTGGATGATTTAAAGCATAAATTCTGCTTTCAGTCTACCTGCTGATGCAGGGCAGACAGACAGACAAAGCAAAGGACTGTGGACAGCCCATTCCATGCCAAGGGTGTCACCACCTCCAGCAGCTGCAGCTCCGTACCTTCATAAAACCGCACCAAACACTCGTCCTAGGTGAGAGACCCTGGTGCTTTTTGTGTCCCTGCTCTGGCACGGCGCAGTCCCAGGGGGGAGCGGTCTCTGCTGTGAAGCAGCCCCTCTGGGAATGGGCACCTTGGGCGGGAGCTGCTGCCTTGGTGGGGGTGGCAGGAGAGTTCAGGGAACCATCAGCAGCAGAGCTCAGCCTCAAACCCCGGCCCTTCCCTCGCCCAGGAATACATCAGCCAGGCATTTTGCACACTCTTTGGTGACCTTTTCTGGCTCAAACGAACAGAGCGCAGAGCCTGAGGTTTGCGGTGGCCTGGCGCGTGCCAAGGTCTCCAGTCAGGCTTTTCCAGCGGGTTTGTTTTGGAGTCTCTGACAGGCTCACGGTGGGCCAAGAACAGCGAGTCCTTCTGTATCAAG
The DNA here is from genome assembly GCA_013397115.1 of Edolisoma coerulescens. NCBI lineage: Eukaryota > Metazoa > Chordata > Aves > Passeriformes > Campephagidae > Edolisoma > Edolisoma coerulescens. The sequence goes on along the minus strand of VWZW01003938.1, from coordinate 182,745 downwards.
TCCTGCTTAAACCCCAGGTTAGTTGTAATTTATTTACAGCTTGGATTGCCTTCTCTCTGCCCTAAAACTACAAGAAAGCAATAATTTCTGTTTACAAGACTCATGACTTGGCAAGATCAAAATATTCTACTTTGTTTTTCAATAGTCCAGGGATTTCATGTCAAACCTGTTCGATTTTATTCTCCGACGACGTGCAGAAGAAAGCCATATTTTTTTTCCTTGCATGTTCCGAGCCCAGAAAGTGAATGAGGACTCCAAAACAAAGCCCAGCAGTGCGCCAGGGAGATGTTCAGCACAGCGAGTTCATGACCATCACTGCACGATGCAGGTAGAAACCGCACCATTTCTGGACTGAGAAAAGGTGAAATACAATGTGAGGCTGGTTCACCCTTTTACACCATGTGTCCTTACACTTAACATCTCAAGAGCCAGCACAAGAAGCTACTTCACCACTAGGCACAGTGAGGACACGGTGCATCCGAGTTTGCCAACATGACATATTTATATACTTCAAATTTTTGTCAAGACACAGCATGAGGGCAGCAGGCATTTGGAAGTCCCAGAGATGGTTCTTGCAGATAGAGCGCATCAGAGTGAAGCCAGCAAGGCTCTTGGATCTGACACGGAAGAATATTCATTTGCTGAACATACTGCACAAAAATCAGGATGCAGCAAAGCACAAAACTGCCCTGATTCCTTGCACCCCTGGTCACCCCTGCACACCCACCCCTCTCTGCCTGGGCAGTCCTGCACAGACAGCTCAGCCCCAAAGGTCACAGCACTTGTAAACTGGAAAAAAGCTGCTTACTGCAAGGGAGGGCAACTGAGCAGTGAATCAGATTCTGGAGGGACTATGCAGGATTATTTGTAACATTGACTCTTTCCCTAAGGAGCACTTCCCTTTTCTGACAGTGGAGCTGGAGGTGATGAAGCCTCTTGGATGAAGCCTTCATCTCTGCTGTGCCTCGTACCAGACTGGGAAGTCAGAAGGTCCAGTCCCAGCCTTAAAAAAAGCCTCCTAAAGAAGCCAGACAGAGATGCAATGATACTTTTTATTACCCAAGGCACTTACAAGCGCCCAGTTACTGCATACATTTGTAAGGAGAGAAAATTAAATCCAGATCCCACCTTCAGGTTAGGAACTCTCCAACTGCCAGTCCTTTCTGGCCTCTAGGATGCCTCTAGGAATCCTGCACTGCCCCAACAAGGGGGAAATACCGATGGTTGCGAAAGACCATGTTCTTGGTGTCACACCTCCTTGAGAGGTTGAACTTCCCTGTGGGTCCTTCTTGCTCTTTCCCCATTAGAAGAAACAACCCATGGTCATTTAAGTAACAGAAGCAACACCACTGTGTTATTGACATGACCAAGTGCAACCAAGTGGAGGTGAATTTAAAATATTAAGTGTCATTTTGATTCAGAGGACATCAGTCATCTTAGAGGAATTAAAAAAAAAAAAAGAAGAAGGAATAGCAGCCTGCTTTTAGGTATCCCAAGAGGACGAGTAGAACAAAACTCATCAAGTAAACAATACACTTAGCCTCAGTTTTAATTTAAACCATATTTTAGTGTCTCAGCATAGCAGGAATTCCGTAACTACATTCCAGCTCACATCATTGCTACAAATATTTCTGTCCACATTTTACATGCAGCTATGCAGTGGTTGTGTTAGCAACTCCTGTGCTGGAAATGGCTGGAAAAGAATCTGATCTTTACAAAGTTGTTTCTTATGACTATTGCTTCTAATTCAGTTCAAATTCAAGGTCTAATGCAGAAAAGGCTATTAGTCATCAAAATTACAGTTTTGTCAGCAAACCAATAACCATAACACAACTCTTCACTGAGAATGAGTGGCAAGAAATGACTCTTCAAATGAATTGGCCCAACACAGTACAAAAAGTCATGGAGACCAGCAACACAGATGTACAAAGAAAAATAAGATCACTAAAATTCCTAAAATAGAGAAATAAATTTTTTTTTCAATATTCACAAATATTTCAGTCAGAAAGCTTGGCTTTATCCTAATTTGGTCAAATAAGCAAGGAGATATGCACCAGCCTGCAGTGTCACCAGGCACAAATGTGTAGGAGGAGTATCAACATTTTTGGTCAAAACTCACACATTGGAAAGTGGAGCTCCAGAAATGCCCTCCAGAGTGTCCTCCTGGGCACATGGGAGCGTGGATCAGAGCATTGCTGTACACAGTGTGACTTCATTAATGGGGACAGTCCTGTCATGGGCAATGGTAGGCAAAGACACTTCCCACAGCAGCTAATAAACCATGTTAAAGCAATTTAAATATCATCAGGCTGGACAGACATGCAACGGGGTTTTAGTGACAGAGGAGCAGAGAGTACAACACGCCAAAAAAATGCCTGGCAGTAAGCACGTGTCACTTCAGCTTGATGACATTTCCCCAGAATTTCTCTCTAGCAGGGTTGGAGACAAGTTTTGTGTCACCAGAAAAAAAATTAAGTGCCCCAGAGAAGAAACAACTTCTCAAGTGCCTTTGTCGTTTCAGAATCAGAGAATCATACCAATGTCCAACCTTGCCTAGCTCTGAAATACAAAGGCACTTTAGGAGTGATGCCCCATGAAAAATCATCGAATATTATGGGCAGAGGATAAAGGAGAAAGAGAAAACATTTAATAATCAACTGTCAGGTTGTTAAAGAACAATACAGACAGAGATAAAAGAGAAAGGTTTGAAAGCTTTCAAAGTGAAGAGGCAGAACGCATTATTTGTGTTTAGTTAACTAGATGAAAAGCACACTGGACATGCATATTTGATTTTCAGCTGGGGTGAACTGACAAACCAATAAGCCTCAGAAAAAAAAAAAAGAAAAGCAGACAAGTCACCCCCAGCAGCAGCACCAGCCACCACAGGGTGCAGTGTTGGGGTGAGCCTGGGTGGAAAAGGGGTGTGTGGGGTGATTACAGCTCTGAGGATGGTTGGATCAAAACGCTGGAGACGTTTGTCTCAGAATTACTGCATTTGGGGCTGTTAAATGCTTCTCAATCTGTTTTACCTGCAGGCTCTCAGCTGGCAGAAGCCAGGAGCAGGACATGCAGAAGTCCTTGCATTCACTCTCCTGAGGGTCCTCCCACAGTCTGCAGTGCTGCTGCCCAGCAGCGAGCTTGGCACGAGGGGGGAGCTGCAGGGAGCCCACCAGGGTGCTGGGGACGGCAGTGGCTCTGAGTGACAGTGGCCTGGGAGTGGAAAATCACAGAATGGTCTGCTCAGCTGCCACACTACAAAACCAAATCACTACTTTGGAAAGTAGTGATTTAGTGCTGCTCCACCCCACCAGATATAAAATCATTCCACTTTGTTCTCAGAAGTCCACACTGCTCTTTTCATTTAACACAAGCATCCCTCTGACCTCATGTCAGCAGGGACAAAAAATTTTGCTTTCAAGGACTAGTAAAAAATATCCTTCAAAATAAAGCAGAAAGAAAAATATCAACCACGGGAAGGACAGAGCACTTTCAGAAAATCACTGGATGGGGTGGAGGGGTCTCCCCTTAACCAGGACCCAGGGGTCCTCCACCAGGGAGACCCCCTTTCCAAAGTGCTCTGCCAGCCCTGCAGCTCACGTCAGGATCCCGTTTCAGCCTCCCCAGCATTCCTCACCAGATTTCTTTTCCTCTCTTCCTCCCTGCTGCCTTAACCACCAGTTTCCCCTCTGTTTGGACTTCACACAAAGAGTTTCTAGTTGAATTGTAAATTCATCAGATACGAGGTTTTGGTCACCCTGAAATGATTAGCTAGTCTGGGTCAGATTTGTCAAATAGTTTGGGCTGGAAACTATGTGTTCGATGATGGGCAGGATGATAGGGTTGCTTCATGGTTGATGCAAGCGATCTACAGCACACAGATGGATGCCATGCACTCAGCCCCTCTCTCTCTGGACTTTTTTGAGCTTTAAAAAGTAGAACACATCCTGTGGGAGCCGAGGAAACTAACAGCAGGATTTCCAGGGAGCCTGGGATCAGGTAAAGGGCAGATCTGTGCACACCCCACACCTCAGATTAGGCTGCTTAGCAGGCAAACCTTTGTGTTGGAAGAGCTCCAGCTGCTAGGAAAAGCTTTAAGAGCGATGCAGAGGGAGAGGAGCAGTTCTGTCCCCGGGTGAGGAGGGTAGGAGTTCAGGAACTGGGACTGTTCCCTGCTCCAGGGAGGGGTTCATTACTGACAGCAGGGAAGGAGTGCCTGAGGAGAAGGCACCTCCCCAGGTGGCCCTTTTGGAATCACTGACAATTAACAGAGAACTCAGAGCTACCAAGAGGAGAAGAAAGAAGAACATAAATTACCCTGGCTCATAAGCATGTTGTGACGTTGTGCAATAAAAGTAGGATAATGACATCGGGAGTGTCTCATTTAGAACCAAATTTCCCAATTCCAAGGAAATTAATAACATGAGCTTTCAGCAATGCAAACTAACCCAGAGGGCACCTGGTGTCCCCCATCCCTAGAAGGAGCTTGTAAGTTTGTGCTGCCAGTGCAGTTATCAAGAAGCAAAATCATATGCAAAGAAATCAAAGCCAACACCAAAACTAATGCCTCCTTTTTTTCCATCTGCCTCCAGTTTCCATGATTTTCCTGCGCACCAGAGAGCACAGCAATTCCCCACACCACATCCCTTGAAGCCATCCCAAAACTTGGTTAAAATTCACTACAATATTAGATGCTGATACAAGTTTGGATCACACAATCACTCAGGCTTTTGCATCCTGTATGGGCACCCAACATGTCAGAGAGTCAAGCCTGTTTGGAACAGGGCACATCCCTGTGGGTATCAGTTTTGTGCCTTCCAGGGTACAACAAAACTGCTCTCCAGTCCATCCTGGTGTCCTCAAGCCTCCTTGATTTGCAAATGAAAGAGGACTTCACATGGTGGCTAGATTCAGCACCAGGGTGATGTATTCCCAATACACCCCAACCTGTGGTGGGGGGACCCACATCTGGCTGCATTGCAACCGTCAGTAGATGTGGCTCCAGCACAAGGGACTCCAGTGCTCTCTGTGAAAGCCAAGTGTTGTGGGGTTATCTGAAAAGGGCTTGTTTCATTTTCTAAAAGAAGAGAAAAAGGTTACAACAACCTCCATAGTAAGGAGCAGTATTGTCTTGACCTCGGTATTCCTGACAGGACAGGAGGAGATTCAGGATCTGGCTGATGTTGGTTTTGCTTTGTAAGACCTTGATCTGCTCCTTTTCTGCTGACAGCATCAATGGGAGAGAGTTTGGTGCCACATATCTGGGCTGCAGGAGTCTGGAAGGTTACTAACTGAAGGGGAAAAATGCTGAAATCCACAGAAAAGTAAAAGGAAGCTGCAGGGAGAAGAGGCACATTTTGCTAATTTATTTTTTTACATTGCAACAGCTGTGCTTACATGAAAAGGGTCATTAACTGAAGATGCACAGAGTACCAGCATGTCTACAGAGGCTTTATACAATTTAGGAGATCACTGCAGTGTACAATGCAGGATCATTTAAAATTCACAAACAAATACTATAAAACACCTTTGTAGGTATTTTAATGGTCCAAAACAAGTACTGTGTACTACTCGATAGATGCAATTTTTCCTTTTTACTAAATCCCATACGTAAAAATCAATCTGTTCTTTTTAAAAACAGAGACTTTTTTTTAATACGCTATTTTAAAAGAATAAAGACAGCTCCCACTGAGATGTCTGTTTAAAAGTTCAGTACATTCTGCTGCCTTATTTTATCTAGCAATGATGAACTAAAAGAACACTGAAAATTCAATCATGATGGCAATAATATTTGAAAAGGCTATAAAAAAAGAATTATTTAGATGGTAGGAAACATCTTTTGCTGAAATTCTGAACTCCGTGTTTCTGTTTCATTACATGAAAAATAATACGAGCCCTATGCAGAAAATGTGTTCGGTGTGCCACTTTGATGGAAACAAAACAGCCTTCTAAAAGCATGGAGAAATGAAAGGTGATTTTTAAAAAACACAGGTATTTACAAAGAGCCATTTACTCAGTGTTCTGAATCATGCCATTCCCGCTCTTATAGTTTAGCCATGTCTTGGATAGTTTGCATAAGTATGCATTTATTTACTAATCTTCAAAGAGTCCCCATTTTTCCTAGCTTTCCACTGTAGTCATTAGAGGTCACAACCCTGTAGGAAATATGGGCTGCCATGGTAACACAAAATGTCTGCTACAGGCTTAGTGTAATTCCTCCCTAATAGAAAAACAACAGCAGCAAATCCTGCCTTTGATAAATGGGCTTATACGTTGTAAGAAGCCGCTACCTAGAAAGGTGTCTATTACTTCAAAACAGCTCTAAATGAAATAAATGTTATTAAAGAAAAAAAAAGGGGGAAAACAAACTCATACGTCATTAAAAAAAATAAATGTGACTAAGGTACACAAAGGAGAACATGGAAATAATCTGCCATGTGGATCTGCAATGTCTCGGTGAATACAGTGGCTGAAGTTTGCAGGGCATCATACTGCAGCCCCTCAAACTCTGCTCAACAAGTGTCTGCTGAACTCTTCTGGCAAACCTTTCTCATCACAAGGAAAAAGGCTGCATTTCCATGTGCCTGAAAATGCAAACATTCAGGAGGAGATCGTCACCTCTCTGACTACAACAAGGTAGCCTGGCCTTCTCTGCTTGGCAATTCCTACAGAAAAAACGCATCTGGTTCCGGTAGATAACTAGGGTTTTGGATTGGGGAAAAATAAAGGTCTATTTGATCTGGTGGTTCATGGGCATTATTAGCATTTCAGTGCAATCCCACCTCACTGAGAGAAGGGTTCCCGTGTGACTGGCTGGCTCACCAGGGTGGATATTTTTGAAGGGCTTTGGCCACCCTTCACAGCTGCACTCTACCTCAACTTATGCTTCCAAGTCCTGCCTACCACTCCCAGAGGGTCCTGTCTCCTCTGTCTCCTTCCTCCTACAGAGCTCATGCATGAAGAGCTGGTTTTCTTTAATTCTTTAGCCAGGATTTTCCTAAGAATGTTTTTTTGTGTCATGGGTACCCCCCACTCTCCATCGTGTAGCACCATCAGGGCGCTGCTCAGAGGGGATACGCCCTTGGTGTGTCTGCAGCAACACAGAGCCTCCCCTCAACCAAATCCTCTTTCTCGTTGTCTTTTGTTCACATTCCTCCAGCCAGTTTTCAATCCTGACAACAGCAGTTGTATCTCCACCAATTTGAGTTAATTTTTCAATTAAGCTATTGCATTACCTCTACTCCCTTCCCCAGGATGTTTGATTTACTACTCCTTTTTTCTGGTTTTTGGGGTTTTTTTTAAATGCCTTAATTTTGCCTGATAAAATACAGTTCCTCTAAACACTTGCAATCTGCTGTTCTTTCTGTTTAGAGCTGGTACACCCATTGCTTTAGGTGCCCTATGCCAAGATGGGAAATTTGAATTTCTCAGGGTTTGCATCGCATTGCAGCAAGGTGCAGGCTGCTGAATCCCATACGCCCAGGACACCCCTCTGGAGACACCCCTCTGCAAGGGGACAAGAGTCTTCTCCTCAAAGTGTGAACTCCTGTGATTGCTTGTCAGAGGGTCCCTCTGTGCTTTAAGCCTGTGCCCAAGAAGAAACACTGAAAGCATAATTAATACCCGTGGGTGTTAATGCACCTTCCCTTGCTTTAGTCTAAAAGGGCAACTTCACCTGCAAAGTTCTTCTTTGCCTGTAACATTGTCGCCTTATACTGCTGTGAACACACTGCTGGGAGTTGAGAAACAAGTCCTTTACACACCTATCTCTCTGTAACCACCACTGCATCTGGCAATAAAACTGAGTGCTCCCCAAAAAATACCTCTGATGAGCCAAGTTGTAGGTGAAACATGGCATGTGGGGAGGTTTGGATTGGATATTGGGAGGTATTTCTTCACCAAGGTGATTGTCATGCACTGGAATGGGCTGTTCAGGGCAGTGATGGAGTCACCACCCTTGGAGGTATTTAAAAGATGTGTAGATGTGGTGCTTGAGGACATGGTTTAGTGGCAGGTTTAGAAGTGCTGGGTTAATGTTGAACTTTTAGAGGGCTTAGAGGGCTTTTCCAACCTAAACAATTCTATGTGCTCAGGTATGGGGGGACTATCCCATGTCAAGCAAAGTGAGTGAGCTGGTTACATCCACAGCAGGAACTGAGGGATGTCCCCTGATACAGCCCTCCAGGCATCACCCTCTCACTGTCTGTCTCCAGCTGCTTTCTGCTTCTCCAAAGAATCACAGAATCATTAAGGTTCGAAAAGATTTCTGAGATGATCAAGTCCAATCACTTGTTTACATATTACCCTAAGAAAGTGGAAGGTCTGGAGTAAATGTCATGAGTGTAATTCCTTCCACATTATTGATGAAAGTAAAAGCTCTTCTGTGCCACCTCATGCCACCTCGTGCCACCTTGTCTCACAGCCAACAAGGAGCTCCCCTCATCTCCATGCAGCTCCCAGCTGACTCCTGCATCCACGTGCAAAACCCAGAGGCACCACAGAGATTGGAGGCAATCCTGGGGCATCTGAGCTCTGCATCCAATGAGCAAATCAACCTCCTCTATCAATGACGTTTGACTAGCGCACAGCTGATGTAATATTGGTAAAGTACAAGGAAACACGAGATTCCAAATCACTCCCACACACCCTCCTGCACTGCAGAGCTGCCACGTGGCATCACAGGGCCCCCACCTGCACTGCTGTCCCACCTCAAGTCCCCGTGCAGTGCAAATTACCATGGCAGGCAACCGCCCTGAGGAGGAAGGGCTGCTGCCTCTCAAAAGGTACTCAAGTAATTTATTTTGACAAGTGTAGCTTGGTTTTAATCATCAATAATTCTTCTGAGGAAAGTGTCTTCAAGTAAGTGGGCTGTAGTCTATTTTGTAAAAGTAATGAAGTTGGAGTAAGAGGAGGGCTCACTGCAGTGTTCTGCTGTTAATCACTGCTAATAAAAGTTGAAAAATCACTGCTAATAAAAGTGAAAAAATTACGGAATTTGCAGATAAACAAAGTGTAAATGAGTGAGGTTTGGTGCTGACGAGATACTTTCACTTTTTTGCTGAGAACAAATATAGCAAAGTACCCGACCCCTTGATTGTATTTTCCAATCCTACATATATTGCTTGGGCTACTTGGGCTGTGCTTTACAACACAGAGATCAGCTGCTCCCCAGAGAGTGAGCACTACAGTTTGTAACCACTGACGAAATGAGTGGAAAGCAGCTGCATTTTGGGGGAGAAGAAAGAAGTACCGTTTACCTGAACCATAGCCAAGCTGAGAGAAGTCACCTTCATTAAAGCTTTGTGACTTTTGTGACTGTCATTTGTTTCCACCCATACAGCACCAATTATGTTTGTTATTGGCTGATCTTCAGCCCGACTTGCAGGCAAAGCCTCCTGTAGGGCACAGGCCGCTTGTGGGGCAAAAGACCCTGTGACAGCTTTGATGTACCCACAACCCTTTAGAAAGCACGTAGCCAGTAGCAGAGACGGGGACACACACACAGGGTAACTCCTGCAGATGACCCACACTATGAGCTTTACTCCTGCACACTGCTGTAACCATCCACAGCTGCAAGAGCAAGGGAGGTGGTGTCCTGTCCCACCACGTGGCAGCTTCCCCAGGACCTCTGGCACACATGCCATGGTTGGTACGAACAAGCTGCTCTTTTGCTCTCACGGCGGTCAATGTAAAGCAGTCCCTTGCTCAGCAATGACATTCTATTCCTCCTGCAGTCTTACAAAGCTCTAGGACTCTCCAGCATCCCAAGAGACAAATCAGCTCAGCTGTGGCAACACCAAAGAGGCAGTTTTCCTTGTTCCCAAGTGGGAAGTGATGAACACCACATCTCCCCCTTCTCCAACCCCTTGGTCCTGTTTTAGCAGCACCATCCACAGCTACAGCCATGGAGAGAGTGATAATGCTGGTGTTGAGGCAAGAAGGAATTTCTGCACCATTTATTATGAAAAAATACATGTGACTTAGTTTCCCCAAGAGCTATGTACTTCAAAGGGACAGTTTTTCTCCCACGTTTACTTTTGAGGCACCCAAGGAAATGCAGTAACTCCCACGTGATGGATTTTGGTGGCCAACACAAAATAAGAGGAGTGGCATTTGTGGCAACCACTGGCAGGGAAACCCTTGCACAAAGGATGATACCAAGAGGTCAAGAACATCACTAAACTGAAGCAATTTCTCTTTTTGTTTTGGTTTGGTTTTTTTACATTTTCGAATTAAAATAATCTTTTGTATCAACAGTAAAGAAATTTTGCTCAATTTTTATCTACTGTTTTGAAGGCTGTTGCATCAAGTCCTTACTTTAAATTTCCATCTTTGTCAATGCAAAATGATATTCTATCAACACCAAAATATCTGGAGAACATTACCTGACATTTCTGCTTGCAAGTGCATTTGGGGAGCATTTATACATTTATTTGCCTGGAAGAAATATGGTTTTAACTGACTCTCGAGTTGCTCACTTTTCAGAAGAGATTATCAAAACACGGGATGAGAAGCTCAGCACAAAACTTGGAAGGAAACCAGAGGAGAATTATCTTATAGGAACTGATCTAATATATCAAATCAGACCTGCATGTCACAGCCCGAGTCATTGCTGCGCCATTTGTATTCCTTTGTATCACTTTATTCTTCAGGGAGTGGGGGGAAAAGGGCCACTTTTTCAAAGAATAGATGAGCCTGGCCACAGAAAGCTCCTCCCAATGTAAGTAAGTTATTTCGCCTGGGAGAGCCCTTCCTCCAGCAAAGAAGGCTGGAGGGGAGAGGTGGACCCTTCCTCAGGAGAAAAGGCCGTCCCGTGCGCCGCTGCTCCGCGTTGTGCCGGCGCGGGCCTGTACGGGGGCTGGGGGCACCCAAGGGCTGGAAAACAGAGGCAGGGGAGCAGCCCCTTCCCCACGCCGCCTTCCAGCATTTCTGACACAAAAAGGGAAAATGCAATGTTGCACCAAGCTATTTTTCAACCAAAAGAGGGTTACTTTGGAATAAAAATAATTCTCTTCAAATCCTTTCCATCACATTTTACTTCTTGTGGAGGAAAAAGTAAATATGAAGTTACTTTTTCTCACTCTGAGGACTAGCCATCACGTTTACCAATTTCACTGAGACAACACAGCATTTTCTCGCTCTGAAATCCAGCCGGTTTTGCTATGACTACCACTTCCTAGTGCCAAAAAAGAGGAGGCAGTTTGGGGGGGAAAATCACCTGTAAAGAATTAGGTAACAGTGTGAAAGGTCTCTGCTATTCAGGAAATACTTACTGCTGGATTTAATTACAGATTGCAACTAAACCCCCCTTCCCTTTTTTTTTTTTTTTTTTGAACCTCAGACATACAATAACATGACATTTATTGAATGTGGTAGTGTTGCAGTGCCTGGGATAGCAAAAAGCCTGGAGAACTCTGTTGTTTACAATAAACTTTAAAAATATACTTTATACACAAGATTAATGAGAGTTTTATGGAGAAGGCACATTTTATGCATCTGCATTAGGAAGTACCAATTACAGAAAGAAGAGGCTGCAGGGAGCAGTGCCGGAGATCTGCCCAGGTGCCAGGGCTGTGCTGGCAGCAGCACTCCCCAGCCACATCCTGGGGGAAATCTGCCTTTTATGGCCTAGCAAACTCCCTCCCTGCTCCCAGCACAGGAATTGGCTTCATCCAGTCCCTTGCACATTTGGTCTAAATTGCATATTTTCCCCTCAGTATCTCAGCTGAGATGAGCGGTCCTGATACAACGGTATTAAATGTCAAACGAGCAAAAAACAATGTGCAAAGCCAATGCAACTCTGCATTTAATTTAGGCAGTGTCCAAGCAAGGAGCAGAAAGGAATGGCTTTTTTTTTTTGCACATTTTTATAAAACCACCAAATCCAGCTCGTACTTGGGGCTCCTGTCCTAACCACCTCACCAGAACCCATTTCTTCCCTCATTCCCTACCAATATTAAGTTAATCAGCAGTAAGCAAAAAAATCTAACAATATCTGCTTACATTTGAGTCACTAATTACACAAGGCAACGTCAAAACTTTTCCTCTGTTGTGCATTCAATCTGTCCACTTTGGAATGAGACATTAGGCTTTTATTTCTAAATGTGTTGATTAAATTGTGTCTCTGCTTTTGCAGCCAGAAATACAGCAGCTTTCCTCTCCGTGTAGGTAATGAGGCATCGAACGCCCTGGAATTCATTTAAAAATTTGTATCCCATCATAATTATCTCCAGTCATTGTCCATAAAAAACCAATTTGTTATAGATCAAATACTGTGCATACAGATACATGGATTTGGTATCAAGAGTGTCTCTCAAACTCACAAAGGGGAATAAAACTCAGAGTCCAGACAAAAAATCTGTTCCCCGGAAGGTGTTGTCCTGTCAGTGCTACAGGGTAATTTACAGATCTGCCACATTTAGGAGCCTGTGGCTTGACTTTTTTTTGGCTTTTATGAGCTAAAGAACAGAAGCAGGGTCACTGGAGAGCTTAAGTTTCCTTTCTGCACTAACATTAGGGAGAGAGACAGAGAGAGACACGGCAAATAAGTGCTCTGCTGTACCCTGAAAATTAAAATACAGCTGGATTACAACCCTAATGATGCCAGCTTTTGCCGGGCTCGTAGCCTCCCAACACACAGCCACAGGCACAGAGAACTTGTATCCTCAGCATTTCACCAAACAAGGAATTGGAAATGGTTTTCTTGCCTTTTTTGCTTCTTGATTTGTTTTTTAACAAAACAAAAACCTGCTCCCGTTCATGCAGAGCACAGTGGAAATCAGCAGTAAATTCTTCCGCTGATACATTCGTCTGCAGCGAAGCTGCATTCAGTGAGGTACCAATGCCAGCGGAGTAGCACGAAGGCAGATTTTTCCTTCCTCTGTGCTACAAACAATAAAAATTCAGGTGACAATTTACTCTGCAGAGCACCCAAAGCAGGAGCACAGGTCCTCCCATTCTTTAAAAAGCACACATGAGGAATTAGGAAAAAATAAAATTGGAGGCATATTCAACTTTCAAACCTTTTCTTTCGATAGGTTATAATTCTAAATCAAGGGGGGAAATCAGATTTCAAATTCTGCCTGCATTTTTTATATATCTGCACTTTTGATTTATCCAAGTTACATGGGAGCACAAGAGGGAATGTTTGCCTCTATGCTTCTGAAATGAAGAGACAAAACCTTATTTTGCAATTATAGCAAGATATGTAGGCAAAACTAAGAATGTCTCCTATTTTTTTCGTATTTTATTTCCCCTCTCTGTTTCCCAGAAAAAAATGATAAATTTTACATTGCAAGTCTATTCTGGAGCAAAATGGTATTCATCGCAGAAAGGGAATTTAACCTGATAAATCAGCTTTCTGCAGCTCTTGATTAAAGTGGTTTGTGTTCACATTTGAATGAGTTTTCTTTACCTACACATTTTTGTTAACTGGTTTAATAAATTATGGCAGACCTTTAAAACACGATTGGAGCTGTACAGGGTAGATTTACAATCAGACAAACAGGGCAGCAGAAGGTAAAGACACAATATTTTAGTGCTTTCAATAGGAGGACTCTAATTTTTTTTTTTTCATTATTATTATTATCATCATCATGAAATGAATAGCTGAAGTCTAATGCTCTTTAGTGATCATTTTTCAAAGCAAACTGCAAAAACAGAAGGAAACCCTTTAAATCCAGAAACTATTTTGAACCAGTTAGCTGGAAAAACTAAATTAGAATATTGTATTAATATACTCAAATGGTGGAGTAATTTAAAACTGCAGCAAAACTGCAAAAAGAAAATTAGATATTCAACAAATTACTTTTTCAACTAAATTCTTCGGGATAGTTTATGGTATTAAAGTCTCTCTTCTTCTTTCCATATTTTCTTACAAAGCATTTGCTACCAAAACAGCAAAGACTGCATTTCTTGGGAGGCAGCTGATGGGATCAAAATACCATTTCTTAAACCAGAGAACAAACCAGGTTCGTGCCCTGCAGTTTTGTAGGTGTTGTTATTAAATGATGGACAGATAAGACAAGTGTATCCTTTTGTGAACAAATTGTAAGATACCAAAGGGATTGTCACTTTAAAAAAAATACCAAGTTATTTATATTTTAAAAGAAAATTTCACAATTTTGTATGAATAGTTGTATTTAGGAATCTACTGCATTTAACATTATTGCTGAAATCTAAACTAGATATGTTGAATCTGCTTTTTTTTTTTTAATTGGGATCCATAGAAAATACAAACTAATTAGCCACATGTATCAAAATTATTAATGTAACCTCAGCTATTCAGTTGACTTGCATTATGCAATATACGATCTAATAAATTAGATAACAAAACTAAAAATCAGGCTTAGCTCTCAGTACAAATTAAACTATAAAACACTGTACAGTGCTTGAAAACACCCCATCTTTCGTTTCTAAATTATTTAAAAACTAATAAAGGTGGTTTCAAAAAATAAGGAAAACAAACTTATTCCAATTTGGTGTGAAAAATAATTGAATCTGACAATTTTATGAAAGGACTTTGTCTAAGCAGAGCTACAATGCACAAATAAAACACAGTGATTACGAAACAGCCATAATCATCTGACTGGCATTTTACGTGCTTGATGCTTGTATAAAATGGAGATTATAAACTGAGCACCATAAAACCCCACGTAGTCGAGAGAAGGAAAACCCCCCAGACTCAAGAACACAATTGCTCTGCACCCTCCCTGTGCTGCAGCCTTTCACTCCAAGTAGGCTTTTAACCAAATCTCGCTACAGGATGGGAATGGAAAATGGATGAGATACAGGTTTGTTCTGCTCTTTCATCCCTTTCTTGTAGTGGTGCGAGAAGAGACCTTTCGGGGTCTCGTTTGTCACAGGGCAGAATTTCTTCCAATGCCTGTGCCTTGTCCTGGTCCCAACACTGGGCTGAGCAACCCGTAAATGAGTCTGTTCACAACTAAAGCTGGTTTCCAAAATAGAGAGAGAGGGGTGACACTGTCCCTACCTGTGCCCTCCATTTCATCCCATGGCCAGCTAAGGAGAAATCCTCTTACATCCAGTAAAAGGAGAAATTCATCCAAAAGGAAACAGCAAACTTATGTTTAAAAGTGGTGACAGAGGCAACAATGAATACTCCAGAAAAGGCAGACAGCACTTCGACGGTTTATGTAATTAAATTAATCTGGTGCTTGTTCTCTAAAGCATCACTCCTGAATTAAGAAAACCCATTCAACCCAACTGTACATTTAAAAAACTCGACAAACCTTAAAAAATTAACTGATGAGGATTAGTTAAAAAAAGACTAGAAGAAATCCCCAAAGCAGCATCCCCGGATGAATCAAAGTGTCACGTCAAAAGAGTGAAAATACTGGAAATCTGTATAAACTTCGAGGAGAAATTTTGTTGTTGTTTAGAAACTACACTAAGCAAGAAAGCTATGGTAGAAACCGCCATAGTTTACAGAGGTAAACTACCAAAACCAACACCACTTTTTTTTTTTTTAATACCTTGGTGCCCCCTTTTGGTCTATACAGTTCAAAGCATTTTTCCCCGTTTAAAAATTTAATCATAAAAATACAGTAACTTTTCACTGGTGAAGTCTTAATCGAGAGTCTCACGGCTGCTCCATCTTAATGACAGTCCACTGTCCCCACGATCGATTTAGCCCCTATGAACACACACAAATAGCAGCTAACGTCAAAGGAACGGGCTGATTTCCATTAGAAAAATTGCCCCAGTGCAAAATCATGCTTTATATAGTTATCTTGACAGACGGTAGGAAAAAATAAATTAAAAAAAAAAAAAATTAAGAAAAAAAAGAAAGGAGAAAAAAAGACCCGTTCATTACCTTTGCTACAGTACACGCAATGGGGGAAGGCTGAGGCGGGTGTGCTGATGATAACTTTGCCTTGCTACATTTGTATGTGCAACATTGAGGAGTGAAAAGCTCCCCAGCAAGTGGGAGCCTGTGCTTGGGTCCAGGTTCTTGGCGTGCTGCTAGCACCCAAACCTCGCCGATCTTTGAGGAGAAGAAAGCAAAGTTTGATATATATTAATTAGACCAAAAAAAAAAAAAAAAAGTCTCATCCTGACGACTTTCATATTGCTGTGCTAGTAATTATGCCACAGAAACAAGATCTTTCCACGTTCAACATCACTGTGTGAAGACGAGCTTATTTCCAGCAGGGATATTGAGTCCTGCCATCTGAAGGGCCAATCAAGTGTGAAGTACAGTATAGTTTTAGACTCAATTGAAAGGAAAAAGCTTGACTACTAGTTCATAGCATGACAACTTTCATGGATTAGCTCAGACCCTATTCTACTCCGTGAAAGGGTATCACAGCATGAAGACAGTTTTCAATGCACTAAACTTTAATAGCTGAGTGGGGGAGCCAAAGCTTCCTTTTGGTCTCTATAGAAACAGTATAGCCAAAATTTGAGGCAAAATTAAGATTCCTGGGTTTCAGTCCTGTATTTAGCCTCCAAGATCCCTATTCACAAAAAGTCTTCAGACTACATATATCTATATATATACATATGTATACACACAAATATATAAAAAAATATTTATAAGGAGAACTACATACATGCTTGTGCATGCCATTTTTCCAATGGAAGATGAAGTGAGTTAAATGCAATTAACTAATTCCTCAGAGCCCCACCACTGCTTTCCAGTGTCCCCAGAGTCCTGGGAGGAAGCAGTGGGTGCAGAGAAGCACCTGAGGAGGCATCACCAGCACTCACTGGCATTTCCCTCTCATCCCAACTGCAAAGCTGTGCACCATTCATATCCCCATTCCACCAGAGCCCTCACCCCTTTAGCATCCTCCAGAAAGTTGGAGATTTTATTTAGGCACCAGCTCCCCAAGCAAGGCACTGCCTCCACTGAGCATCTCCATAGAGAATGCTGTGTTTTGGCTGTTGATGCCACAGGCTGATGGAAACTTAACCTGCAGTGGCAGAGGACAACAGCATTCAACCCAGCAGGAGAAGTTCCCCATCTGCATTTTAAGAAAAGCACACTCATGATAAAATTAAGTTCTGAGAACAAGGGAAAAAACATGCTCCCACAACAAACTCCTCCCCCACTCCTTTTGTCCAGCCCCTGAGGAGAGCGCGGGTGGGTTCCTGCAGGAGTTGTGCCCACGGGACACGGGGCCAGCCTATGTCACAGTGGGTGTGCCCATCACACAGGGGTGCAGAGGCAACAGAGCCAGCTGCTCCGCAGCATTAACCTCGTTCCTTGTTTCACACTTGGCCGTGCATTTGCTAACTACAGCTCCCAGCAAACATTAGCCCTGTACACCAACATGCAGGCAAACACATTTTTTCTTCCCACCTCTCACATGTCCTCCCTTTGCAATCCTTTGATCTGTGCTGTAGGACCAGGGCTGGGCATCCCCCAGGATGTTACCTGCAGGTACACACGCCGTGCTTTCCACCCATCCTATTCAGGTTTGGCACCTGTGCCTGGGCACTGGCAGGGGCGATCTGGCTCCCTCCGTAAACTTGGCTGGGCCACAGATGCCTTTCTCCCCCCTCTCCCCTCCCCGCACTATCGGGATGTATGAGTGCCTCCTATGGAGCGTCTACATTTCACTACAATGCTCCTACCCTCCCTTTGTGGAGCACTAATCCTGAGTCACCAGAGCCAGAAACTTGCCTTGCATGGGCAGAGAAATGATTCCTCCACCCCCCTTATGCCACTCCTTGGGTCTGAAGTTAATCCAGCTCTGGGCAAGGTCTCCCCACAGCATCCACGCTATCAGAGCTGTGAATTTCTGCACAGATGCAGGTTTTGATGAGGTTTTGATGCTAAGGCAGGGCCATCCCTGGGGTTCTAACAACCCTGGCTGCCAGTCTTCCTTGGCCACGCAGAGAGCCAGGATCAGCCCAAGGCCATCTCCCACTGAGTAGGGAGCTGCTGTGGGAGCACGGACTTCACCACAGGGATTGCAACTGGTTGCACATGGAGGGGTTGCGCTGCCGCAGATGCCCTGCTCATCTCTCCCAAGGCTCTCCCAGGGCCCTGCTCTGCTGCGCCCTGGGAGTCCCACAGACCCTGGCATCACCCTCCAGGTCTCACCTCAGCAGCATCCCAGCAAGATCCAAGACTCCCCACAAGGGTAAGGAAAGCCCAACTTCACCCATCATCTTCCAGACAAGCACGGCCCAAAGCCCTCCCTGAACATGCTCCACTGTGTATATCTGCTAAAGAGGTTCTGCAAAGACAAATTTTGAATTAAAAGTTCACCTACTCACAAGGAAACAGAAATTGCACATTACTTCGTTAAGCCAGCATGGTTCAAACCTGCTGTATCTTCTTTCTTCACCATTCCAGAGAGTCACAATATCCCAGGACCGGCAGCTTCGCCACTCTGCCGGTACATGCTTTCCGCAGAGATGCAAAGAGCTGCTTGCTGTAAAACACCCCTCTCCTTTGGGAGCCTCTGTCCAACTGTTCCCAGGTGAAAAGTGAGGTTCTGGGGCCATAAAGAACAGCCAAAATCAACAGACACCTGATCTCCTTAATAAATTTCAGTCATAACCACATCCCCCCACAGAGCCTGCCCTACTTGGGCATCACTTCACAGGTTGAGTGCACGGGTCCAGTTTTCCAAAGATCCCATCTGTGTGCTACAAGGAATGCTGACAGGCACCTCACAGATAGGCAAACACAGGACAAAAAGCATCAGCACCATTGCTGCATGATAAACAAACTCACATTCCCTCCTGGAGGCAGTACCTGTGGGCCAGCCAGGCCTGCTCAGGTGCTCGCTGTAAGAAAAGACTGTGGTGGCACTGGGCAGCTGCTGGAAAGCTCAGCAGTGTGTGCAGGCTGGAGGAAGAGTTGCCTGATCACAGTCCTCATGCTTCAGGCTGGACCACACCCTCCAAGGCCATCTCCATCTGGAGAAGCCTGGACTAGCAGCAGCAATCTGGGGAAAAAATCTGTCCTTGGAAAGCAGTGCCTTTTCTTGTCCCCTGGTAAAAGGGACGAAATCCCTGTGGTCTCGGCATCAGCAAAATTGCCTTTGATGCTCAGACCCACTCATCATTAGGACTGTAAGCAGAAATTAGAGAGACATGCTTATGGTTAAACACTATTTCCTCTGTTGGTTAAACACTGCCTACTTCTCTCTCCATTAGGAACAACATCTCCAAAGCCCCGGGGTGTAATAATAACCCTGAACGGAGATTTTTTCCTTTGTGCAGTGCTCAGCTATGGAGGGAAACAATTTGCAGTTTAAATTATTTCCTTTCAACAGATTTGAGAAAGCCATGCTGCAGTAATTACACACACACTGGACAGCTCCTGTACCCCCCAGTCACTCCCTGCACAGACAAATATTTTTCCAAGGCTTGGATCAGGGCCGGTGCACCAAGACCGGTCATTTTTGCACAGGACAGAAAGTCCAAAATGTGATCCATGGGCACACATTGACAGCTCAATCGATCACTGGGCTCCTGCCACCGCCAGTCATGTGCATGGGTGGATGAGTCAATGGTCCTATTTAAACCTGCTCCCAGGGCCCTCAGGCCCTACATGTGTCACTGTGTTAGATGCCATTGATGCTGCAGCAGCTTCTTTGCAGGACATCAAAGCATATTGGAGCAAACCCCTCATGTGTGAAGGGAAAGCCAGCCTTTTGCACCGAGGAATCCCCTCTATTCAGCCCCGGAGAGGTTTATGTTTGGAGTCAAACCAGACAGACATCAGTGTGGCCAAGCCCTACAGCCAGAGCGCAACAGTGGTGACAGCCAGCCTGGACATGCCACTGCCACCCAACCCCAGCCCTGGGGGGACATGGGGAGAGGAGGATTTGGGAGCTGACAGCAGGAGGGAGGTTTGCCTCTCTGCAAGCACCCAAAGGGGAAGGAGCCCAACCAGGCTCATGCAGGACAGGTGAAAGTGGGCTGTGCCATCCCCAGCACAGGGACATGATGCTGGGAAACCCCAATCTCTCTATTTCTCCAGCCAAAGCAAAGGCAGTGCCTGCTCGAGGCAGCTCTGCCACTGGCCTGGCTCAGCAGAGATGTCTGAGAGCAAAAATGATCCAGCACCACAGAGTTTCTGGGAAAAGCCAAGAATGGCCGATTACGGCCATGAGCTGATCGGTGCCAGCTGCCACGGGCACAGGAGGGCACCGGACCTCACTAGGGGAATGATGCCTACATCTTGCACCTCCAGGTAGACTGCGGGTCTTGGTTTGGTGCCATGAGACCCTGCCCTGTGTCCAAGGACACCTTGTGCCAGATATTAAACACTGTGGGAAGTCTAACTCT
Source organism: Edolisoma coerulescens (assembly GCA_013397115.1). Taxonomy (NCBI): domain Eukaryota; kingdom Metazoa; phylum Chordata; class Aves; order Passeriformes; family Campephagidae; genus Edolisoma; species Edolisoma coerulescens. The sequence continues at coordinate 162,474 of VWZW01003938.1, read as the reverse complement.
GCTTCAGTTTCTCCTCCTCATTCAGCTGTAGACTCCTAAATGGACCTTAGTCTGATAATCCTTTTGTCCAAGGCACATCTGCTTCTTGTGTTCTCTGTTTGGTCTGCAGCCCGGCCTTCCCTCCAGTGGAATCATCTAAAGGATCTCTCACACTTTTTGCTGCCCGATTTTTGCAGCATTTGGGGCATAAACTGTTTGATAGATTCTGAATGGTTGCCTTTGTTTCCCCAAAAAGGTGCTATTTTGTTCACAAACACTCCAAGGAGCTCAGCAGCCTCTTTTCCTACCTCTCTTTTCACCACTTTAACACAAAAGCTAAAGCTTTTGAAATCTCTGTTTCATGTTGGTACATTAGGTATCTGAATTCCTCCCACACGTGAAGCCTGAGTCTGACCATGAACTCATCCCAAAAATCTCAAGTTTGCAATTTAAGCGCTTTCCTTTGATGCATTATTTAAATATACATTTTAATTATTAATTGAGAGAGCTTAGTAATGTAATTTAATAGCCAAACCCTGCATTGGGACAGATCCTCACCTGCTGCAAATACAGGCTGCTCCCATCCCAGCACCCCAGCTTTCCTCCCCCTCCATCCTCCACTCCTACCAAAGCACTTCATTAAATTATTTCAACAAGCTTCTCTAATTAGAGTTCAAAGATTTTAGCTAATTAAGTATTTAAACATTTTTGTAACCAAAATTAATCAATTTAGAAAACACCTGGAGAAAACAAAACGATAGTTTTATGGAAAATCATTCTTCGCAATGAATCTCTGAAGGAAAAATTGTGCCCCTGCTGTTTAATTTAAGGAGGAAATGATCATCCATTACTTTTCTTGATTTCATGAGAAGTGGGAGATCTCTACAGATGTTTTACCCTCTTTGTCCCTATATTTCCCAACTTGTTTAGTTGCAGCCACCATTCCTCCAAGAACGGAGTGATGATTTTTCTGTTCCTAGCCCAGATGGGTCCATCCTTCCTCGGTGCACTGCTGCACCAAGAGCAGAGGAAAACCTTATCCATGGCTTCTCCAGGTGTGGAGAGAGCCCAAGCAAAGTCACACTTCCTTGCTCATCTCCTGTCTCACTGGGACTAGAGACTACTCCTCCTCAAATGTCCTTTCATCAAGGTCTGTGTTGTGCTTACGAAGTTTAAAGGATGGGTGCAGAGGAGCAATGTGCATCACCTGAGGCAAGTAGAAAGGGAATGCTACACCCACCCTGGCAGATGGGAAGAGTGTTTAGGAATAGGACTGGCTCAGGGCTGGCAGGAGAAGGAGCAGCCCTGGAAAAACTGCAGGTGTTGGGGTGCATGCAGGGACTCACCCTGCCTCTGTGCCCCCAGATCTTGGGAGCACCACTACAACTACAGCTGGGGATTTTGAGCACTCAAACCCAGGATTCCTGCTGAGTTTGGGGTGTTAAATGGGGAGTTTCAGGAGTTGAATGAACTGCCGGGAAGGCAGACTGCTGCATCCAGGTGGGTCAGCCCTGCCAGCAGCAGATGCCCGGGGGTACAGTCACCTCTGCTCGGTGGGATCTCCTACATATCACCACTGGAGCTCTTAGAGGGAAAAATTAGAAGACCACGTGACCTGCATGCATTCAACAACAACCTACCTCATCCTGGCCCCCAAACCAATCCCTGTTTATTCCAACACATGAGCAGGAGCCTGGATCAGCCATGCCCATCCCACAAGTACCAGTTTAACATGTGCCCCTTTGCATTTCAGGCATCTACCTGATGAAGATCTCTGCTGTCCACCAGAAATTGGTAAAAATGTTGAAGGTGGTCAGCAAGCAGCTCCCTGGCATTTCCCTGTTATCCCTCCCTGTGTGCGCACTGATAGCCGGGAGGAGCTGCTCCCTGCACCGCTGGAAAAGCAGGGCCTGTGAAAAACACAGATTTTGATGCTGCCGGATACCCACAGAGGAGCCAGGGGGTTGATTTATTATGGCTGGTGCTTTGGGTTGAAGTCATATGCTCTCCAAAACATAATTAACTGCCATGCTTAAAAAAAATTAATAATAATAAATTACACTAAACAAAAGCCCGGAGGCTGCCCCAGCCTGATGCACTTTGTGTGATTGCCCAGCACAGCACAAGGGTTGGACCTCATGGGCTGGAGTCACTCATCATGTCCACCAGCACCAAATTCATCCACCCTAAATCTCCTATCTCTCATTTCTGCTCCCTGGGTTGCCAACAGTAAAGAGATGCCCAGTACACAGGAGGGTGCGATTTCTCCAGGAGATGGAACAAACCCCCACCCTGGGGAGCACTTCCATCTTGTCTCAGTGGTTGTAAAGGAGGGTTGCTATTATTGCTGCCTCTTCATCTGCCCTCGGGCTCTGCCAGCCGCCTCTGGTGCTGATCAGATATGATTTGCTCACCCTATACACACACATACAAACACACACACACACCAAAAGTTAAGGCAATTGCAGCAAAAATTTCTCTACCTGCAACGGACGCTGGGATGCCCACAGCACCTAAGAAACTGGTAAATTAGCTGCATGCAGTAAAACCAAATTTGGTTTCCTTTCCACGAAACCACGAAGATATTTATATATAATTTATCTTTCTAAGTTGTCATGTGGCAAAAGACCTCTCGCTGTGAGGCAAGCTTCTCTTCCTACTTAGAGAGAATTACGTGATTAAATAGAGACCTGAAAAGTTGTGAACAAGCATTGAAGAAGAAAAGGTTTCCTCTTAAAGCCTTAATGAAGTGGGTTCATTCCTCCTCCAACATCAACTTAGCCTTGTGTAGTTTGTTTTCACTCTGGTTAATCACTGACCAAAGCTGTAGTGCGGACCACCAGTTTCCAATAACCCATAAAAGGCAGATCAGAAGCTATTGTTCTTTTCTGTAGGGCTTAGCAGACAACAGCTGAATAAACCTGTTCAAAGTCAGAACAGTCAAGGAGGAACAGAAGCCCAGCCATCGGCTGCAGGGAATCCTGAAAAGGAAATTCATTTATTATGACATAATTGATAGCGCGCATGCAAATACACCACGCGGACCCGGTGCAATCTCAGGTAATTAAATACAGAGCAATTACTGGGTCGCAGTTAGAGAAAACAGTGTTGTTTCAAAGGAGGAATTTGTGCCTGCTTGCTCCCCAAGGATGCTAACACTTGGTGGGGGCTCCTGGCATCCTGCAACTGCGATTTTGGGAAAAATCTTTCCATGGGGCAGAAGAGGTGAAAAAGGGAAACTCACACAAGTGCAGGTTTGGAAACAACACCCCTTAGAACTGTGAGAGCTGAGTGAGAGTTGGGAAGGGCTGGAACGTGCTGGGAAAAGACAAAGTGGCTGCTCATGGTGAAGGACTCAGGGAAGTATGAATGCAACCTCCTGTGGGAGGCCCATTTGATCTTGTTGTTTCATTTGGATTTGCAGCACTTCTGAACATTCACAGGGGGTGCAAGAGGGGTGTCTGATGCCATAGAAGTTCCTCCCTGTCCTACAACCACCTACCCAAAAGGAAAGGTTTTGCAACGATGTTATCATCCCCTGAAATAAAAAATCATCCAGTGAAGCATTGAGATGGTGTTTTTGCTCCAAATTTGCTTCTGCCCGTTCCCAAAACACCAAGTGAGAGCCTCCCTGGTGGCTGTGCCCCCTACAGTTCACAGCAGTGACTCCCATCAGCCCTTTCCGCTCTGAGACACTTCTCAAGCCCCTTCCCGAGCAGGGTCCAGCTGAGGGAACAAGCAAATATAGCAAATTTAAAGAAAGGGCACAACAAGCCTGAACAGATGCACTGGTGATGACGTGATGAGGAGGGACGTGTACCCTCCAACCCATGGAACAGGGTCTTGTTCAGCCACTTGTTCCCTGCCCCAAAATCTTTGAAGCCCACTTGAAAATGGCTCATCCCCTTCACCCCTGCCCTGCTGCCAGCACCCAGAGTGAGATCTCATGCTTTTATGGTGAGAGGGGAGGATTCTCATCCCTGTGTCTGAGAGGGGGCTCTCCCTGCTGTCCCTTCCCAATGCCAACGACAGCACCAGGCTCCCTCCATCTGCTGCAGCAGCTCCTTTTTCCTGCTGGGTGTCATTTCTATTCTCCACACTGCTGAGAGCGAGCCCTGTCTGAGCGCTGCTCTCCGGTGCACCCAGTGCAAGACTTGCCTTCACCGCTACCTTCCCCATGCAGCCCAGTACCCTCTTGTCTTTCAGCTGAGGAGAAATGATTTCCAGCATCACTGAGAGCCATCCAAAAATAAATAGCAGGACCCATCCCAGTGAAGGCAGATGCCAGGATCTGCTCTTCCCAGGGGATGATACGCTGAGGTTAATGGGAGATTTATGACACTTGTCCACACAAAACTTGGGGTTTCAGGGAAAACAGTAGCCCTGAGGGGAAAAGCAAGCACCAGGGGGACAGGGTGAAACCCCTGTGGGGATTTGCTCTGGAGTGGTGCAGGCAACAGATTTTGGAGGTCCCTTGGGAGAGACACGGCACTGCTTTGGTCTTGGTGGGGGGAAGGAATAAGTGGAAAGGTTCAGGGAAAATCAGGAGGAGCCAAAGCAGCTGTTCTTTCACCCTGTTTCTTGCCTGTGATAACGCAAAAGAAATAAGTGAAATGTGTGGGTAAAAATAAAGATTAAAGAATAATAAGCAGAGCCTGACGAAGAGCAACAAAGTCTTTGGCTGAAACAAGGATTTGTTGTTGCTGCTGCCTGGAGCCGGGAGGGAGGGAGGGGTCATGGGGGAAGAGCCACGATTTGTTGAGAGCGCCACAAACTTTTAGACATCATTTTCTATTTTTCAGCAGTTTATTCCTCTCACCTGCATGCTCCATGGGGAAATACTGGTTGCTTTAATTCTAACATTTGGAGTGGAACCCATTCACGAAACTTTCTGGCTGTGTGATTCAAACGAGCCTTCTCTTTCCTCTTTTTGTTCTCACAAGAAAATCAATTCACTTGAAGAGCCTCTTAATCCCATTTTTGCAATCAACAATTGCCACTTGTATATCGCTCTAATAGATTAAGAAGTGGGATGATGCGGTTGTCTGGTCTAATTCAACCCTATTCAGGTAACTGCAGCCCAAGGCACTTTGTAGTGCCAAGTGTAGAGCTCTACAGGAAGACTTTTGCTATCATAATTTCCTGTGGAGCTATGCACTGCCCCCACTGAGTAGCCTGAATTACTTTGAATTAGGCCCGACAACCACAGAGAGCAGAAATCCAACAAGCAACAATAACCAAGTCTTTGAGCATGACTTGCATGGGTTATTTTTTTTTCTTTTTTTTTTTCTTTGCATTTGAACAGAAAGAAGGAATTTCAAAACGTGCATCTATTTAAATGACAGCGACCTGCCATAAATCAAGTGGGAAACAAAAGGGGAAAACAGTTTAAGTGAGAGAGAAGTTGAAGTGGAGGAAAAATTAATCAAAACAGTTTTCAAAAAAAACTTCATCGTAAGAACCTGCAAAAAAAAACTTCAGGCCTACAGCATCTCCATGGCAACAGAGAACAAGCACATGTTGGATACCAAAATCATAAAAGGTTTGTTTTGGAGGGATGAAACAGAGACAGATGGATCCCTGTTAGTTTTAGTTTATTTTTTAAAAACATTTCAGGCAATTTATCAGCCAGCATGCCCAACTAGTAAAGAAATACCTAGAAAATAACAAAAAAACTTTAGTGACAGTTCTGCAACACGTCCCCCCAAAAAGCTGAGGAGCACCAGAGTGGATTTAAAGCCATAAATATAAGGCTTAAAACCGAGATGTGACTTGAAGTCAGGCTGACATTGCATCAGGTAAACCAGGCTAATACTGCTTTTCAAATCATAAAGACAGCTCTACAAAGGAGTAATTCTGTGCATAGAGGAAAAAAACCAATCCTGGCATATGTTAAATTGTTGTCTGGTTCCAGAGAGTGAATAAATCGGACAACAGAGTTAAAAACCTGCGTCTCGAGAGGTGCAAGTTAAAAATGCTCTGGGTAGCAAAACTCCGATCTCAAGGGAGTGAAAAGATGTTTCTTTCCTTTTCCTTTTTTTCCCCCCCTTTTTTAAAAATTTGTCATCATCCCTTAATTATTACCAACATGGCAAAAAATGAATTAAATCTAAATAAATATCGAAGGTTTCTCTTCTTAAGAGTTTCAATCACTATTCCTACTCTTTTACCTTTCTGTGTTCAGAAAATAAAGAGAACAAAGCAGGAGCCCTACTGGTTCAAAACTACCAGAACAGACAAACAACAGAGCACAACTGTTCCCTCATGCATGCCTGGGATTAGGATAAAAGCAGAAAAGACTTCTGAGAAAAAGAAAACAACAAAAGAAACAGGAGTGCTGACAAAACTTTTTTTCTTTCTATTGAGCCAAAAGAGAGAGAAAAAAGGAGCCCTGCTAATAAAAAAAAAAAAAAANAGAAAGAGAAAGAAGGAAAGAAAAAAAAGGAGAAAAAAAAAAGAAAGCAGAAAGAAAGATAGAAGAAGAAAGATTAACAAACAGAAGTAAAAGGGTTTCACGTCCTGTTTTATACTTTTAGCCCAGTCTGAGCAGGGAAACAAGGCACGGGAGGAGAGCAGGCCCTGCCCAGGGCACACTGGAAGAGGGGACTGCACTGCCAGGCCATCGCTCCATCCTGGCTCTCCAGCCCCGTGGGTGCGTCCCAGCATTGTCTGGGCTCTGCCCTGACTCTCCCCACCGGGAGCAGCTCCGCGTCATGCCTGGATGCTCCTACACCCCAAACCCTCGAGCTTCTAATTTACTTATTAAATTAAAAAATCCAAACTAAACCAGAATTGTTCTGAATGGCCCCAGAGGTCAAAGTGGCTAAGAAGAAAAGAATTTAAGATCTTATGAACTACAAACTTCAATCAAACGAGTCAGTCTCAGTTAAGGTGACCGACTTTGCAGCTGGACATCGGCATTATATCACTGGTAGCTGCAACTCACCGTTGTGTGAGACACACAATGCATTTGCACTGGGACAAGAAAGACCAAAAAATTTTCCTCAAAGTTTTTTGAGTTTCAGCAAAGTTTTCCTACTGAGACCCAAAGTGTTATAGGGGCATCATAGGTGCCTGTGGGGCAGCTTGGTCCAGCACCAGCCACTACACAAGAAAGGTCAATAACCTTGGGCTGCCTGTGCCAGCTCACAAGGGGCTTACCTTTGTCCTAAATTCTCAAAATCCAGGTCTTGCAAATGGTACCTTGCTGGCAGTCCTTGAGCTGTTCAGACCCTTGCTTATAGAACCACAGTTTCCTCTGTGCTATCACCAGATATCCACATCTGTGTCATCTGTGGATTTGAGAGCAGCAACGAGGAGCAGCAGCCTTTGAACTGCCAAACATGCAGGGGAAGAGCAACGGCTGCCCTCCCCCGTGTGCCCTCCCTGCAGCGGCCCTGGGACGGGATGCTGTCACCTCCCTGGGAAAGGGACCGAGGCCTGCCCAAAACAGATGGCAGACGTGGAGCAGGAGGACCTCAAGCCCCGCCAGCTCCCACACAGCCTCAAGCTTCTCTTGGGAGGGGAAAGACTGCACTAGGATGGTGTGCTAGGCACAGTGCTGAGTCCTCGGGATGCTGTGAGTGGGATACAGCAGTGCCCAGGTGGAGGCAGGCAGGGGAATTTCTGCTTTTCCCGCAATAAAAGTGTTTGGTCAACCGTGGGGTTCTCTGCACACAAAGAGCAGGACAAGCACTTTGGGGTCTAAATGATTTCTTTGAGGAGAGGGAAAAACAAAGTCTTATATGAGACAATCAACCATGTACTGTTTTGTGCTGTGTCTGAGGTCATGTCCATTTCAGCACAAAAGGGTGCAACAGGGAAATCATGTTGTTAGAGGCGAGGCACAGCTCCACATGTAAACTGCCATCATTAGAGGCTTAACCCTTCCTCCTGCCTGTGCTCTGCCCTCTCCAACCATTTACACCAAATGTCCTCAATTTGTGTTCCAGCAGCTGAGTGGCCAGTAGCAGAAATTCAGCCCCAAAACGCTACACTAACACTTCACCCATTAGCAATGTGGGATCATGGCCCTGAAGAACAAAATATCAAAGCCTGCCACTCTCAGAAGCATCTCTGGTGGGTATCTCCCACTGCCTGGAGAGAGCTGTGCCGGTATGACTCCAGGCCCTTCCGGGAGCCAGAGCCCCAGGGTACCCAGCCCTGGTTTGGAGGGATGGCACTCGTCCCGGATTAGCCCAGCTGGCCACTGGTTGTCACTGTTGCACCATTAAAATTGAGCTATGGCCAGTTGATCCCATTTGTACTTAAGGCAATCTTTAATGGCAGGAGCTCCAAAATATTCCCGGGAACATGGTGGCATTTACTCTCTCCAGTTGTGATGCTGGATTAGGTATCTGTGTCATGGACTGATGCTGACATGCAACACCAGAAACACCAACAGGCACAGTATCCATCGCAGTGTCCATCTCCCATCTTGGCTGTATCCTTGGTTCCCAAGGTTTCTCCTAAACTAGCATCGTGTCATGCACGTGGCAGCAGCAGTAAGATTTACAGAATCACCCAGTGCTGGCACCTAAACTTGGCAAGGTACCCCATCCACACAGGCCCCTCTCCCTGCCACCTTCATCTCCCACACCACGGAGAGCACTTTCCCCTCAGTGCTCACTGCTCCATCCTCTTCTCCTCTCACATTGCCCTCAATCCAGTTTATATGATAAAAATCCCTCACATGGAATAATTCCTCTGAAACCAGCAAGACTGAAACACCAATCACAAAACCATCCGTACATAAGCACTAAGTCCAGCCCACACAGCTGTACATACCCCACTGCTCCCTGTAGTATCACCTGTGCTTGTGGTTTCTCACCAGGTTATCTCCTGAACTTTCTACACCCTCTCTCCTGCCTGCATCTTTCTGCTGGGGAAAACACACTTGCAGTGCCTGTCACCAAAGAGGGACAGCAATCCTGTAGGCTTCATTGAGGTGGGCTTGGGTGTTAGGGAGTGCTGAAAGAGTGGAATAACTCTCAGGGATTTAAATCAAAATTAAATTAATTGCTTGCCAATACTTTGTTAAGTAGGATCCTGTGGAAAGCCTCAGGCTCAGATCTCAGAAGTGTTGCTGCATCACATCCCATATGGGGACACGGTTATGTTCATGCCATTTCCACCACAAAACAGTTAGCAGGTGGTTAAAAAGCAAAATTAAAAGACAGCGGTTACAATCATGACTCACTATTCCCTCTGCATGGTCCAAAGCCTCAGTCCCTTTAGGAATGCCAGTACTTTCTATTCCAGCAGCAGATTATTCTCTGTCATCATTCCTACGGACCGAACACATGCATGTCTTTCCTTTTCCAAAGACTCTTCAGGGGCTTTTTCTCCATCACACCAGATTCCTAAAGGACTCTGGGGTACAGGGAGGAATAACAACTATCCTGCTGTAATTAAAATAAATAAGCATGTAAATTGAGGTTTCAGTGATTTTTGCAGAAGTCATCTTTTCTTGCAATATTCTGCTTTGCTGAACTTCATACTCTATGAGCAGTGCTCAAAAAACACATAGGAGAACCAGAGCAATTCTACTGAAAAGTAAATATAAGGATCAAACACTGATAACTTCACCCCTCTCCTCTGATTACCATCAGCTCATACAAAAATAGGGAATAAAAAGTCTATTAAAAAAAAAATCACATGTCAAACACCTCAAATATGAAATATTTTGTCTTTGAAATGTTTGGGATCTAGTCTGACAGATCGTTAATACACACATATGTGCATCCCACTCCATGGCTGGAGATGCTGGAGGTGACACAGAGCCCTCACTGAGCTTGCAGAGGCTGGTGAGAGCAGCTTCCCACAGCACCCACCCCAAGGGATGCATCACCCCAGCCTGCTGCTCCTCTGACTGAAAATGCTGTGGGATGGAAAGGGGTGTACAAAGCTGTACAAACAACAATGGAAAGAGAATGAGGCAGAAGCCAGACTGGAAGGGAGATAAGGCACCACAGCAATGGCTGTGCACAAAAGGGAATATCCCATCAGGTGATGACACGTTTGAAGAACATGTGCTGAGATCACAACACTGTTTGTCATTAATGCATCATTAAAACCATCCCTGTTCATCAAAACCATGAACATGTGCTTAACTGCACCAGAGAGCTCAGTTTCAGTGCTGGATTGCTTTGCTGTGTGTGGCCTGGACAATGGGTAGCTCTGGTCCAGGATTCCTGCAGGGAAAGGCCTCTGTCACAATCTGAGCAGGATCAAATCCTTCAAACTTATCGCAGAGCCCATGGAAATTTTGCTCACCTTTCTGCCTGGATTTCCTGAGAAAGCAAATCATCTCAGTGGCTCATCTCCTGGCTTTTCAATCCCATATTCAAATCACATGCACACAAAATCATGTATAACTATCAAGATTAATAATGTAATCAAGTCTCATTTGGGCAAGATATCATCTTGCTTGTACTAATATTTGATTTCTATTACAAATTCCTCATGCTGCTAAACCTCCCCCTCCAGACTAGCCTGTAACACTTGGTGCTGAGGATGTACATAGAGATGGAGAAGGAAAACGCCAAACCTCCACATCGAGGCAAATCTCAGATAATTATTTAGTGCATTTACATAAAGATAGTTCCAGTTTTACAGTAGGCTAAAACACTGGACAATTAATATGACATAATGAAGATAATTTTCTGGGTTTATGTATCTCCTATCTCTCTTAGAGGCAGATGCCAAGGACCAGAAAGGTTTTTGGATGGCAGCACCACTGCTTGGCTGGCAGCTCATTAGCAGCTGAGCATTTGTTTCAGCAATACTGATGCAGCTACAAGTGTTGTGTTAACTCCTGTTAGGTGATCTGGGCTCGATGCCACAACTGCTTCTTTAATAGCAGTTGTGTTTTTCAGGGCAAAAAAATGTTATTCCTTTCATGTTCAAATATGAAACACTTTCATGCCACATAAAATTATGTTAAAACACGCAAACTTACACACTGAAGTTTATTTCCACCAGAGAGGCTTCAGACATGTACAGATAAAATGGAAGGATATTTCAGAGTTGTATATTATAAACGTTCATTGAAGTCAAACAGAGTGGCTTTCACTGACTTAGCAGACACTGGATGAGATCTTTGAAGATCAAAGGGTGCAATTATATCTTACTTGCTGCTGTGAATTTGAGTCTTAAGCAAATTATTCTGTTGGTCTGGTTTGTTGGGTTTTTTTTTTTTCAGAGCATAGCTTGTTCTGAAAAAGAAAGGATAGTTTTGGGTTTGGAAGCCTGCAAATAGCCAAAAAAAGGGAGTTGCTATGTTACCCAAAAGACATCTGTGACACCTGCCAGACTCCTTTAGGGTGGGAAAACTTATCTTTAGAGCCATATCGCAGCTAAAAAGCCTCAGGAAAAATGAGTTGTGGATGTAAGCATGCCCAAATGCTCTTCACCAGCAGGTATTTGCGTGGTAAGTGACATCCCTGGCACCTACATAGTCTGGGGACACCACAGCTGCCAACCCCCAGGGTGCCCACAAGGTGCAAGTTCTCACCAAGAGCAGCGGAGGTTGGAACTGTGACAAGGCTCATCATCCTCTCATTTGACAGTGGGTGCTTTTTATTTTTAAAGTGAAGGGGTAATCAGCAGGAGGGGGCATTTGCCGTAGGATGGGACAGGCAACAACTAAGAGTAGTTGATTTTCCAGAGGACTGGAAGCACTGTGGGACATCAACAATTTGAATTACAGCAGGGTCAGACCAAGCCCCAAGGAGTTCTCTGCTCTTGCTGCCTGCCCATGGGCAGGGTGGGCCCTTGGCTTCTGCTCATTACCTGAACTACACACTCATTACCCTCACAGGAAGGAAGACTGGCAGTGTGCAATTATTTATTTCATTAACTAATCCTTTCCCATCCAAGTTTCTGCTTGACTTCACTTATTGTGCAATTTTCTGATGCATCTTATACACAGCTGAGCATTTTTTCTTCCAGGGACATCGGTCACCACCAGAGAGAAAGAGCCCAGCTCGTCTCTCCGGTGGCAGGCTGTCTGCCACACACTGGCTCCAGGCTGGGGATGTGGCACTGACAGGTCCTCTGCCAGGCGTAATGGCACAGCCAAGGTACACAGGCACGGCAAATCCTGGGAAAGGTGCAGACTCGTCTGAGTACCTTGTTCAGTACAGGGCTTTGTATCCACTGTGATTCAACACAAAAACCAAAAATGCATTCCTGCCATCCACAGTCTGGACAGCTCCAGACCTGCAGCTGCCTTGGCCAGTTGCCACTTCCAATTTTCATATGACCATCTCAGGGTGGTTGTTTTGGTGCAGCCTCACAAAAAAAACCCTGCATTCAGAGGTCTGAGCTAGCCCACCTCCCAGGGGACCTCTCTGGATAAGGACTGAGGACCTCAGCATCCTCCAGGACAATGGGCATTTTTAAACTAGTCACAGTGGCATCAATGAGTTTTGGCGCAAATGTCACATCTGCATAGTTAGCTAAAACTTAACTGAGCCTCTTACGCTTTATCCCTCCTCCTCACCTACTTCCTTCCATCCCAAACTCCACCTCCTCTCCAACCCCCACAGCCCAACCCCAATCTCCAATCCCCTTGCCATCCATCTGTCCACAGCCACGCAAGTCCTGGGGATGCGGCTGGATCCCGACATCCCAGAAGGGCTGGGACAGAAGCAAGTCAGCATTTTGCCACCCTCAAGAGCCACAGTGGGTTTTAGCTCAGTCGACACTGTCACCAGCAGAGCTACACAAGAACTGCAACCCAGCTGCAGCAGCGGCTCCCGCGGTGTGCAGAGACAAAGCCGGAGCCTTAAAGGAGCTTTCAGCGCTCAAACGAAAACTTTCACCCACCCCAGAGAGGCGACAGCTGTGTGCAGGGACTGTCCTCTCCTTGGTCCAAATCAGGGATGCAGTGCCAGCTCCCCGCCAGGCACCCTGTGAGCCGGAGCCCCTGCACCAGTGCCAGCCCAACCACCACAGTGCAGGGCAGGAGCAATGCAGAAATCCCACTTTGGGTAAAGACTGGTGACAGAAAACATATACTGCAACAGACCAATATTTTTCCCCCAAATGAGGACTGCTATCAGAAGATTCTCAGCAACCAGCTCTCGCTTTACACATGTGGCAGCAGCCAGCCACTCCTCAACCTGGCTGGTGATAGTTGAGGGCAAATCACTGACAAATAGACCAAATGAGGTAGGATTAATTAATCAATATCTGTAAAGAAATTTGAAGATGACAAGGACTTATAGCTGCTCTAAGTTGGACTTCAGTGGACCCTCCTCAAGGTCAAAGCCGCTCTGCCATCCCCTTTCCCCCCCACGGGCAGTCCCACGGATATGGCCCACACCAGGGCTGCGAGAGCTCCAGGGGCACAGTGCCATCCCCGGGATGTGCCCTTGCCCAGCTGTCCCCACGGCTGCTTAAACCAGAGCAGGGGGAGCAGAGCCCCGGAGGTGCTGAATTTCCCCACGACGCTCATTCATCCCCGCATTCCCACGTTGTTCCCGTGCTGTAATTCACCTGCACCCCAGCTGACGGCAGACAGAGGTGAATGAAATTTGCATTTATACAACACTCTCCCTGCACCAGTATTTCAGTGCTTTGATTAAAAAAAAATAAAACCCACCACAACAGAGATGAAAAACCTCTGATGAGAAGTGCCGTCACCTCTCACAGTCCCCAGCTTCTCACAGAGCCCTTCCCTTTGGCTTTCCCACTGCCCCACACAGGCTCACCTTCCCCCTGCAGCTGGAAACCCATTTAAAGTGCAGCCTTTAAAATGAAGTCCCAAAACTTTCCCTGCACTTGGATCAAATCCTGTAACTATTGAATCTTCTGGGTGGAACACAATGAGTTTCCTCTAACCAAGGAGATAGAGTAAATTATTGCAATAACAGCACCAGTTTCAGTAGAAACCCACTCAGTTCAGAGAGTTTCAGGTCCAGTTTCCCACTCAACAGCCAGATTTTAAGCAGATAACAAGGCAAAGATTAGCCTAATTAGCCCCAAAGTAAAGAGTTCCTTGTTAAGTGCGTTTTACTGCCATGTGCCTCGAACATTTTTCTAGACAGAGCCTGAACCTCTCCTTTCCCCCAGCAGGAACCCCCCAGTTTGTGTGTATTCATTAAAATCCTGTCCTAATTGCTCCCTCATCAGCTATGAATCTTAAGAAGCTTAACTGAAAGTGGTTAAATTGTGTTTACTGACAGAAAACAGAATATTCACTGATGATGAGATGGTGATGACTCAGGATTATTGCAGGGCCCTCACACCTAAGGCTTTGGAGGTGAGGCAGTAATGCTTACACTGAGATTTTTGTCCTTAAAGATGACAGAGAGGCTTTGCCTGGACTGTACAGCACAAAACACAATCCTGTGATGCCATTGGGGTCCCCTCCATCCAGGAGAGGCTGGAACAGCACCTTACAACCCTAAAAACCATCTTCCCAAGGCACCTCCCTGCCCTGCAGGGATAGAGCCTCCACCAGCCCAGCACAGGGTGCTCCAGTTTGACAACATCTCTCCCATTTCTGGGCAATGTGCACATCAATGAGCTCAATTTTTTTCAGATTTAACCCAGCAGAAAGTCACTGCTGAACACAAATATTAGTTTAAATTTCAAAACTCCTGTCCCCTGGCTTTGGCTCAGTGGTGGCTGCTGTGGGGCAGCCCTGCATCAAGTAGTTGATATATTTATGAAGTCCTAACTTCCAAAAATACTGCCAGCAGCAGCTCATAATTCTCTAGTGACCTGAAAAGACTGGCTACCGGGAATAGATGTGGTTTTTTCCTTTCTCAAGTTCTCCTCTGAGACATATTTGCTGAAATACTTTATTACCTCATCATTGAGCATAATTTAAAACTGCAGTTAAGCACTCAGTGTTTAAGTAAGAGCATGCATCATTCTGACAGTGTTCAGTTGTGAGGGTGTAAAAATTTCACAAACATTAGTCCCAAGATTTCTTAAAATCCTCAGCTATTTGCTCTGCAAAAATGCTCTGACTTCAGCACGTTCATTGATGTGCATTTTGAAGCTTTAGGTTCAGCCTTCTGTGTTTCAAGGTAACTGTTATGGATTGGCAAAACGTGTGAATTTAATTAGTGTAATCTAAACAAAAGAAGCATTTCAGAGCTGCTTTAATCCATATGAGACCAATATGTTGATTTGTCAATGTGAATTTAATTAGTGTCTTCGAGTCTAAACTCCAACTCCCTCTTCTTTTATCTAATTATCACAGTTATAAAAAACATTATCACATATTCGTTGGCCTAACTGCTTTGCCACACAGTCGAACTGAAATCTCAGAGTCAACATACACTTCTAATAGGCTCAATATGTTTCAAGATCACCGCACTGGGCACAATAGGTTCCAGTACAGCCATCGCACACTCCCTCTCCACAGGCCCAGGACAACTCCACTGGCATTGTATCGTTTCCCTATACTTTGCCGTGCAAAGAAAGTGAGATCCTTCTAGTGCAACCATCCGTGAAATGCATCGGTTATGCACCATTCTGGGGACGACCACCACAAGGCATTGGCTTATATGTGACTGCTTGGGCAGAGAACAATTGCTATTCCTTTTACAAGTGGTTCCCAAGGGCTGCAAGAGGACTGCAGCAATTCACTCTTCATCAAGTAAACATTCAAGTCGTAAGCACGACCCAAATCTCTCCGGGGTGGTTAAAGATGTTCTCATTTCTCCCTACAGCCCATATTTGTTAAATCCAGCAAGGCAGTTCCCAAGGCCAGAGCTTCAGCTGAAAGAGGGATACCAGGCCCTGGGGAGTGGGCAGCCAGAGCCAGGGCTGCAGCTGGACTCACACTGCGACCCCAAAGCCCTCAGTGGCCAAGGACCTGCAAAGGAGCCCAGGGCAAAGGAGCAGCATCTCCACTCAGGCCACCTATCCAGCAGCAGGGAAGCTCTTGCATGTGGAGGGAGACAATGCGGGGAGTTCCCACCCAGCCACCCTGACCATCCAAGAGTGTTGCACACACCCTCCATTTCTCTGCATGCCAACAGCACCAGGCTCCAAAACCTCCTTTCCATCAATTACTGGAAGTCCCCAGCCTTTAGCTTTTAAGATGAGCAAACAAATTTACATTACAGGGAGCAAAAAATATGTGGCTGGGCAAACTCAACCTGCTGGAGCCAAGCAAGGAGTGGGTGATGGCTCCACACCTGCACTAGAAGCAATGAATTCACTTACCCCCAGCTCCAACAGCACTGTGACCTGCCTTTCCCCAAAGGAAAAAAAATCCTTCTGCAGGTTATTCTTTAGGGAGTGCAGCAATATTGTTGAAGGAGGCTAAAAGTTTAACCCCAAATACTGTTTTTCTTTCAAAGTTCGTCAAATTTCCCTAAATGCAACCCATTGAAGGTCATTCAAATAATATGTGATCAGTGATCCCAGATCATTTTGCTCCCTTTCACATTAGAAATGAGTAAATATCCTGAATTGTCCCCTTTCCCCCATGATGAGCTAAAATCCAGTGGGGCAAGGTCAAAGGCTGGATTTCAGACCAGCCCTCAACCCCAGCACAGCAGCACCCCATCCTTCAGGTCATCCTGCTGCCCATCCTCCTTAAGCAGGGTAGCAGATACAGCAGAGCATCATGCTGAGTTATTTTTTGTCTGCATATAATTGTTGTATTTGAAGATAAACTGTCCTTGCCTTGTCAGGTTGTGATTATCAGGCAGTTTGGCCGAGAGATACTGTCAAGGAACTTAATCACTGGGCTATTGAAGAAAATAGGAGCTTTACAAGAGCACTTGGATCAGGTTTCTGCTCAGAAACAGGCAGACAGCTCTGCTAGAAGAGCAAAATCCTTGAAATGCTCTTTGCTGCACTTTATAAACAAAACTAGTGCCTGGATTGGTGCTTATCTGAGGTGCCTGGTTACCTTGCCTGTGCTACCAGCAGAGATCCTGCAGTCTGTGCCAGGGGAGCCTTGTGGAGTGGAACTGCAGGCCCACCTTGGAAATTGAGTGTTGGAAGCTAGAGAAGAAAACTTGAAAAAAGTGGCCTGGGGAAGTTATTTAGGTCAAAATTCTCTGAAAGTCTTGAACCACAGAGGATTGAGGAGTTGTTGTCCTCTAGACACCTTGCCTCATACACACAACCCTCACGAATTTGGGCTCCCTGAAGCCAGCCTGGGCAGTGGGATAGGGCAGAGCATTTTTGGGAGCTCACTTACACAGCTGGTACAAAGAGAAAAAGCCTAGTCTCACTTTGGATGGAGAGACTTAAGGAAGCATCCAAACAAAGCCAGATTCAACTGACAAATCATTATGAAGCTTTCCAAAAAGCAGTGAAGCTCCAGGACAAGGCCAGTGCTGGGAGTAGGAGAGCTGTGCACCTTCCTCCAGTAGCTGGGCCAAGTTGCCCAATAGACAGCTTGGAAGGTGCCAGAAATCATAGGAAATGGAGCTAGAAGAGATGCCCTAGTCTATTCCCCCACTTCAACACAGACGGTATAAACCTGCATGGCTGCAAACATACTCACCACACTGCTCTCACCCCACAGTGCCACAGATGTCCTGGGCAATCCCATCCTTACATTTAGGAAGGGTTTCTCAGCATGAAGCCTACCCATTCCTGCTGCAGACCAAACCCTGACTTCTCGCCTTACCCCTCGCACATACAGGGAACAAATTACTCGTGATCCCGGCAGCAGTTTTGGGTATTTGACTGCCACGTTTCCTCTTGTGTGTGTGCGAGATGGGGTGACAGGAGAGGGGCAATCACTATCAATGAGAGCCAATCTTTCTCATGCAAAAAGATGAAATTCTGCTTTTTTGGCAAAAGTGAATTTTCATTAATTCTCCCAGCTGGAGGTTCACCATTTTCCAGAGGAATCTGGCCATTTTCCCAGTGTGCAAAGCCTCTGTGGGTTAGCACCAGCAGGGTTTCATTTTCACAAGATCAGACTCCAAATATGCAACACAGCCTATTGTCTAAATACAGTATGAGCACAGCTCAAGCCACCTGATCAGGGCCTGGTTTCCTGGCATTTACTTTCCCCATCTGTTGGCTTTTAACATAAATTGAAGCGTGAATGCCTACTAATGCTAGTCTCACATATGAACGTGCTCACAAAGCCATATTCTATCATGCAGAGCATATTGGACCCAGTTCAGTTTGTGTGAAATGTAAGGCACATCCCAAAGACAGAACTGGAATTGCTTGGAGGGCGTGTTCCTTGCCCAGACCTCTCTGTGGTGCACATGCATATGCTGGAGACCTCTTTTGGAAAAGAGAGAAATGCACGTAAATGGGAGCTTCCCTCAGGCTGACTGATCCTGCTTCATTTCTCATCTGACCCCCAAACACGTTCCAAATGAGCTCGGAGAAATCAATCCCATTGTGTGAGAGACACAGAGTTTTGCATGACGATCCCCTGAAGCTCCTGGCACGTTAAGGACCGGGATGTGCGAAGCGGTGACGCAGCCCCGCGCAGCAGGATGGCTCCCTGCACAGCCGCATGCCTTCCTGAAGCCAGCCTGGCATTTCCAAGCTTCCCAGGGCTTTCGTGGCCCCCAAGGATCCTCTCTGCACAAGGGCTGCAATAAACCTGAGCTTCTGGACCAGGTTAAACATCTCCCCTCCTAAAAGTGCGACAGATGGGTACAGAAACCAAAGCTAGTGTTTCACCATCAGTCATTTTCAAAGGATCCTCTTTAAGCATTCCAGCTCAGTGTTGTCTTGGGAAATTGGGACTCAGAGTAGGGGTTTGTCCTGTGCCCTTAACCATTTCCTCCACTCTTCTGCCCTCTGTCACAGCCCTGTGGAGCAGGGCCCCTCGCATGCCACCACACAGCCAGGGGGATTGCCAGTGCTCATTCCTGAACCAGGTTTCTGAAGGTCAGTTTCCCCATAACCCGGGCAAGGAGGGATCATGCCAATTAAGAAGCTTACCAAAATCAGCACCTAGACCTAACCCACGAGGCTTTTCTGGATTTGTGTGCCTGTAATTTCAATAAAGGAGCTTTTTCCATATGTGCACATTCTCAGCATCTCAGTTTGCCTTTATCTCTTTGATTCATCCTTAAAAACAGCTATAAAGTCTTGTGCCACATTTCATCTTCTATTTCTCAGAAGTGGCTGAGAAAGCACCAGCTGCCTCCTCAAAGAATGGGCAGCGTGTGACTGCTCTGATGGAGCTTGTACATCCCTGTATCTACTCTTGGTCATATATCCAAGGGCAGCCTCTGGGCCCTTCTCTTGGAGCATCCAAGCAGCAGCACTGTGTTCCTGATGGATCCTGTTCAGGATGTTTTGTTTTGCTTTCTCCACTCCCAAGAAAGCGTGCTATTTTCTACTTTATATTCCCCTTGGCAATTCCAGGCAAGGTCTTAACCGCATCCTTGCGTGTAGACAGCAGTCAAAACTCCCTTCTGAGCCCAAATCTCCATTCATCTGCTTCCTCCAGTGCCACATGCACATTTTGTCCTTCCTCGGTGTTGCACGTACATGAGAAGCCAAGCAGGCACAAAGCCAAAGAGGCAACAGAGGCCTCAGCAGGAGGGCTGGGAGCAGGTTTGATGTGATCCCGGGAGAGCTGCAGCAGTTAAGGAACAATGGTGACACACAGACAACAGTGGTGGTTGCATCCACAAGCCAGTTTTGAGCCACTCCCAGGGCTGGGAGTGACGAAATTTAAACTGGAACTTAGAGGGAGCTCCATCAGAGACGTTTCCCTCCCTTCCCTGCTGCTGCCCAGGTCCCTGCCCAAACCGCAAGTGTTCAGGTGTATTTTTCTAGGGGAATTTTCACACTTCAGCTGGAGCAAAAGGAAAAGGCATAGGTACCCCACAGCCCCTGAGTCTCTGGCTCAGGCAGCTGCTTGCTCCCAGCAGCCTTAGGACGGGGGGTCATTCCCCCAGAGATTAGTGCTTGGCAGGGAACGTCCTGTTCCTCCACAGGAGGAGCAGAGGGATGTGGGTTTGAACAGCAGCACAGATACCTCCCTATATAGTCAGGTGCTGTTCTCATCACACTCAGCCCCTGCCCGTCCTGTGCTCACGTGCTGCACAAGAGGCACAGCCAGGGAATCACCAGGAGTGTGCCCAGGGCACCACAGTAAATTGGGAGAAAGCTCCACAGGGCCAGGGCTGTTTCCCATACCCACACAAGGTGCCTCACAGACCCCAGCCCTGCTTCCACCAAGAGCTGTTCACTAAGTGATGCCACATGGACATTGCCCCAACGAAGATTGTGCACAGCTTGGCCACGCATCTCTCCAACACAAAGCAAAGGGCTTTTTGACCTGCATGTGCCCAGGGCAGATCCCAGCTTCCCACAGATGGGGTCTCAGCTCTGCACATCAGCACAGACCGTATCTGGAAACAGTCATGGCTTTGCAATGTGAGATTTGTTCACCAGCAGAACCCACCCTGGGGAGCTTTGCAAACTGCATAAAACCAGCCCTGGGAGCACACACCACTTCTGCCCCTTGCCAAACTCCTACTTTTAAGAAAAAATAAAGTTGCCTCTCAAAGTACAAGGAATTGCTTAGCAGTGCATCTAACACCATCATTAATGTAGCCAAGTGGTGTGGATGGGAGTGCAGCCCCGCAGTCTGGCCCCAACACTGGTGAGTTTGGAGGTCGTGTTGCTCCACTTCACAGAATGGAGAAGAAACCATTGATTTGACTTCCCTCCAACAAATGGTTTTGATTGAATCTTGTTGATGTCCACCACCTTTCTGACAGTAAACCAAAATCTCAGCTGCCAAAATGGTTTTTTTAATGCTGAAGCCATAAAGTCCTCCTGCCTGTGAGTTTCTTAGGGCAGGGAAGAGTTTGCTGGTGTAAGAAGGGGGAAGAAAAAGTTCCGCCTTGCACCTCCTCAGCCCCAGACCTCCTCAACTAGAAGAAAGCCCACTAACTCATCTCAAGATGGGTGTTTTTCACTCCTCAATCCATTGTGACAGCTAATGGGCACCACAGCCTGTGCCAAGGGCAAGGTCAGAAACAGAGCCTAGGCTGAGTTCTGGATGCCACGGCTGTCCGCCATGCAGCAGTCCCATGCAAAACACACCACCTAGTTGTCACCCCTGAGGATCCCAAGTTCTGGCCCAGTCCTGGAAGAGATGTTCTGAGTGTTGGTCAAGGACACCTGTATTACCCTACTATGAACAGTCTCTTCAGACTCTGATGTAACACTTCTTTCCAGCACAGCAGGATTTGTGTCCTACTCCAAGCACTGGTAAATATTACATGTTTTTTGAATACAAAGCACAGCACCCAGCCCTCAGGCTGAAGTTTTTAAAGTAGTCAGTGTGATGTGAGCCAATATGTACTACATATAAATGTATACGTATAGGTGTCATTTCGTAATCAAGACTAAGCAATGATGTTTTGAGTTTCCGGCTATAAAAATCCCTTTCAAATAGCAGCTTTGTTACAGCAGTACCTTTCCACTATGGCATAGAAAGAGGCAGCTGGCAGACATGGGATTGAGTACTTGAGAAAGTGCCTTTGCACACATAGCGTGCGGAGAACCCGAGCTCCTGGAAAAGCCTGCCTCAGTCAGACAAATCAGGCTTATAAACTCACCCCTTTGGGGGAGGAGGGAGTGCAGGGAGGGGGCTAATGGCTGCTTTATTGCATTAGGCAGTATCTTCATTAAGGCAGAGAAGAGTAACCAAGGGGAATGTGCACGTAGCGTGACTTCTTTGCTAGAACCCCACAAACCACCAACTGGCAGCTCCTTGGCTCCTCGCCACCCAAATCCAAGAGACCATCTGGCAACTGGTTCAGTTATCCCTCCCCAGTTAACAGATGTACACTAGATGGTGTGGGAGCGGCATTTTGCAGAAGCAATTAGTTTAATCCTCAGATAAACAGTTTAAATTCCAAGTGATTTGCAGGAAAAGAAAAAAAAAGGGAAAAGAAAACCCAAAAACCAAACCAAGCTGTTTCCAGTTTCAGTGAGAATAACTAACGAACAGCAAATTCAGCTGGTTTCACCACCACTGTGCACCCATGGGGCTTGTTCCTTTTCCCAGTTTCATGTGCTGGACAACACAAATGCACCAGATTTATTTGGAGGCTGCAACTGCATGGCCCCCACTCCCATGGCTGTGCAACAGCTGCACCCACTCTCCCACAGCCAAAACTCAACTGAGTAGAGGCTGACCTCTGGAACACAGATCTTTCCTGACTTCAGCTCCTTGTCTGGCCTTGGGCAAATCATTTAACCTGGTTAAATCAATTTTGCCTGGCTCACACACCTCCCTGTCTCCAGAAAATGAGGTAAATTATGTGGTCCTGCTACAGGGAGTAGTAAGGTGAAATCAATTAGGGTTTGTAAAGCACTTGAAGAGTCTTGAATGGGAGAAATCATAGAAATAGAGAACATCCTTATTAATTACACTAACTGATTAATTTTTATTAAATTAGGACAATTTTGTTCTCTTGAGAGGAGAAAAATATGTTTTCCAGCCATTTCTTTTGCTCACATCCTTGGAAGAGTGACTTCCAACTGAAGAAAACTGAATGAGGAGCTTAACCCAAATAAAATAAATTGCCAGTAATTTCTGGTATCCCCTATGCCATTATTGAACAATTTGCATTTGAATCAGGGCTTTTTCCATCACAATCCAGCTTCACCTGATCCTGCTCTATAATCACCATCCCCATTTATGAAATCCCAGCATGTTGCCGCAGAAATTATGTCACAAATTCATCATTATGACTTCCCCAGCAGGAGCAATTGGAGCTGGAGATTGGCTGTAAAAGTTGCCTTTTTACCAGTCCTGCTTTAAAGATATTTTAATTTTTTTTTTTTTAAGGTAGAGAAGTGAGATTAGCTACCGTGGGGAATTAGACAAGCATGCCATGAATATCCCAGGGATACAAGATTACATCCATGAGTCACAGGAACCATAAAATATGATCAAGAGACTTTATGGAGGATGATCTTTGAAATCAACTCCTAATCGCTGAGCGGTTTACAGAAAATCGGCTATTAGTTAAAAAAGAAAGCAATTCAAAATTCAAAAGTGAACCTGACTGATAATAGTGAAGTTACAGCTATTCCTGTCAGAAAGGCTTATCTGTCAAGCCACTCCAAACGCATGACTTATAGGTTTGCACACTCCTTTGATAACATGGTAATTAGTCAGGTACTGTGGCAAGAAACATTTAGAGAGTAAACTTCTGAGGTAAATTATTTATATTTAAATATTTTAGACTCTTCTTGCTAGGCTACACTCCTGCCGCTGCTGCTTGTCAAAGGCTGGCATGCGCTGCATTTCCTAATGAGAGCCACTGAAGAACCTTGACACAGGAAAACCTCAAAACAAAGAATATTTCTGCTACAGGCAATGCACTTTGCCAGCAATCGTCTTATTATACCTCTTAATCATTGAAAGCAAACAACATCAGAATAAAATCCTCTTTTTATTGGCATTAAAACCGAGAAAATAATTCAGTGAAAAAATAGTGCCTTATAGAGAGTGTAACGCCCAGTTTGAGGGCCACACACATGAGCTTGGGTCTTGTCTGGATCCATTCACGCTTTCCCTCCTTTCTCCCACGCACCCATCCCTCCATGCAGCTGGAGCCCACCCGCTCCTCTGGGTTTTGGCAGCAAAGCCTGGGTGATTTGAGAAGCGCCTGCTCCCGTGGCCGAGGACATCAAAGATACCACGTGCCAGGTCCTCACTGCATCAGCTATTAACTCAAACTGCCATCAGTTCTCATTTGAGCTAACACAAATTATGGCAGCTGGAAAATTATGCAGCCATAAATCACCACCGCTTGGTTGTCAACCATCAGTTCTCCAGTTGGATGCACAGAGTTCCCCTCTTCTCCCCACCAGCTTTCCACCTTTTCTAAATTAAAAACAAGCAAACTAGGCAGCAGATATGTCCAGTATTTAGTTAAAAGAAATCTTTTTGTAATGTTGTTGTATAGTCTGGCAGGTTAATTAGCTCTCTGAGGTATCCTAGAGAGTAAGGGAAACACCATCCATTTTAAACCAACTAAAACATTGAGGATGAATGATTTTGCAAAAAAACCCCCAACCAACTGAAGAAAAGGAAAAAAAAAGTGTGATATAGACAAGGGCTTATGCCTCCCCGTGTCCCCAGAAGAGCAGCCCTACAAGCAGAGAGTAACCACCGACCTTCAGGTAAATAACAAGTTATTTAGCACCAGTAAGCCCCTTACACTGCAATCGAGCCCTTCCGCTTCCCAGCAGTGACAGGCAATAAGTAATTAGTAGCAAACCCTCTAATCGGTATTTGGTCCTTACTCCAGCAACGAGACTCTTTCAGCCAAGACATCTGTCCCAGTGTGGCACAACTCATTAAGGGAAAGAGCAGGAGGAAACTTGGGAGTCATTCAGGGCTGGAATAAGAGGGAAGTAAAGAGGCAGAGATGCCTGGTTCCACGTGCCCTGTGGCAAGATCCTGAGGAGCTGGGTAACTGGATCCCACTGGTGTGTGTTTTCCTGCCCAGGGAGCATGTGCCTGAAGCCTGGTCACCTCTGGTCAGTATGTAAGGAGCATTACATGTAGCACAGAGGAACAGTGGTTTAAAGTTATTAACAATGTGGGAATGCACCCTGTGCTTCTTGAAGGATACCTGCATTGGGCCAGGAAAGCATGGCTGGGCTTGCAAACCACACACTGAAGTACCTGTCACTCAAAGAGGGACCTGGAGATAAAAGCCACCCACTGGGTTTGATCCTCATGCCATGGACCTGTTCAGGGTCTCAGAGGAATCTTCCCTGGGGCTGAGTCAGAAGTCTAGGGGGCAAAAGGCATCCTCCTCCCTATATCACCCAACACAGTGCTGTCCTACAATGTCTGTAGTTCTCTGTGCCCACAGCCACCCCAGTCAGCCCGTTCACAAATCCCAAACACAATACAGACGTGTCTGCCCCAGCCACAACACAGGCCACAGCGTGACAGCAGAGGAGCTGAACAGAATGCACACCCTGAGAGCCTCTCTTGGGCAATCATAGGCTGGCCACCCATGGCAGGGACAGGCCTGTCCCTCCATCTCTGAGGGACAAACAGTGCAACCAGGGGACAGGCGCCCTCCTGGTTTTATACCCAAGGCACAGAAAAATCCTAGCTGATGGGAAGATGACAGGGTCTAATTCCCTGCTTTAAATGTCCCAATTCACCATGAAACCTTTTGGTCTCAGTTAAGCACAGGACAAGTAGCTGCCCTGCCTTCAGCACCAGAGTCCTGCTGTTTTCCAGACAGCATATATTTGCTAGCTCCTGGGGAGGTACATGGTCTGTGGAGGACAACAAGCTTACTGTGACAACAGCATGACAGCCTAGGGGCACACCACAGCACAGCCACCATCCTGCCCAGAGACATTCCCTGGCCCAAGAGAGCCTCAGAAGCCAGCTCCCACCTTCTAGATGACCACATAGCCCACTTCTGCCCAGAAAACCTCTGCCCCAAGTAAATGGCACCACAATTACTGCCCTCAGAGAGGGAAAGTTCAAAAACTGTGGATTGTTTAACTCACATATTGTCCTGCTTTTGGGGATCGAGGATCAGCAGACGCTCCAGCCAACAATCCAACACACACTCCCTTCCACAACTCCCTCCTCACCACACCTGAAAGCCCTAACAGTCCCAGAAAGTCACCTGCTGCTTAACTACCCTCAGCTGCACAGTCAACACCAATTCACCCAGTTCCCTCCTTTCCCACGGATGCTGAAGTTAGTGGATCTCCCCAGCCCATCCTGCAGTAAGCTGCCCATGCATTCCCCTGAGACACGTGCTAGACTTGCTTTTCCTCTACCTCTGCTTCAGTTTCCCCACAGCACGAGCTCACCCTGCAGGGCACAGAGGATGATGGGCAGCTGTTTTGGATAAAGCATCTGCCTTTTTCTTTTCTTCCTTCTTAACCAAAGCTTTCCTGCCAATGCAGCCTCCAAAGGAGGTGTTTGAAGAGGAGAGACAGGAGGAAGCTGGAAGCCAAATGAAGCTGTGTGGAGCCCAAGCAATTGCAGTCACCAGCGTGGCCCCGCTTCCCTGAGTCTGGCAAGGAGCTTCCCACTGCCATCCAATCCACACCCGTGCCAGAGGGATGCCTGGACAGATGCAGTCATTTCACCCTGTTTGAACATCACAGGACCCTTGCAAAGCTAACAGTGCTTCTCTTTCTGCTCACAGACCACTGCCACTAAGAAACCCAGAGGAGCTCTCGTGCTGCTGCCTAGGAGAATCAGAAAACATTGCTGGATCCCCCATGTCCTTGGCATATGGATGACTGGTCTAGAAAGAGCAGCAGGCAGGATGGAGATTGTCCTGAGACAATCTCTCTCCCAGTGCCAGCATCAGTAGGAAATTTGTTGGAAAAAGTACCCCATGCTAAGCTCAGGGAAAACCACAGTTTGGGCACTTCCATTCTGATGGATTGTCTCTTAATTGGGATAAAGTCTAACCCCAAGAGCATGTCCAGGCTGTACATATTAAAGGCATGAGCAGCATCTGCCAGATGAGCTGAGCCAAGTGCAGCCACAGGTTCTGCAGTTTGGGAAAACCACTTTCTGCTGGAACCCACCTCCAAAGTGACAGTGTTTCCCTACAACCCCTCCCAAAATGCTCAGATGTTACTCACATTGGAATTGCAGAAACCCCCTAGAAAGGAAGAGGCAGGGCTGTGGCAGCCACAGGGATCTCAGGTAGGAAAAGCTCTTCAGGCAGAGGGAATGTCTTATTGAGCCAACCAAGACAGCCAGGACGCCCAGCCCTTGGATGCCCTCCCCAGGTCCATTCCACTGGCCAGGCTCCGGCCTATCGCTCCCCCTTGCTGGGGTCTGGTGTGAGCGGCCAAGCTCCAGCTTTTCCCACATAGCCATTCCTAGCTGCCTTCTAAACAGTTTCTTTAGTTTATCTCTTTTTACCTGCAACCATTATCCTTTGGGATGAGCATTTCTGAGGTGCTGACATCCCACTGAGAGCTCCAGTGCAGTCTGGGAGCATCAGCTCTCGATCCACTCACTGGGATTTCCTGTATTGCCTTTCTCCAGAAGTTGCAGCCTCATCAAGAGCTCTGTTGTGTATTGTCTCTTCTCTATTAATAGAGGGAGATGAACATCCACTGGACATATAAATACAGTTCTTCTCCCGCAGACTCCAAAAGACTTTTGCCAGGCCTCCCAGGACTTTTCATCTACTGCTCAGCTTGTCAAGGAGCAGGAGGGAAACAAATCCAGAAAATATGGGAGACACATGTGCATGTCTGATTAACCCAACTTTCTACAATAAACAAAGCAGCTCAAGGGCCCTGTTGTATCTGTCCCTGTAATAAATCTCCCAGTTTTACTGTTTTATGACGTCAAACATCTAAGAGCTTTCCCCGAGTTGCAAATAGAACATAAATTACCTTGGGTAAACTATGCAGACACTAATGTTGTCTATAAAATCCTGGCACTAATAACTTCACAGAACGTCTGAGGGCTCCCTGTTTGTATGAGCCAAGCTAATTAGTGTGTGCAGCCTGTAACTCAGAGGCATGAAGATTAGGAAGATGAACTGTGAACTCCTAAACTGTAACTACTTTGGATACCAAAATAGATGGTAACCCTGACGTGAAGTTTTTGGTTGAGGGCTGTAGCATCTCAACAGAACATGAAAGAAATCCATCCTGCTTTTATCCCAGCAAAGTCAAAGATATCCCACCTGGATGCAAAGAAACCGTCCTAAGAAGGATGAACTGTGTCTCCAGGAGAGCTGCATTGCTGGTTATTATCTCAGGGAAAGCCTAGACTGTTGTTAAGCCTTTTCCCAATATCTTTGCCATAAAAAAAAATCCATTCTCCATAAGGAAATCACACTGTGGGCAAATCATGACTTTAGCCTTAATGAGGAAGGCAAAACAGTTTGACCTCTTCTCATGTACATGAGCCCTCCGACACCTGCAAGGGCTGTGCCCTCCAGGAACTGCTCTGGACTTGGTTCCTGCAGCAGTGCACTGGAGAGCTCTGGAAATGAAGTCAGATCCTCTTTTCCACATTTTTCTGGCAAAAGGAGCTCTTCTCAGGGCAAAGGAGTCTCCCCAGGCGTGAAAGTGGAAGCCACAAACCCAAATCCACCCACACTGCCCTAAACCTCTCTTCTAAAAATAATGTAGTACACACAATTCATATTTAATAAAAAATAGAAATATTGAAATAACTCATCTCCACAACATACGTTTAGCTGACACTATTTTAAGACTTACTTTATTTTATGACTTAAATAAGTCACAGTTGCAGGTGAAGAGCACAGCAGCTTCATCTCTCCATTCTTAAGCCTGGAAGCACCAGCAGCTGCTCTGCAGAAATGCTGTGATTTCAGTCCTGCTTTGCAAGTGAAAATGCAAAGCGGTATCACTCTCAGCAGAGAAACAGCAACACCTGTGCTGAAATTTACTGCTCCATTTCCATTAGATTTAGTGATACAGCTCATGGGAATAGGACTGGACAGCGGAACATCTGGTGTAAGACTATGGAGGACACCACACACCCAAGAATCACCATTCTCTTTACAGTTTGTGACCAACATGGCCCAACTTTTTCCATTCACAGCAGCAGCCATTGGACTTGGTCCCAATTCTTATGATGCAAAACGCCGAAATATTCTTTTTTTATGTGTGATTTTCGCTGCTGGATCTTCACATGGTGAGTGTTGTTAAAGATCTCACCCATGGGTCCCAGAAGAGATCCCATGTCTACGTTACCACTTAACTGCAGGAAAATTTGGTTTAGACTTCCTCTCTCCCAGTCCTTTGACACAGATCTCTGTAAACATTCGAGCTATTAGCATAGCAGACTTAATTAGGAGACAAATTTTAAATGTGAACTTGGAATCAAACAAAAGCACAACTAGTATAAGGAACATCAGCAAGCCCCTGAAGCCAAGCTTATTCTGTTCATTAAACAACTTTCCATCACAACTTGTCACGAATGTGCCACATGTTCCCAGCTCCCCCAGAGCAGCCCTATTCATAGTCCTCAGGAATGCTGATACAGGTGTGGGCATGGAGCCCACATACACACCACCCCCAGCTCCCCTCCTTGCTGCACAGCTGCAGCTACGTGGCATTTCCATTCAGGAACAACGATGCTGTAGCTGTTCAACACTGTTCAAGCAAGTGGAATGAAATGTAAAACACCAGCACTGAAATCCCCCCTTCCTTTGAGGTTCTGTTGTAACTTGTCAAGTTTTACTTAAAATATGACAAACGTGACATTCTACAAGGTCTGCTGGATTTGGGTGGTTATTACCAGGAGAGTCTCATACTGGAGCTGCTTTACCGCATGCAAGAGCATCACAAAAACACAACACAGGGAATGCTTTACTAAGCCTGTTGTTCTCATGAGAGTAGATGAAGAATGGTTATCTCCATGTGACAGCTATTATTCATAAATTAATATGAAACAGATTAGATATCAAGGCATCAGTTGCTGGTATCTAAGTACTCAAAACATTCATGTCCCCATAATGACCATTTCATCTTCAAAACCCATCACTGACTCAACACAGAGTGGACAAGATCTTTAGCCATGCTTGAATACCTCCCAAAGAGTGCTGAGAATCACAAGAAAAATCACATTATTACAGCCCATTCTGTGCTCAATAAAATTAAAACTAAGAAGTTTGTCTATTATTTTCTGGCTAGGGCTTACACCACCGTTAAATGCTATGTGCTCAGAATCACTTGTGTTTAACTTAGAGCCAAGGGGCTTTCTCTATAAGCACAAAGCCAAATGACAGCTGGCACCTTTTCCGTGGTCAAAAGATGCCAGAAAATTTTGAGGGCATATATTCAGATTCTCTACAGAACAGCACAAATCTTAGATCTGGGGACAGCAAAAGTATTCAGATGTAGAGGACCTTGGGAGGCAAAATGGGTGGTTGTCTCTTTGGCAGGGGGAATGCAGCAGCAGTAGCAAATCTCATACACACACAAAAGTTCTCTGATAACAGTTTGAGAACAACCTATTGCACTTCATGGCTTTGGCTCTGTACTACTGGCAAGCCTCAGAAAGCTGTTCAACCCACTTTCTATGTTTTAGCTCAGTAGCAGTCACAGTAAAAGCACCATAAATACAATTTTACAACCCATTTGATTTTGCCTCTTGTGAAATGCATATTTATTAATCTGGCAAAATTTCCTGCTGGGAGTTTATGGCAATTGTAGTTCCAAATTCTCTCATGAATTTATTTCCCTCTGAACATGTAAAATTTAAAAGCAGCTTCATGCAACATAAGTATCCAATAAAATCCCACCAAACCTTAAATACAAGATTTAATAGGAAGGACTTATAAACAGAGAGCAGCACCAATTTCAAGATCATGAAATCTTTCATAGAGTAAATGGTGTTCTTGAACCAGCTGATAACCAGCCACAACCTGATTTCTCTAACAGCAATGCTGTTGTTTTCCACGTCTGGGAGGGAACAAAAGGGAAATGGAGATTTTGTTGGTATGAGGGGAAAATATTTGTGAGGCCGAGTTGCCACCAAGTGTGTATCTGAACCTCACTGGAAACTATGTTTACTGTAGCCAGCTCCTCCTGGTACACCAATACTTGACACTTTTTAAGTTGTCTAAAGCTTCATTTTTATGCCACAGGCACTGTTCAAAAGATGTGGCCTGGCAGTCATCCCACCTGAGCCAGGTGATCTGTCCCATCATTTCAGTAACCTGGAAGGAACAACTACACATAGAGGTGAGACTTGATATCCTCATACCGAAGATCACATTTTTGAAAGGATAATAAACATTAACTGCAGTTACATGGTGTTTATATGACTATGAAAAGATACAGAGTTATTTTGGGTCTTGTTAAATTGTGCGTTTAGGTGCTGAAAAGTAGCTTCCAGTGATGAATGTTTCCATATGCCACTTAATAAGCTTTGAGTATTTCACCCATTAATCTGAGTGAATATCCCCCTACTCATCTCCAACAGCATCTGTAACACAGCCATTGGAATTACATCTCTGCAGTGACTCTGCTCAGCTCCCACAGCAATTCAAGATTTTGGGGAGACTCTTTAAAACACTGACATTCCTGAGAGAAGAATCCCTGCCATCTTATACCTGAAGAGTTTATTAAGACACTCCATCTCATGTAATCCAGCACTGAAGCACAAGCTCTGCAGAGGAGGAAAAAGGCTTCACCTTTATGAAACACCCATTCCCAAGCCCACCAGATTCATGTCTAAACTTCAATAATCTTCACAGAATGAAGAATAAGGAGACATTTGTTTCAGATGGCTACAAGAAGAAAAAGAGGGTTAATCTTTGATAGAAAGTAATGGTGTGCCCAGCAAAAAATATTTTGGGGTAACTTGGAGAAAGCACAGAGCTGACGCACAGGTCCAGAAGCCCCTGCCCATCCTACAGCCACGGATTCAAGTGACCCACCAGTCCTTGCACAATCTGCAGCCAAAGCCACAATCAAATTGCTTATAAAAAATATAAAACTCAAAAACAATCAACTGGTCAAACTAATATGATCTGTGTCCAAGTAGTGAAGGCCTAATTAACAAGAAAGGAAACACGTCAGCTGGAGTTGTGCAGTTTTATTTGAACAAAAACCAGTGTCGATATTTTTAATAAGGTCTACATTACACTAAATGCATGTACATTTGTAAGAAGATAACCTAGTTGTAAAGAAGGCGCAGGATAATATGTACAATCATAGTTAAGTTAAAAAAATTCACATTTTACATAGATTTACTTGACAGTCCTAGGCTTTCATGGTATATAAATGGTAACCAAAAGAGGTAACAAAAAAACCCAAACCTTAGTCACAAGGAAATTCAGTGGGAGGACTGCATAATGCACTCAATTTTTCAAATAAACTAGTTCATAGAATTCTTATTTGTCCTAAATCAAATTTTGGATATAATTTTTGAATCACTATAATTAACATGTTCAATGAGTATATTGATGTAAACATTTTTGTTTATATCAAAATGGCAGTGGTGCCATTTCCTTCAATAAAAATCTGTATTTTACGTTGTGGTCTTCTGCTTTTACAAATTAGAATAATTACACAGGATGTTTTTCAATACATGGTAAAAATTATCAAACGGCAAGGGAGATAAGTTCAAAAGACACTTTGAAGCTTTTCAGTCCACCTTCACAACACTGTAAATCTTACTTACAAACCAGAAGCAGGCAAAAAATCCAATAGTCCCTGAAACGAGAAAGTAAAAATGGTTAGTTTATCTTACAGTTTGCTCTGAGAGAGAAATCCAACAAGTACTTCCCAGCAGGACAGAATATAACATTGTAATCCAGCTAACTACCCAGAAAAACGGCACTTCTTAAATTTAACAACACACATTCATCCCCAGGCTAGGTTATTGATTTAGATCAAACACGACTTTTAGGGACCACGATGCTTCACATACATTTAAGCCACCAATGACCGTGTTGCCACCACCATGAGCAGGGACACAAACACCAGTTCAGAAACTGACTTTTATACACACGCCAAGTCAGCCCCTACCTGTTTTGTTTTTTTTTGGTCTACAATACTTCACTGCCACCTATGAATTATGACACATAATAAGGCCTTGGAAAAATTCACCTGTCGCAGTTTTATATTCATTGTGCTCTATTTATACTTGAGAATAGAAATTTCTTCTTCTGTATATCCTGTTACTTCCTCTTGGCAAAGGAATGCTTTGAGTGCTACAGCAGCTGGAAGCAAGCAGCAAGTGAAAGCAGCAGTGACAAACCAAAACACTGAATGAGATTAGTATTTACCAATTTTCTAGTTTTAAACTGACAACAAATTTGTGGTTTTCACCGATAGTCACTATTATGGGGAAACTGCAAAGACACTGTCCATCACATTTACTTTTAAATTACTTTAAAAACTTCATATGCAAGGAGGCAGAGTCCCAGTCAATTAATTTAGTCTTCAGCCTCTAATGGAAGCAATGCACTGCTCCTCACACTTTTACCTAGTTGTAAACTGCCACACAGATGTTAAGCCTTAACAGACAAAAAAAGAGAAGATCTCAATTGCACTGAATTCCCTCTCAAAGACACAGCTACGTGCCAGCCCTGGGATAGCCCTTCCCAGCTCTACTGCAGGCACTCGCAAGATCATGCACTCAGCTCCTCCAGTTTTCTATTACCCTCTTCTGTCTGTACAGCCCACGTTTAACATCAGCTCCAATCTCTTTCACTGTTGTGACTTAGTAAGTAGAAGATTCTTTATTAAGTATTTGGGTTTTTTACATGAGTTACATTTCTGTCTTTCAGACCACATCTACACATTTCCCAAGCAAGGAACCTATCCCAGGATGCTTATCAGCTGTATGCCAATTCTTTGTTGATATACCATGTATTTTTGAAGTTAAAGGCTTTTTGACAGACTATTATTATATGCCACAGATTACCCTTTCCCTCCAAGTTTGCAGTCGTTATTCTCTGAAACAGTAGGAGACAGCAGATTTATGGCTGTTGAGAGGAGATCAGACACCAGTCACACAAGGAATGTAATTCCTTTGTAGGCTTGACATCACTAAGTCTTTGCAGTTCATGGTCAATTCTCACTCCTTCCTACTGTATCAAATACTCCAATACCAGCATTGCTACTCTAAGCCTTACTCTCACGGTTTTGTCCTAATAATGGTTCTCAGCCTCTGCTTCCTGGTGGTTTTTATAGAATAGCCCACTCCAAGCCTTTTACAGCTTTGAAAGCAGTTTCTTCTAAATGTTTAACAGATGAGATACCTTAAAAATTTATCTGCTGTTCTAGAACAGAAGTGTACTATCATAACAAAAATGTACAACTATCCCAAGAATGACAGCTACCACAGTTTCCTGAGCATGCCACAACTTAATATGGGAACACACTGTAAATCCACATATATTCCTCCGATCCTCGTTAGTCTAAATCTTTATAATACATCAGTCTTCTATAAAACACTGCCTCAGTCATAACAGAACTTGAAGACTTCACACTGTGAACAAGCATTTCATCTATAAACAGATTTTCACAGGTTTCAGTAACATTGATTTTCAACTCCTCCTCCTAAAAAAGAAGTCTGTTTAAAAAATCAAAGCAAGTACACGCTGCTCACTTTTTAAACTTTATCAAAAATATTGCCAAGGTACTGGAAGCAGAGTGAGACACTGTTTTTAAGTGGTAATGTTTGTCAGATACCAGATTTGAATCATGAACTCAGGAGAGAAAGGCAACACTCATCACCAAGACACAGCCTTAGGTAGTCAGAACCTCCTCTGGTGAGCACAGATTCCTTCTGTTGTTACCTCTACATCAATAATTGGGGCTTACACCACCACTGTAATTTCTTCTTCCCTCCCATGAACAAATATATCCTACAAACTCCACATGTGGATAGCTCCAAGGACCAGAAACATCAGAAAAAGAACAACTGTCATCTGTCAAATGTACCTCTCCTAAACAGCCACGTGATGCTCTAAGACCAGAATTGTTTAAAGATGCTGGAACAAACTAGGTTGAAAACTGGTTTTCAACTAGGTTAAAAATCCAACTGCATATTTAGGAGTGCAAGTTAATCACACCAAATCAACTAGGTGGTTTTAGTGCCTTTTTTTTTTTTTTTTATAATAACATCTCCAAACAGACTAGAAGCTTCCAAAGGTTCAGGTCAGCACAGAGTTGTGTGCAACTGCACACAATACTCCAGTAATACTGTAAAATCAGAAATTAATGTAAGGTAAGAGAACATTATTTATAAGGTTCTCCTGAACAGTTGCTTTACCTACATGATTGCTTATGTTAGTGCAAAAAAAGCGCCTAACTTTTGCCTTTATTTTTAAGAACACAAATCACAGCACAGTGCCTGGTTCCACTGAAATTCAGTGTGTTTTCCACCTCAGCCCTAGGGGTGCTTGTGATTCCATGAACACTATAAAGCCCACAAAAAGTAAAGCAGTCAAAAAGCTTCTGATTTCCTACACAGTAACAAATATCCCAGTCAAAGGGATCAGCAAATGAGTAGCAGTTGGGGAAGAAAAATAGCTCTGAACTAGTGTGGCTTGTTTGAAAATTCTAGCCAGAACGTTTTCCACATTTTCTGTGTTTTAACCCATTTCACAAATTTGTCACTTGTTCCAGATGTTAGCACTTTATACTGGATAGCACTTCACACCGGATCTTTAGGCTGGTGCTGACAAGTATCACAGGTTCTCAGATTCTCCTTTTAACTCCTTTGACTAAAGCCAATCTTAAAACACAGCACACTCTGTTTCCTATACCTGTACCTCTACCCAGTAAAATTGCTTTTATTAGTTGCACTAGTTAAAATCCAACCTTGCCATCTCACGCTGCATGGCTTAAAATGTATTTTCTTGAAGAGCGTAGGTAGCACTTCAATCTTGAACATTTTTCTAAGCTCATCTTGTACCAAAATTAGAATCATCCCATATTAAAATGAGCCCCTCATTAGAACAAGAGAACTAGTTAGGAAAGGTTTAGGTAAGACCACACCAGGATCTTGCTTTTATTTGTCTTTTTCAAAACATATTCAAAGTGAAACCCAAGTTTTGAAGCACTATCAACAAGAAGCACACCTCTGAAGCTCAGGCTTCTCTGACAGACATCAATGAACACAACAGGACAGGGAGCAGATACCCAATGGTGGTTTTGGTAAAGCTGTTAAAAAAAAATTCTAACACTAAGTACTTAAAAAAACCCCCCAAAACCACAACAACAAAAAAGACCCCAACAAAGCAACAAACAAACAAAAACCCACAGAAGAAAACCTAAATCCCCAAACAAATAAATAAAATACCCCACTATTTGAAGTTGAAAGAGTTGAGACCATTACATTTATTTTCTGATTGGTCTAAACTCCGTTACATCTTAAGGTTTTTACAGCTTTCACATGCACATCTCTAACAAATGACCCAGCATCAAGCCTAACACCAATTCCTCCAATGAGCCTGTATAATCTGTTTGTTTGGTTTAATCCAATATAACAAATTTGTTTCTTGGCTAGTGTTTACTTTAACCAATCCTAACTCACCAGGCTTAAACTGAATTAAAAAGCACCTGAACTGTCTGCACTGAAGAACTCACTGTTGTGGGATAGATCTTTACTTTTCCCCTAAGCGGGTGACCTGCATATTTTAAGATTCTACCTTTTCAAATAACCCCTACTAGCCTAGGAAAGTGATGCCATCCCAGTGCACAGCAGCTCACTGCACGCCATTGATCATTCTAGGGAGGTACACGCAAAAGATCTTTTGCAGGAGTTATTTAAAACTCATAAACCCAGATGGGAAGATGACTCATGACACTTCTTTAGCCAAGAAGCAAGATATGTCCAAAAATCCATTTATACTGAGTGGGAAGACACTGACACCTCAGCTGTTTTTTGATTGTCTCGTCCTCAGCTTTATATTCTGCTGAATAGTCTGGTCTGCAAGATATATATACTACCACTTTCTGATACACGGAAACAAGATGTTATACACAAAGCCAGCATCTAACTGAGTAAGGGACAGTTATTAGCAAACCAGCTTAAATTCAAAATTAAAAACAAGGATTATTGCACAGAATAGTGTCAAAATACATTAAGCAGACTCTTCTGCTCTACTCATCTCTTCTAGCTCTATTGTTTAATGAAGAAAAAAGAATTCAAAGCACGAGCAGATTGTAGGAAAGCAAACAGAAAAGCACTCTGCACTTGGCTGATACTTCTCATGTACCTTAAAAGCTCTCTGTATCATACTGGTTTCAATCACCGCACAGTGGTGGGTGCTTCAGAATCTCAGATTCTAAACACAATCTACCCAGAAGATCAAAACTCAATTTTGAAAATGGCATTAACTCACGAGTGAAAATGATGTTCAAAAATAGAGGTCACTGTAAAGAAACATGCTTTGACTATGTTCAGCATTTTTTTGCCTCCTCGAATAAAATACATGTAATCATGTAGCTATCCCCATCCAACCACACTTGTTATTTCTTCAAAGATTAGCTGCACTTTGTACATTAAAATCAAATTGTCTGGTTTGGGTGTGCACACCATTAGATTTCACTGGTCAGACTATATTACTGACAGTGTTGCCACACAAGCATTCAGTTCCTATTTACTCATTCATTATGATCCCTTTTGTAATGCCCCGGGTAACACAACGCGCTGCCATGGAGGAGATATTAACACTGCCCTTCATATTTCTGTCACAGTTGCTGAGACCTAATAGGCAAGAATAGAGAAAAGCTAGCACTAGGTATTTTGGTTAAGTGGAACAGATCAAGGTACCATTTTGGGAACGCTATTAATACAAACAGTGTGCAAAATCACATTAGCAAACTCCTTCACCTCCAGAAACTGTGAAGGACTGAACCCTTATTTTCTAAAACAAGGGCTGCTATGGAATATTTTACAAAACAAAGCAAAGTTAGGTGTCTTCTGCTTGTGCCATCTGTCTAGAACAGCTTACATTTCAGGCCCAAAAATCTACCACCAAACTAAATATGGAAAAGAAAGTTATCACAGCATTTTACATTAGACAGGATTTATTACACACTCCGTGTATCTGTTGTACCCATTAGCTTTCTAGTGACTAGCTGTTCTATTAAATGTAAAAAAAATAGAAGGGGACCATGTAGTAGCTTTCCTCATGAGCTACAAAAGAAGCATAGGGAGCACCATTGTGGGTTTTCTTCAAAAGAAAAAGACAATGCTGCAAAAACAGCAGCACAGTTTATTATTGTACTTCAGGGGCCTCACTGGCCCTTCATATCAAGAACTCCAGGATCAGCATATCTGAAGCTTTTAATACCATTTCAGCAGCTGCTATGACAATTTCAAATATCATTTTATATATGAAAGGGATATTTTGAATTCTACCAATTTGCATCTTATAAGTGAAATTGAAATTGGCAGGATAGCAACTAACCTATGCTAAAACCCAGACATATATTAACATACTGCTTTAGTTTAAAAGTAATTAAAACATTTTAGAGTACAGTTTGGGGGATTTTAAATACAGATAGATATATATTATAGAAGAGCTTCTGGAGCTTCTGGATACCTGTCTCTTTCATCAGGATTTAAACAGGGGGTTACCTGGCAATATGCAAACTTCCATGTTTGCCTTCTAATAATTAAAAAAATAAAAAAATTAAATCCTCCTTGTTTTTTTCCCCTGCTTCTTTTTAGAACTTTTTTTGTCTTTCTTAGAAGAGATACATTCCTAAAGAACAAAAACCAGCAACAAGTGCCAGTTACTGTTATTTAATATAATTTCTACAGCGTAACTGCTTTGTTCAAACACATACTGTAATTTTCTTCAGTTTTTTATGAACAGTGGTTTTTTTGCTTTGTGTCAACCAGTAGTAGAAGAAACAAAGATGAAAGAGGTCCTTCTCACCGCTACACTGACAAACTTGAAGTCTGACGCTAAGACTTACTTTCATTACCTATTTTAGCCACTCTTTTTTAACAGCATTTAACTGCACTTAACTAAAAGATGCACTTCACAAAGTGAACACAAAGTAATCACAGCATCTTTCAACAATCAAGCAGAAGAAGTTAAAAAGTAACAACATAAACTATCACGCCATCAACAGAGAAATCCTCTATTACAAACCTTTGGAGTGACTATCAAGGCTGTTTTTATGAACAACCCATCGTATATGAACAAACATTTTCTCTAGTTCTGTCATTGCAGTATTTCATGATGCCAAGTAGTGACACCTAAAAGACCTGACTACATGTGTTAAATCTACATATACAACAGCAGGAGTATGATGAACACCAAGATAAAACACTCATGGCTATTTTTCAAGGCCAGTACCATTCAAAGAGCCTCTTATTTCACTAACACATGGTAAATTTGGCACAGATTTCTCATCAAATCAACCTCAAAATTATAGTTTCAGTCAAGTGATTATGAACATTAGAATAATCCTGTAGAAGACACTTAGTCTGTGTGAGTAACATCAGAAAAGTCGGACAACTAACACTGGAGAGCCATATTTCAATTCAGTTCCTCCAGTTAAGGCACATTTCCATCACTATGAAGTGGTGCTTAATGAGCAGGTAAGACAACTCTAACAGTACTAAAACTCTATCTTGTCAACATTCACTTTTTCCCCAGCACCAGCCTCCTTCACTTGCTGAGAGTGAAAGCTGCAAATATCTTTTATCCTCCATACACAGAGTGAAATTATCTCTAACTACACAACTTCTAGAACCAATTACGAAATCCAGAATCAAGTTAACACTCAATATCAAAGTGAATAAGAACAGGCCCTTGAAAATATAATGGTTTGAACTCACTGCTAATATAATATTCAATAAAGGAAAATTAATTATACAATAAATAATTGTAATTTCAAGTTAGGAAGAAAATGTAAAAAAAATCTCACTGTGCTGTGTGGTGTCACAAATCATATAAGTAACACTGCCCAAAGAGTCATAAGTTGTATCTAACGTTACATGTAGTCTAAATTTCACCTAATGTTTCTCATTTCAAAACCAGAACCCTCTATATTAATTTTAGTTTGAACATTGTACTTACCTGTGAAAAGGAAAAAAATCAAGACCATGATCAT
This sequence comes from Edolisoma coerulescens, assembly GCA_013397115.1. Classification (NCBI taxonomy): domain Eukaryota; kingdom Metazoa; phylum Chordata; class Aves; order Passeriformes; family Campephagidae; genus Edolisoma; species Edolisoma coerulescens. The sequence continues at coordinate 122,961 of VWZW01003938.1, read as the reverse complement.
TGTGTAACCAAAGTATAAAATGGTGCTGGCAGTTCCTGTTATCTGGAGTTTGGAGAAGAAGTAATGGACTGCATAGATAAAGAGATAAACCGCTGTAAAGCTGCTAGTCAAGAACGACCTCCACCACCAGTGATAGTCCTGAAAGAAACAATAAACCATTTGCTAAGAATCATCATGTAGGAAATGGAATACAGATAAGATGGTGAAAAAATAACATTGTCTTATGAAACACATTTAATTCTGCAAAATTTAGCTCAGAAAAATTCCAACATGGCACGTAAATATTTTCTTTCTTCAAAGTCAGCTGTATTGCTTCCACTAGGAACATGAAATTACTCTAAGATCAAGGCTGTTTATTTTTGCTTATCTGTTGCCAGCAGTGGATTTTGAAGCAAAAGGCACATTTCAGAAGAGTGGCTAAGACAGGCGTGTTAAGGCTGAAAATGCAATCAGTTCATAGTGTCCAGAACTTCACAGTGTATGTGAACACCTCACCTCTATTTCTAACATCTTTCAGCTACAAGTCGTATCTACATCAGAACTGTAACTTTTACCTCTGCACACAGATGGAAGTAGCACAGCAAAACTGTAGCTTCTGAACATGTAATTAGAAGAATTATAAAAACTAGGAACAGGAATCCAAACATGTAATACATCTGATGAGACCTAAAATTAAAAACAAATGAAAACATGAGTCTCATTTTTGGTTGAAGTTCTGAGTTAACTCACAGTGTCACATTACCAGATGTGGAGTTAACCAAAAACCAAAAAAAAATCCAAACCAGCAAATCCAAAAAACCCACACCACTGGGGTAACTGTGCCTATACCACTATTGGCTAATTCATAAAAAGTTTTCTTTACCTGAATGTACTCTGTAAACATGCATTTATTTCAGCTAACAGTAATAAAACTATTGCTTTACAGAGCAACCAAGTCTTCAATTATACCTGAAATCAGTATCTATGAACTTTCACAGAGACCAGTTACAGGCAATTTCCATCAGAGATGTTTATCACTTCATGTGTCTTTGTTGGGAAGACCTTTAGCTTCCCCAACTCCTGCATCACCTGTACTCTTCCATGGTTGTAATCCTAAGTTCCTTCCTGCTATTACAGCTAAGTTTTCCAGGTGTCTCTGCACCTCCTCACTACATACAACCAGATGTTCCTCCACTCCCATTCTATCCCCAGACCAAGGCTGACTTGAACCCAAGTGCTAACCAAACGCAAAATCACCCACAAAAATAAATACAAGGGAAATACAGTCATTTACTTTTAATCTGGTGTCTTTCAGATAAGGGAAGTAACCAAATTAACTTTATTGAGTGAGGGTGACAATTATTGCAGTACAGGATTTGACAGAGGGAATATTAGTTGCATATTCCCTCCATGCTTCCCTTTAGTGGGATAAATAATGAGAAACAATTTAAGAATTTGCTAATTTCAACTACAAAAGTCCACAATATACCTGTTTGTCAGCTGATTATATTTTTCAGCACAGCTACATTACATGGTTTCTATTTTTTTGAGGACTGATATAAAAAGCTAAACTAATGTATTTGCATTTAAGAACTGATTTAGAAAATTGTTCCATAAGACCTCTCAACCTATACAGGTGACAACATAAAAACCTGGCACCTTCAGGATAATAGTTCCCATTGAACAACAATGTATTAGACATTTCAAGTTTACACTGTGAAAGTTATGAAAGATTGCACTGGTTTATTTTTTTCATGCACTGCTTGATTAGGTTTTCCAAGATTTAGGAGTGGAGTGGATTGTTCACAGGGAGTGGAGTCTTTGTTTTGCAAACATGGAATCCCAAGATCTTGACCTGATTCTGATCTAACAGTTGAAACTGCTAGATCACATTAGTTTCATAAATCATAATGCAGTTACACAATGGATTAGGCTCTACCTAACCACAACAGCACGAAACCGTATTTGTGCTGTTCAGAGCCAGGAAGATAAAACAAGGCAACAGGACTCTCGTATCATACCTTGAAGGTGTCATTAGGAAGAATTAGTTTTGTAAGTTCTAAGCACAGAAATAAATAAAAAAGACTCTGGAAATTCCATAAAATCTGCAAAACTATCAAAAACTTTTAAAATTGGTTTATTCCTTATATTATTTGCTTTGGGATGTTCAAACTCACTGTGTTTATTATCACACCCGTATAACTACAGGAAAAAAAAAAAAAAGATACTCACCAAATACTATTCAGAATGAAAAAAAGTTGAATAAAAATACAGCCAAAGGGTAAGATACCACCCATGATGATACCAGGCAATGGCTTTGTGAAAAATGACTGCTCCGGGATTTGGCGAGGAATCTGGTTTGTACGCACTGGATGTTCAATAGGCTGCAGAAAAAAATAATATAAATAAAAGATTAATTATTACATCATAAATAAGATCACTTTTCCCTAACATTAGCATACAAAGATTTGATAAACATAACTATATTTTCATTCATAAGCCGTCGCAAGTTATCAAACAAAAAAAACCTACAAACTTACGTCCATCATTAGGAAAAAGCACATGTGCTTTAGACATTCCAACTATGAGCCAGTAAGCAAGGCAGAACACGAACGAAATAAATCTGTTCAGTCCTTAATTAAAAACAAAATAAAATTTTAAAAATCCAGTAACATCGCCTTTTTCTTAGTTGTCTGGCATTACCTCAAACTAATGAAGTACAAAACCAAAGCCTCTCTGAAGCACTACTACAAAACTCAGCGATACTACTGAGGTTGTACTGCTGAAGCACAAAAGGCAAGTAAGACCTCCAAAAACATTATTAAAACCTGATTCTAGTGAACGGACAGAAAAAAACTGTTTGGTGTGACATTATAAATATACACTCTGTTTCAATATCAAGACAGTAAAATACCATTTTACAATCATGGGATCACAGATGTTTCAATCCAACCAGATCCTGTCTAGAATTGATGCTTAGAGATTCAATGGCTCAATTACAGAGGACAGGTGTATTTCAAACCTACATTCAAAGGGCCTTACCTTCTCTTTGAAGCCAAAATAGGCACCAACAAAGGTTAGTGGGACTGAAATTCCAAACCACATAGCAAGGATAGCAACCAAAGTGCCAAAAGGGATGGCAGCTGAGGAGCCTTTCACCCACAGAATGAGATTCATAATGAAGAAATCAGCAAAGACAATCCTGGAAAATAAAATCAGAAAAGATATTAAAATATTCAAGAAAGAATAAATATCACTTAGTATTACAAAATATAAATCAGTTGAAACAAATGTAGCTTCTTTCAATTTTCCAATTTCCCAACATTCCTAGTTCCTTTCACCACTGGTACAGTTAAAGTAAAAATGCCTGCACCATCCAATGCTTGTAATGTAGGTACCTACGGTAAAGCCATTATTTAAATAAAGACTCTGCACATAATACCAAAAAGTAACAGAAACATGCCATTGAAAAAAATCTATACAAAGAATGGAAAAACATAGAATAAATTAAAAAACTCCTTATCTGAACCTCCTTTCCTATTACAACCAGAAATATTTCCTTTATTCAGGTCCTTTATAAACAGTAAATTCCTTCTGAATTAATACACTGATAGCAAAATCTCCTATTTAGGAAGCCCCACGGACTCTCACAAAAAACGTAATGTGCTGCTGCAGTTTCTGTCACAAGGGGAAGGGGGGATTAAAGAGGGCTCTGCCCTACAACAGAAATATTTGTATAAGCATAGAGTTACACATATTAAGTAGCCCAGGCTCCTGGAGAATTTAAATAAAGACTGCATCAGTCCTGACAAGTCTCCAGACCTGCTCTTCCCTCCCCCATTAAACACATCTGCCTCATTTTCTAAACATCCTGGACAAACACTAGAAAACAACTCAGAGACATGAGATGATGATTTCAAACATCCCATTCTGAAAACAAAGCAGACCGTTCATTCTGCAAAGGAACCCCATATTAAATAGAAGCTTGTGTGAATTGCCATTATTCCTGGATTCAAAGACACACCACAGAAAATTCAGCCTCAGAAAGGGTCCTGCAAAATGTACCACTGTCTGGGTTTTGTTAAAAAAGTGTTCCTGAGGCAGAATTTAGGCTGCCCTGAAGTGAACATGCATCCTTCCACCGTATTTAATTTAAAAATGAAGGAGGGAGGATTAGAGCAATAAGACAGGCTCCTTTTTTTCCTAGGAGAGGCCTGACACTTGCCAAAACTGTTTGGGGGAACAGATTTGTTCAATAAGCACACCCAAGCGACCCCTGGTGTAAGCATCTTGTTGAACAAAAAACAAAAGTAAAATCCATTTTAGAAGTCTTTCTAATCCTTATCATCCACCCAGGCTTATAAAACAGACCTCACTTACCCCCTCCACAGTTAGAAAAAATACTGCAAATATGAACTCCCATCAGTCTACTGAGATTAAAAAGGCCTTGGGCTGTTTATGATATTATGCAAATTCACTGAACTAGCACAGAGTAATCAGGACATCTGTTCATATTCCACCAGCCCCAGTCATTTTACTTCCTCTGTGAAACTCAATTTATCTGGGAGTTTAAATGATCAGCACGGTATTCCTTCCATCGATATATATTTTCTTCTCTCTCCTGATAACATCTAAATGACAGCAGGGAGACTGAAGCACAATTTGTTTAGAAGTAAGATTTCTCATAGAAATACTACACTTGGTTGTTATTGAATACATTATCTTTCATTTGATGAAATTCTGCTTTACTTGAAGCCAAGTCATGTTTTATTCAATCTGAGGTTTTTTGGGGGAAGAAATACCTTGAGAAATTTATAATATTTTCTTCCACTTTTGCCAAGGACATCTGCCAAGGGGTAACTTCACCTACCCAAAGTTGCAACCAAGAAATATGGAAGACTCGCAGAAGGAATTAGTTTCTGCTCCCTCTCCCCGCTAATTCTCACAAAAGGTCATGAGAGCTACGAGAAAACAAAAGGTTGCAGTGCTATTGCCCTTCCCAAGCAGGACATCGGCCATACTACGCAGCACAATACACACTACAGCCGTATCCCAAACTGGACACCACCTACATTTATGTAAGAAGATTATAACCAGCATTACCTGGAACATACTGAGTACTGCCATACCAAACTGGAATTAGCCCATCACTGTGCCCAGCGCTCTGGTGCAGTGATTCCCAAAGGCTGGGACACAACCTTGCAAGAGAGCTGCCCCATGCCTCCTACCCCCACAGCTGACAACAAAACAAGAAGCCAAGAAGCTGTGTTCTAGATTACCAGGCTCCAGCTCCTCAGAATTCACTTTTCTTTATATTCACAGAAGGCAATGCACAAAAGGAACAGCAGCTTGGGAGTACCATTAACAAAATCACACAGACAAGCATCATAACAGCTGGCTTTTCCCCAACTCCTTCCCACTTCAGATTCATTTATATTAAGAATAAAGGAAAGAATGAGGGGAAAAAATACCAACCCAGGACAGAGCAGAGCTGTAAGCAAGACATTTGTCTTCCACTTCTCGCCTCTGAACGCTGAGGAGAAAAAGTAAAAACAATTTCAATGTCAAGACTTTTTCCAACTGTTTTGCAGAATGGCAGCAAGAAGCAGATATGCTGAGACACCAGCTCCAGCTGGAGGTTTATATTCAGCCCAGCAATTCTGAATTTAACATGTTGCATCACATTAAATAAATGCATGTACTTACTCTTGTACATTCTAGCAGACACATAACCAGCTGGAGTTCCCAGTAAGACCCACAACACAACTGCACAGGTCATCAGGGCACCACGGTTGGCAGGAGAAAGGAAACCAAGGCAAGCTAGGACTAAAGAAACAAAAAGATTTAGTTATTTGTGGACACACGTCAAAATTCCCCTGTAACACAGATCATGGTGAAGGTTTACCCCTTTTGCTACCACATATTTAAATGAAGGCTGAGTGCATAAGCTCTTGTACAACCCCATCACATGAACATACCCCTAACGGCACTGTTTCATTCAAAAGCATTATTTCCACCTCATCTCTTAAACAGAAAGTTTCTCATAGCCAAAAGGCTGAAAAATAAAATGCCAGCATCCACCAGAAGGGTTTTCTCTTGCCACCAATTTCTTTCTATACTACTACACTGATTGCACAGGAAACTATCATTGCTAAGCAAGATAGAGAGCTGTGATCAACACTGAAAGACAAGCCTATCAAGAAAATTCTAGTAATCTTACAGTATCACGCAATAAATGGAAAAAAGCAGCTCCCCTATGAAAGACCCCGAAAATCTGAATTAAACCTGGAGAACAAAATTTGGAAGGTTTTTCTTTTGTACTAAGTATGAGTGTACTTTCCCATTCATCTGTACAGTAAGAAAAGGAATGCTCATAAACATTACAGATAACCAAAAATAAAATACCATCTCGTGACAGGTTACATAATCACATGCATTTATAGCTATTTATGGCAGGCTCTCATTATCTCAACATTGTGTCAGTACTATTTCACCGGCCTGCACTCTTGCTCTTATTTCTGTATGGCTGCAGGCTCATGTCAAACACATTGGACAGAAAGGGTTCCCAGAACATAAAAACCTTGATTATATCTTTGAACTTGCATTACTGGACCCTTGGATAATTTACACCATGCAAAACTGTGTTTTTTAAAAAGAAATTGGTAAGAAGGAACTTTGATTTCTGAATTCATGAAGAATCTGCATTAGCCCAGATATCACAATGTTTTCAATGACAATGCTAACAACAGCATTACTAAAGCTATCTAATTATTGTTATGAAATTGCATTAATATTTTATGTTACCAAAGGAAGGACTTCATTTCCAAAAGAAGGCTTCTATCATTTGTTTAATAATATTGCATCTTTCTTATTACTATTACACTACAAACACATCACCTTAATGAAGTTACTTACATAAAGTAATAAATGTCATAATGAAAATTTGTGTTCCTTGGCCTAAAAAGACAGAGAGTAACATTCCCTTCCTTGGAGGTCTAAACACATCTCCATGAACCAGCTTCCAGCCAAATTCCTCTTGGGCATCTTCCTGTATAAAATCAACAATGTCTTTAGCAGCAATACATAATGCAGTAGTGAATTAACACAAACAAGATGCAAAATACACATTTAAAGTTTGATTAGCTTCCAGTTAAGATCCAAAGCCAGACTAATTGCATCTGATTCATCACTCATTGATTTTATAACCCCCTAATGGTTCAGTGAAAAAGGCAAGATTTATCAAGAAAATTCTCATCTCCTAAAGCAAGAAAAAGCAAACGTAATTAGCCAAACCATAGAATACCATTCTAAATTTAAACTAAAACAAAGCATTCAGTTTAGTTTTAACTTCAATCTAGTTCATGCATTTATCTTTTTCTGTTTCAATTTCAAAGCACATTGGTCTCAATGACAATACTGGAAAAGAATGAAACTGTCTCTGTACTCCAGAAGAAAGTTTGCTCCCTGGAATCATGAGGGACAAGCACCAACACTCTGTCCCGCTGCCAGAGGTGAATGGATGGAAGGATGGAATGGGGAGGGGGAAACCTCAGTCCAGTGGCTTTAAGGAACCACCGCTGAAGGAACAAAACTTTTCAATGAAGTCACTCAAAACAGACACCTCCCCTCACAAAAAACAAACAAACAAACAACAAAACAAACACACAACTACAGATAACCAACCCTACAAGGAGACCCTCTGCTCCTCAAAGTTAAAAGCTACAGGTTCCATTCAATGTAGGAATACTGAGTTCAGTTCAAAGGACTGTTTACCACTAGAATTACAGCTTGCCAAAAAACAGGGTAAGAAAGCAAGCAGACCACACTGATGAATGACATAGAGCACCCCGAATTGCAACAGATGATGTAACTTTCCTTTTTCTGGAAGATTGTCTTTGCTTTCCCCATACTGATACCTCTGCTTGCTAGAAATTACTTTCGGAAAGCTGATATATGAATACAAAAAATTAGAACTATTAAACACAAGATAACACTGATTAAAATACAAAACCACACCCTATACATGATAGAAAATGATATCAGATACCCAGGTATAATTCCAACACATCAATCTTCCAGTAAAGAAAGATTTGTTTGGTCAAAGAAGCATAAATACAAAACTTTCCTGTAAGTCTGAACTTGAACTAAATGTGATAATGATGAGAAAATTGTTGAGGTAAGACAGAAGAAAGGCTTTTCCCAGGTAGTTGTAAGTAAGGAATGAAAGAGCTGCAAAGGTTACCACCTGAAGCAAATCTCTGTTTCCAAAATGATGAACACTAAGCAGAAACAAATAGTACTTCACTTCCTGACAGAACACAGAAAATGTTTACAGATTTGGATTGGCTCGTATAGAATCCTTATCAACAGCTCATCTGGGAAATGCACTCAAAAGACACCTTCTGGCTCTAAAGCAAACTTGAAAACAAATAGCTACAGGGTAATTATCATGGTTTAAGAAACAGAGAAACCAAGTCTGTCAGATTGAGACTTCTGATTTATCCTGTATGAGCCTATGTGCCACAGTTCATCTCAAAGCTCCATTTTTAAATTACGTTCTTTCATCACTGGCTAATCAGCTGCAAGTCAAGAGTATTTTTCAGACTTCTGTTCAAAAAATTCAGCAGTATTTTATATTGCTAACCTTTAACGTACAACATAATGATAAGAACTGTACAACTAAACCAAGCAGTAAGGTATACTTTAGAGTTTCAAAAAATATTAGAGCAAAATTACTCCCAACTTTTGAAAGGTGCAGTAATCCTCATCTTACCATTAATTTAGCCTAGCTCTCAAAACATTCTAACAAAGATTTAAGTCCCCTACATTTACGTAGTCATTAACAAAGAGATTTTAGGTGAAAAGAAAAAGAAAAAAAAAGAAAAGAGAGTTTTACCACTCATACCACTCACTGGTGAAAACATATTGGCATGAGTTCTCTTCAGTTCAGGAATCCTCTCTTAGTCATAAGACCCTAAAAGTAATCTAATGATTTCTAAACACTTCATTAATGAATGTCTCATTAAATCCACATCACACTACAAGCCAGTCGGCATTAGCTGACATATTAAATGCACATTCTAAGACCACAGTCACCGGCTGGGGCATCGATCTCTTCTGAAGTACAATCACCAGCATCCCCTAAATGTGAGATACTAACTTGCTTCACGCTATCTTCTTCAGCCCAGGTCCTCTTTTGCACAATTATTTCACACCGTTTTAAATAAACTCCTTGAACTACAACAGATCTTTAAGTCTCTCACACCTGGTAAGAAAATAAAAAACTGTGGCTTTCTGAAAGTCACACCTATCCCTGCTGTTACTCATAAAATCTAATCAAGCTTCTACAAGTCTTGCTCTTTATCACATTAAGAATGATCAACTAATAAAGACAACACAGTATAAGATATTGAACATAACTTAATTGAGAGATCAAACAGAAGCCTCACAAAAACTATCAGTTAAAGGAGGTGAGAAAAATCATTCCACTTTAAAACATTGTCTGGATTTACATTAACAGAAGATATTCAATATCAGAACCAAAAAGAAGAAGTATTTTCAGATGTTTTAGTTTCAATATGAAACATTTTTGTCCATTTTGAAGTATTTCTTTAACCAGACAGACAGCAACAAGAGTGAAAATTCAAACCTTTGTTGCATCTGACATTACTTCTTGTCTTTGAGTTGCAGACACCACTTTTACCAAAGAGTAAAAGGCTGAGTAAAAATTACGCTCAGTCTACTGGTCAAGTCTTTAACTCACAATCAGTCATATTCTCTTCCACTATAGGAACCTGCCGCTTTGCCATTTTAAAGAGTACATATTTCAAAAGAACTCAAACAGGTTCAGCTGGATGGCAACAAGCTTCAGTCATCTCACTAATTTAAACAAACTAGACTCAGTTTAACACTGTGATTACCATGGGAACTGTATTTACAAATAAAATAAAATATCATTTATGCACATACCAAGTAGCTCTAACACAGCTAGAGGTCAGAAGTTGTGTTGCACATGAACTGCAATACTATGATCTCCTAACTAAGCAGTGATTCCACCAAACTTTCCAGCCACAGGTAACATCAATTTGTATCAGCCTATGTCAATCAGAATATCTCCAATAATTTTTAACCCCCAGAGATACTACCATGTATCAAACTCATCCTAGTTATACATCTCTCTAGACTGTACTCAAAACTAACAGACAGACATTACTATGGCCAGAAAAATGTGCTCATGTAAAAGCTGTAAGTTTTACTCACAGAAGAGTCGATCTGGTTGTATCTTGCAATATCTTTATGAAGAGTCCTCAGAATGATCATAGCCACCATGCCAGATAAGAAGAGAACAATTACGAGGGAATTCATTATACTGTAGATAAAGAAAAAGTCAAACTTTGAATCCAGTTATTCAGGTTTCAGGAGATGTACCAGTTCATACTACAGGTACAGCTCAGATCTGAGGAAAAACCTTAGATATTGAGACCTTTCAGTATTTTCCCATCCAGAGAAGATAAAGGTACACAACTTAAAAGTCTATGACTTCTTAGGAGACAGAAGTGAGGAGAACAGTGTTTCACAATACCTTGCTAATCCTGAAGACAGTTATATATTGCTTTTCTTTATTTTCCTCCTTATATAGCTCAGAAGTAATTTCCCTGGTGAAACAGCTACCGTTCTTAAAGCAGACTGTCAGGTAGGTTTTATCTCCATCAATACCAATGGAATTGATATTGTGCCATTTAATACTTTGTTGAGAACAATTTATTCGGATTAGCCTTTTCAAGATTTACATTGCAAAACATTAACACTTCAACACAAATTATATACTTACTTAATATCATTCCCGTGCTGCAGAGGGAAATAAGCAAGAGCTTTTCATGTACATCTTTTACTCACAAAAAAGGACCTTTTTACTGTAAGCAGCTGCTGAGTACAAAACATGCATTACACATATGTACCTCTCACTGGGCAGTCAAAGCCAGACAGTAACAGTAAGAACACTGCAGAGCAGCAATGACTCAAAACTTCTCCAGAATGGAGATGATGAAGTAAAACAATGGAAGCTGCCTTCCTTTTGGACACTGATGATGCATTCCTTTCACAAAAAGCAGTAATACAATTGCTCCCAAGAGAGGAAAACTTACTTCACATATCAAAGCAAAAAGTCTTCTTGACTGAAAACCTACAGACTTCGTTCTATCTCCCTAGAAGTACAACTAAGAAATCCTTTGTGCTCCCCTGCGAGGTTATTCACTGAAAAAATGCAAATCTTACCTAAACCACTGGATGTTTGTATGCGGCATGGATTCCAAAATGTAGTCCCACCTGGAAGCCCACTTAATACTATTCTTTTCCTATAAGGAAATGAAATAGTAATTAATAGAAGCAAGTACAAGTTTGTTGCAGTCTCCGAGAGGGAATAAGCACATCACATCCCTTCCCCAAATCTTCCAGTCAGCATTCATATCTAAGCTTGGTATCAACCCTGGATGTGAGACCTCTCTCTTGTATTAATTCATCTCCAGAGACTCTAAAAGAGTATTTTTTCACTGAAATCTCCTATCCACAACTTCTACCTTTAAATTTGGCTTCACCAAGCCTCATCTTTCCACGATTTGGGATGTAGCTGCCTGCAGATCCCAACTGCTGAAAAACAATCATGCCACACTACAAGATTCTCCCAGCATAGCACACTGATCTTGAAACTTCAACTTTGTCAAACATACTCGAGAGAAAAATTACAGGGGAAACTACAAATATGTTTTTCTCATCACTTTTAAAGCATTTAGCACAGGCTTCTTTGCTCTCTGCCAGAGTGCTGGCTGATACAGACTGTTTTCCAGTCTGACTCCTGGCAGACAACTTTCATTTCCAGATATTCCTGTGATGGATCTTCACGTGTACAACTGAGGACTCTTTCTGACCCACAAGCCTTGTCCTCCCCAGTTGTTCTCTTTGGAAGTGTTGTCCTGCTACCAAATTCTATCCCCTGACTGGCATGAAGTTCTGCTGAATTTCTTCATTTACTCACAAGGTGCTAAGTTTCTACAGTTGAGTACCAAACTGCTCTCATGCCCACATTTTTGTACACTTGTGTACTAAACATTAGCCCCACGATGATGTGTACTTTCCACACAGAGCTAAATACCTTGCCCATTTCAGTTAATTAAAGCAGACACTGTAACTTTCTCATCAGAAGTCAGCTGCCACATTAGAAAGGACCATAAAATAGCTGCACATTTTACTGCTTTATGTAGTCAGGCTTACTGAAACTGATGCTTTCCTATTTAAAAACACTTTTCACTGATAAACACTCCCCTTTTAAGTTATTTTGAAACTACTAATAAAAAGTAAAACACATGAGGTATTATTTCAAATCAAGGATTATGGATGACAGAGAGAATAAGCAGTTTTGAAGTGCCATCTGCTGGAAGTATCCAAATCCACTGGATGTGAGCCTTACCTGCTCCACGACAGGGAGAAAGAGAGTAGGTACCCAAACACCTAATCCATTGCGTGACTAACCAGACAAAGTTCACACTGAAGCTCTGAATCACAATTTACCTCAAGATTTAAACACAAATGCTAATGACAGGAGGCTCATTCATGTCGGAAAATCAAAGTCGAAAGAGGATTGGGTGTCTCAAGGGAAAAGTAACAGGATATTGAGCCTTGCACCTCAAGGTCACTGGTTCAAATCAAATTCAATTTGGCAGGATGAAAGCTGCTGCCCTATGATGGCTGCTCCACTGCCTGTAAAAAACAAGCTGGTGGTCTCAAGCCAAACCCTCTAAGATTGCTGTCTTACATGAGAGAAACAATCACGCTTTCAGGACAGACTGGAACAGAGGTACCAAGGTCTGAAGTACCTTGAATCAAATTATTGTCACACCCACAGGAGGCTCACTTTCCATGCTGGGGTAAAGACCCATTTGCCAGAAAGCCTAATTTCCTCCTAACTCATTACAGGCTGAATAAAGCATTAGTGTATTAGTAAACATTCGAGTATTAATTGTAAAAAATAAATTATCACCTACTCAAGAAAAAGCCAGTAAACAAAATAAAAACCACACAAAATGAGACAAAGCCTGCAACCTCATGAGAAAAAGCTTTACAGTCAACATTTAACAATGCAATGTCCCCAAATATAAAGAAAACCTGTTCTTCAACATGAGACTCTCAGCACCCTGAAAGCAGAGTTTACCTCAAGGAAGACAACTCTTGCAGTTACTCGATCTACTAATTTTCTATTAGTAATAAAACACGGGGAAAAAAAAGGTCTTCATTTATATATTCATGGTGTCATTTAAATTACAGGAACAAAAAACCTGTTAAGATTTTCAGAAAAATAATTCACAAGACCATCCTTACAGAATTTACACTGCTGTAATCCAGTTATGGCTATTAGCAAGTTATCCAATTGCTTTGATTTCATTCTTTTGGGGAATTACATATTCATGTAATAAATTTATTACTTACTTCAAATGTCACAGAGTAAGTGTAAACCAAATTCAGTTTATTGGTGAATTCTCCAGGAATCTCCATAGGTGGACCTTCACAACTTAAGTTGCTCTCATCTGTATGTTTGTAGCTAATGGGAAAAAGAAGTTAAATAAATTTTTTTTAAATTTTATTTTTTAAACAAAATTTAGCATTGTGCTCCAACCACAAATACTCCCCATCAGGAGAGCTTCAAGGTTGAAGCAAAGCGCCTGGTCAGAGAATGACAAAATTAAGGTTATGTGCAACCCAACTGCCCCCTCGTGGTCCGCAGGGAAAAGGCAAATTCTCATTTTTCAGCCATTCAGGATGTCACTGATAAAGCATTAATGAAAAATGAATAAGTTTGGAAGGAATAAACTTGCATAGCAAGTATAATTCACTAAAAACAGACTGTACCTTTGCAAGAGAAAAACCAAGTACAATCAAGTCATGTTGTACCAAGCATGTCTGTATGACTTGAGAAACTGTACTGCAGTAGTGTAATTTATTAACTTACTTAACTTCTACAGAAAAGAGAGAAAAGTTTAGCTATTAAAAAAAAAAACCCTACTTTGAAATTTTATAACTGGACTGCAGTTTTCAAATATAGATAAGTATGAACTGTGTACAAACAGACTGACTAGAGGCAAAGTAGTTGCTTCAGTCTTCTTCTGACCTCTGAGTTGTTGCACCTCCACTCTGGTCAACACAAAAACTAAGAAGCTACTGTTTGAGAAAATCAGCTAGTCTTCTTAGGAAATTAGTTGTTGTCATCTGCAGTTCTGAATACCAATGCTAAGATGGTATCTCACCTATACCTCAGTATCCAAACTTACACAGGAAAAAGTACACCTGCACATTCATCCAAAGTACGTTTGGGACACAAATAACAGATCCGATATGGGAAACTGTTACTCAGTGAAAGGATGTTTCTCAGCGTATCTGAAAACATGCATACCCAGATACAAATCAATCAAAACATGAAAAAGGCTCTGTTGTTTGGGTCAGGTTCTAAGAGTCTGCATAAGCAGCTTTTCCATCACAACAAGGGACTTTGGGGAACACTTTAAAAGCAAAGTTAAATTACATTTACAGTTGTGGAACTGTCCTTGTAAACAGTTCCAGACATAAACCAGCATACTGAAAGCTTTACCAGAAGTCAGAATAATAAGTTCCTCAGAATTTATTAACACCAATAACATCTCTAAGGAACCGTTCTCTTTGGAACTGCTGTTATGATTCCAGAGTACCAGAACCTGCTGCTTTAATGCCACAATTACCTTTGTGGTCTCAGTCTTGCCATCACCAGTCTTGCACCAGGCCAGTTTTCATCCTTCCCGCTGTGGTACATGATTGTTATGTCAACGTGGTTGAAGAGGTAGAAAGTGTTCTTCTTGTTAAACTCCGACTACAAAACATGATAAGGAGACTGAGCAACTTCTCCAACGGGAGAGGGCGCAAGCAGTCAAGAACTTTAAAATGAGACAGGTGTTGTATGAAGGAGCAACAAAAGGGAAACACTTCAGCACTAATACACCTGTATAAAAGATCACTTTCAAGAGCCTGGGGAGTAACTGAGTTGGAAGGTGACTGTAGACAGAGTAAACTGAACATGCATGATAAATGCAACACTTCAAAGAAGCATCAGACCTGCCGCATACAAACGAACTGACCGCACTGCACGCAAGCAGCAGGTCAAGTGGCAGAGCAGAGTCATGGAGAGCTCTCTCCTCACCAAGAGGAGTGCTGTCCCTCACCCACGAGGGATAAAACTCTATCACTATTATCTGTAACTCTACTAGTTCACAATGGAACTCCCAGGATGACTGACACATTTCCAACTGTCAACATAATTTTCCCTGTCACAGCTATGTCTGTTATCCTTCAGCCATCTGGGAAAACCCTGACACATTTAACTTGTAAACTGTGCTAGACATAACTTTTGCAACTAGAACACAGAGCTCATTTCTAGGACTTCACTAGAAAGCTTCTATCTGATACTGATAAAAGAACGTCTTGCACATGAACACATGACATAGACAAAGAATGAATAGGTACTAGGATGGATACACATGAAATTTCAGAACAAAACCTCAATTTTCTAAGGCTTTTAAATACCCACACCATTATTTTATAGCTTTATAAAATATATATTGGTCAAAGACATGTATGAAGATTTTATTTGGACAACTGTATCAGCGAGACACTGCACACACTAGCAGCATTCAGCTCTGTCAGTGCCCACAGTCTGAACATTAACCATGTTTACAAACATATCTGTTCTTTCTCAGTCAAAGAAAGCTTAAAAGTAAAACCACAAATGAAACCACCCTATACTAACAAAGAAAGTTCCACCACTTACATTTATAACACAAGCATCTTTAACTCTACCATCTGGAGTAACAAAACATCCTATTGGAAATCCTGGATTACAGTATTTTTGTCCATCTTCCACATCATAACACCACGTTACAGGCATGTTATCGATAATCCTAGACAGAAATCATCAAAGAACACATCCTCAGAAAGGAATGCACCTCACTTCACAGTGACATTTCACATTCATGTAATGCACACACTTTTCAGTAGTGCCTACAAGATGCACAGTAGAGAGACAACTATCACACAGAAGGAAGAAAGCAACCACTTAAAACATAGATAACAAATGTCCAAAAGCAGAAAATAAACCCAACTTTAAGCACATGTCTTGGCTTACCAGTGATGCTGATAATTCAATTGCATTCCTTTCTTCAAAAAAGCCAGTTTGCTTTTGTCAGCACTGTTTCCTGGGTCATATGATCTTGTACAAACCTTCTTGCATGTTTCTTGCTTTTTAAAAGTGAACTGTTAAAAAAGCACACAAAAAAGAGTCACTTTAATTTTGCTTCAAAAATCTTCTAGGGGTTTTTTTTCAGGGAAAGTAGGGGGGTTTTTTTTTTAGCTACTTCACCTCCTTGCTATAAAAGTTTCTAAACAATAAACCCTGAGGACTGAAAATTGAACATTAGTAGAAAAGGTATTGCTTTTTCTTTTACCAGTTTGTTTTATTTTGGTAATTTCATCATCTGCTAAAACAGACTTTCACTACACCCTTCTTGAATGTTTCATGTTAACTTCAGCTGGTTTTCCCCATGACGACCAAGTTAGATAAGGATGCCAAAACCACAAGCTGCACAACATCTAAGCTTCAAGCACAGACATCACCTAACACAAACACGCTCACATTTTCATCTCCAACTTATAACCTAGTTAGGATTTACCTGTTATGAGCTTAAAACATGACTGAAAATTCTAATGTTATCAAGGCCCAAATGCTAACCCGGAACAGAACTTTCTAATTACTGTAGTGTGCAGCCATTTCAAACAATTGTTATAACACTTACTCTATTCAATATGTATCCAGTCCAAATGACCCATCATGCCACATATTTAAAAGCTTCTTGTGACCAGTGGTCATAGGACTTAAAATTACATTAGCTCAGAGAATCAAGGAGATTTCTAAGTGCAGTTCATACAAAGGAGAGGACCTTGTATGAGAGATCACCTGCTTAACAGACAAATGAAAAGATGTGATCAGGTCCCTAAACACTGAGCAGCAGCAGACTCAGAAAATGCTGTCTCTTTTTCTCACAGGGATTTGGATTATCTAGCAACCATCACACACACATAGCACAGTTTTCAGCTTCACTGGCAAATCCCAGTCTGAAAACTGCATTTGAACACCATACAGCTCTCAAACACCAAGAGCCACTGTTTGACCAGAGCTCCCCCACTGCTAATAACTGTCCCAAGTTGATGGCACAGCTTTTTAGATATAATACATTTGGTCACTGCTAATGCAGGGCATGATACAGAAAAATACCACATATCACAAAATATTTCCATACATCTATTTTACAGAAGGTTCCAAGTGATATGCATCAACAACGAAAAATTTGGTTTTAGACAACAGATGATAAGCATGTACAAGCAGAGAAAAGCTGCAAGTGAGCCATAACGTAATTTCCCCTTCCCACTCTGGAAGCTGCCCAATACGACAACCAAGTATATGAAACAGTTCCTGAACCATCACTTTATAGTCTCCAATGTTACATTTAATAAACAAATTATTTCAGATCACCTAACACACCTTACATCCAGCTATTAAATAACTACCTAAGATATAGTTTCTGGACATCTCTACCACACAGCAATAGGCAAGAAGGGTGATTACTGGCTCAGTTTCCTAACTGTAATTAACCACCCTAAAATGCCTTTGGGCTGGGAGGAGTTTTGGTTTCATTACATAAACTCCATAGTGCTTATATTAAAAAATGTAAACAAAAATAATCATCCAGTCATCAAATCTTCAGCTATGTCTATGGATTACAGCCATCACAACGACAGCTATCAAATTTAAACAGGATCAACTTCAAGGCATAAAATAACCTTATATGGAGACGATGCTATTCTCTCCCCAAACAGCACTTGTCCAAGATTTTCTGACGGTCTTTTCTCTTCCTTATCTTGACAGAAGTCAAAACTGGAAAAAAGTAGCAAAGGTTCCCTTTTATTTTTAATTGACATATAACTGTAAATACCAGCCTAAAACAAATTCCTAAATTATGTCCTTAACATAGTAGTTTTCATTTTTTTTTCACAGTTCAGCCGCCGCTAGTAAAAAATCTGAGTGCCTTTGCAAAGAAAGCTGGCATCTATTTTAATATCAATTTCAACCAATACATATTCCAGCACATCTTTAACAAAATGCATGATGCGTAGTCCACCCGCCCTTTTCAAATGACAATTTCAACAAACAACAGAATGTTTCATTTTGTGGGAAAAAAAGGGACTGTGCTACGGACTTCTCATTTCTCTTGCAAGAAGTTTCTTAAAAACTACACCCTTTTCTTAAAGGAATATTTACAAATAGCATTTAACATGAAATACATTTCAAAGAAGGAAAGTGCTTTTAGTATTACAGTGCCACACTACCAAACACCATTCACCAATTCTTTTCAACTACATACAGCCTGAAACTGCCGAATATGGGAGAATGCAACCATTCTGGCTTTTCATTAAACACGGGTAGAAGCAGGTTATGTAAAAAAACCCCAACATAACAAGAAACAAACCCATACTTTTCTTTGGTACAGAAGTACTTTTCCTCAATCAATGGGCCTAAATTCCCTGGCATCCATAAAGTTTGACGGAAATAGAGACATGGGGATTTTTTAGCTAGTCTCTGGTCTTGCTTCTGCTGCTGTACTGCCCAGGGAAAGATCTAAAACACCTGCAAGTTTTCTTTCCTGTGCCCAACAGCAAGACTGCAAATCATATTGTTTTTCATTGCTTTGTAGGCCTATAAATATCTGCAAAAGCAGATAGAAGTTTTCATAGAAAAGAATCAAAATGAAACAAAATCAAAGCCAACAAACCAAGAACAAGCTACAGAGCTTTGGCAAAAAAAGGAAAGCTAACAGTGACTGGTCTCCGAGTTTCTTTCAATTAAGAGAAAAAAAAGCATCTGACTTCCTAGATTTGCCTAACAGAAAGAACTTCCAAATATGTCAAAAAGTCAACACTAAATCTTGTACTCAGCTCAAAAAAATGCACTCATAAGAAACCCTGCAGCTTTTTTTTAACAATAACAGAGGACGGTCAGGTGGCACAGGTGTGGCCCTCATCCTTACCACCCTCTTGTACTTCATTCCTGCTACTGAGCGCTGCATTCACCCTTCCATCCCTACAGCCAAAATACTGACACCCTTACGATAACAGAAAAGTGTCTTTCCAAACGCTTCCAGAAGCCTGTTGGGACGTACTTACGCATCATATTCGTATGGCAGAACTGACTCAACAGAGTCCAGCCTGTTCACGAAGAGCTCAATTAGTGACTGAAACAGGAAAGGAGGAGAAAAAGTATGAAAATACGGACTTTCAGAAACAAACGTGTGGCTGGTACGAAACGCGTGGCTAACTAGCAAGTGCTGCTACCCCATGGCGGAGTTACCCTTGGCTACTGACAGGCCCGGGCCACGCCAGGCACAAGGAACTAAGGGTCCTCCCAGCGCTGGCTGGAAAGTTCAGCGGGAAAAGGGAACACCAGTTGGGAGTATCTGTCTTCCAGGAGCAAAGGCTGCCGCCCGCGGGAGGACACCCGCGTGCGGCGGGATTGGGAATACCCCGCGGACGCCACTCGCCGCGGGAGCCCCGAGCGGGACAGAGCGAGGGGACGGCCCGCGTCGGGCCCGCCCGTGAGGGCTCTCACCTTGCAGCTCTCGGTCTCCTCGCCCTCCTCACAGAAGCTGACGGGCGCCAATCCGGGCAGGTAGAAGGCGGCGCCGAGAGGAGCCATCAGCAAGACTGCGGCAGCCAGCAGCCTCATCTTGCAGCCTAGACAGGCAAAGGCACCATAAGGCGAAACTACAACCCCGACCGCCCCGGGCAGCGCCTTGCGGAGGCGGCCCCAGCACAGTCGGAGGCGGGGGCGGCCGCGTCACGGCCGGGTCGGGCCACAGCGGCTGCGCGGTGAGGGGGGGAAGCGCCGGGCGCCATCTTGGGGAAGGGCACTATGAGGAACAGGAGCTGACAGGACGAGGGGGAACGGGGGAACGGCTTCCCACTGCCAGAGGGCGGGGTTAGATGGGACACGGGGGAGAAGGTCTTCCCTGGGAGGGTGCTGAGGCTGTGGCGCCGGTTGCGTAGAGAAGCTAATAGTGGATGCCCTATCACTGGAAGTGTTCAAGGCCAGATTGAACAGGGCTCTTAGCAACGTGGTCTAGGGGAAGGCGTCCCTGCCCATGGCAGGCAAGGTGGGGGCGGTAGAATTAGGTGATCTTTAAACCCAAACCATTCTAGGATTCTATGATAGCAGAATCTCTTTACAGGTTTTAGCCCCCAGCAAAAAAGCACAGAATCAATTACGTTGGAAAATACCTCTGAGATCATCGAGTTTAGCATAGGACCGAACACCACCATGTCAACCAGACCGTGCCAGGGGGTGCTACGTCCAGTCTTTCCTTAAACACCCCGAGGGACAGTGACTCCACCACCTCCTTGGGCAGCCCATTCCAATGTCTAATTACCCTTTCTGTGAAGAAATTCCTCTAATGTCCAACCTAAACCTTCCCCCAGACCACTTGAGTCTATGTCCTCTCATCCTGTCACTTGTTTCCCAAGAGCAGTCTGACCTTCACCTGGCTACATCCTGATTTCAGGGAGTTGTAGAGAGTGAGTAAGAAAGGCTTAATTTAGATGTTACCAGTTCAGAAATTAGGGGTGGAAATCCAAGTTTTCATGTAGCAATCTGGAAGAATTATATTTGATGGGTTTTTGATGCAGCCTGCGATGTTTGCAGCCACAACAGTGGGATGTGCCCCATGGCCTCTTGGTACAACACAGGCACGGTGGTGCCACAAACGTGATGCCAAGCTCCAGGGTCACCTGTTCAGGTGGTGATGGCAGGAGCAGTGCTCTGGGACAGCTGCAAAACCTGTCTGAGGAGCAGGGTAAGTGCGAGTGATGGCTGCAAGCCCAGCTCTGTGCTAGCATGGCAAGACTGGTACTCAGCTGTGTGGGACACTGCTAAAGGCATTGCTGTCAATACTGGGTAGCAAACACCTCCATCTTTCTTTCTATATTTCCCATTTTGGCAAGCTGTTGCCACTCTTGTTTCCAGACTGTGACATTACATTTGTATTACCCCACAAAACCTCCATGTCCAATAATTTTAACCAATTCATCAATCTGTAGTGAGTTGCCTTTACCATAGAACAGCAACAGGCAAAAGGAAAAAGAATAAAGGGTGCACAGGAATTCTTGTATCTTTTTGGCTGAGCCTGGAAATTATAGTTGTCATTTCAGGCAGCTCCAGCTATGTCTTAGGAACCTATGATCCACCTTGTATTGCTAAACTGAAAAGGAGCCACAATGAGTTCCCAAACAGGTGATTTGGGAGAAGCACATTAGGGAGTTCCAGTTTAGAAATGGTTGACAAAGTGCCAGAAACAATTATTTTGTGCTGTTCTCATCTACTCTAGTCTGAGTTTTACAGAGGAAAATTCCTGAATTTCTATAAATACCTATCAACTGACAGTGCCTAGAAAATGGCTCCTTGTGACAAAACTATTAAACTGATTTTTCAGTTATTAGTTTTTGATTACATATCTAGAGTGAATTACATTCCCTTTTTTATTAATTCTGAATGAGTCTTTTGTGATCAGATTATTTATGTATTCATTAGTCCCCATCCCCCAGCTCTCCTAAACCCTTTATCCAGTTTAAACCCAAAGCACGATGAACTTGGTAAAAGGCCAATATATTTGATGAAAATATGCAGCATGGTACAGGGGAGATCCAAAGCACTTTCCTCTGCATGAATAAGTTTGCAGTGTAAATTCAACTACATTGTTAAATATCCTAGGATTCATTCGAGAGAGTGACATTTTAGTTGAAAGCTGTCACAAAAATCTGTAAAATATTACCCTCATGGAATGTTGTCCACCTCTCCCATCTACTGGACTCATTTTTAGGGTTATCAATGAAAAGGCAGGAAGGGATCAGCTTATATGTATGTGGGTTTGCAACATACTTAATTGCATTTCTTCTACTTTCAAAAATGTGATAATGCAAGGACAAGTATATCTATACTAGTTAGGGAGCAACTGTCCTCTGTGTAAACATTGGTGAAGTCTTCCTGCTCTCTCTTTCTCCAACTGTCCCATCCAAGTTTCGTATTCCATATGGACCAGTATTAGGACCTCTTATTACTACCTAATTTCCTATCAGAAAATTCAAAGTTGAAAGTTCATTTGCAAAAGAAACTGTCATAGCTCTTCAGCCTTGAACTTCTTACTGAAGAGGAATTAGTTTCCATTCAGACTGCAGTTTGTTCCCTGATGATTTCTGTAGTTTTTCTTCAAAAATTCAAAATTACAGGGAAAAAAAAAAAGAGGAGAGGAGAGAATTAGAAGAATTAAATAATTATATATCCTCTAATCCTCTAGGAAAAGATCTGACTGAATTTGGAGCAAGACCATACATATACTATGTAGTGAGAGACTGTAAAATACTGTTCTAGTTTGCAATGAGAATGCAACTAGGTTTTGATGAGAAGCCTCATGAAGATACCTTTTAGGACAATGGACAGAAGAATTTGGCCCTGTAATACAATTACAGTATTTATGTTCAAATGCTGTTTCAAATGTCATTAGGTTCATGCTAATCCCACCTACCTACATGTACAGTATGTGTTAACAAAATGTTAATAAAATGAAGCCTGGAGTTATCAGTGAAATATTTTACTCTTTTAATCAGAGGAAGAAAAAGAGACTTTTGTTTGCATTTGCTCCTTTTTCCAGTTGTGAGGCAGTCAATAAATACACCAGGGGTCAGAAAAGCACTCAGAGACCCCACCTTGATGGAGGCCATTTTTAGCGTATTTCTTACAGGACTAAAAATTTGCTTTAGTTTTCACTATCCATCCCAGGGAGGCTCTGAAGTTAAATTCTTTTGTATTGAAACTAAAATTTGAAGCTTTTTTCATATGAAAGTTGGATAAGTATCTGGTAATGCAATTCTTTGGCAACTGCATTGATATCACAGGCAGTGCCATCCCACCTCCTTCTGAAGGTCATCTATCCCTTTTCCCCTTCACAGTAACAGCATCCAGAAACTCTGAGCATCCACACTGGAAAGGTGACATCTTCAAGTACATACTTGAGTTTAGAGTAGTGTTTGAGAGCTCCCTTCCTTTGTGTTCTCAACACATCTATGAGCTAGTCTGAGGCGATGTTGCCTTCTGCTTCCCATAGCACAAACAGCAGCTGAATATCAGTATCTGACAGACTGAAAAACTAAAGATAAGAATATAGTCTGATGTTCTCTTATCAGAATGCAACGATTATGCAGCTGTGCAACTGTAACAGCACTGGGCAGTGCCTGTAGAGTCATAGACTCTGTGGCACCTCCCAGAAATGAAGGTCTGGAGAGCTGCAAGCAACAGATGCAAGAGAGAACTTAAAAGACTGTGTGGTGATTAGACTGGGTGGCACTAAGAAAATAGGCCTTGATGACAGGTCAATATCAATTTATAAAATCTATGTGTTCAAAGAATGAAAATTTAGCCAATTTTTGTATGAGCAGATTTCCTCCTAACTTTTCCTCCTAACTACCAGTTTTAGCTAGCTAAAGAAAATCGCAGCTGAACTTTGAGTATAAATAATTAACAAATGGAGTTAGTTGAACAAAAATGGCAAAACTTTGTACCATCAACAACACATTTAATTTTAAACCACACTTGTTTTGGTTTGCTGTTTTTCTCCAAGGAAGGGGTGCTGACATGTACATGTATTAATCAAACTAATTAAAAATGCATTTAAGGCTGCTTTAGCAAACTGGGTTAAGCTCCTGCACAAACTCCAAAGTTAAACTGATACTCCTGTCCTTTTCCTTCCAAAGCAGTGATAGATCTGCTGCTTCACAAAATCAGTTAGCATTGGAAGGGACCTCTGGGAGATCATCCAGTCCAATCCCCCTGACAAGGCAGGGTCACCTGGAGCAGGTGACACAGGAATGAATGTCTCCAGAGAGGGAGACTCCATGACTTCAGTGGGCAGCTGTTCCAGGGTTCTGCTACCCTCAAGGCAAAGCTCTTTCTCATGTTGGGGTGGAACTTCTTGTATTTTAGTTTATGACTGTTGCTCCTCGTCCTGTCACTGGGCACCACTGAAAAGACTCTGGCACCATCCCCTCAGCACCTGGTTTTGGGATATTTATATGCATTAGTGAGAACCCCTCTCACTTTTCTTTTCTCTAGACTAAACAGGCCCAGCTTCCATATCTCTCCTCGTAAGAGAGATGCTCCAGACACCTAATCATCTTTGTGATGATTACTATCTCCAGTAGCTCCCTTCTCGTGCTGAGGAGCCCAGAACTGGACACAGCACGCCATATGCGGCCTCACTCCTTCGGGACGAGGCGCAGCCGGCAAACAAAAGCTCTACCCCGCCTTTCCCACGGCCCACTCCCGCTCTTTTCCCGCCGCTCACGGTCCCCGGCCCGCTCCCCGTTCCTGGCAGGACGGGACTCTCCGGCCCCGCTGTCCCCCGTCCCCACCGGACCCCGCTGTCCCTCGGCCGCGACGGGAGCCCCGGGCCCCGGCGGGCCGCGGGCGCCCCCTACCGGGCTCGGCGCTGCCGCCACCGTCGCATCCGGGGCTCCGTCCGATGGGTGACGTCAAGCTATAAAGACCCGCAGCGCCTTTTGTTCGCCCCCATTGCGCAGTTGCAGATCGGCGCGGGTGGAGGTGAGCGCGGCTGCGGGCTGGGGCTCTGCGGGCGGCACCGCGGGGTGTTGCGGGGACCCGCGGCGAAAGGTCCGCGGGGTGGAGGCCGCGGGGTGGGGGCCGCGTGGCGCGCCGCTTGCGGCGGAGTGGAGGCGCGGCGGAGCCGGGCCCGGCCCGCCTTACCCTCCCCGCCCGGCTCCGGGTAGGACGGCGGGACCCGTGCGGTTGCGGTGAGGCGAGGGTGGTCCCGGCGGCGTGAGGCGCGGTGTCCGCCATTTTAGTTGTGGGGGTTCCTCCGCATCCCCGGGGAGGGCGAGGGGGGCACGGCGGGAGCGCCGCGCCGATGTGTCCGGACGGGGCTGAGTCGCGCCGTGGGTGAGCGCCGAGGAGGCCGCCGGGCGCGGGGACGGAGCGGAGCCGCTGCCAAAGGTGGCCGCCATTTTGTGGCGGTGCCGAGCCCGCGGAGGGTCCGACGCCCCTCCCCGCTCCTCGTGCCCTGGAGCGCCCGGCCCGGCCCGTGCGGCCCGGCCCGGCCGGGGCCC
>VWZW01003938.1:0-96049 GCA_013397115.1 Edolisoma coerulescens | reverse complement strand
AGTCTATGTAGTGTGAAGAAGCAGCTGTCAATACTACTTCCAGTAGCTTCCGTTATAAAAAACTGTAATTTCTTAATGTTTTTTGTACCTCATATTTCTTACCCAACATCTTTCTGAAGAAAATTGCTTGTTCTTTTGAGGACAGAAGTCACTTATATACTGTGAAGTCTCTATTGCAGTCTGATGTTTTGTGAATAATGGCCTCATTCTTTTTAGTAGGTCATTTACGGAATCAAAATGGTTGAAGCAGATCGTCCTGGGAAGCTGTTCATTGGGGGCCTGAACACAGAGACTAATGAGAAAGCCCTTGAGGCTGTATTCGGCAAATATGGACGCATTGTGGAAGGTAAAGAGAAATTTTTTTAAGATGATAATAATAAAAACAAACAATAACATAGCTGTGATGACTTTTTTTGGCATTGATCATCTGAAATGATGGCGCTTATATGTCCTCTAAGAAGTTCTGAGCTTAAAAGGTTAAATAAAGGTTAAGTGTTCTTTACAGGGAATTACAGGGAAGGCTGATGTGACTTTGTTTCTGCAGTCCTTTTGATGAAAGATCGGGAAACAAACAAGTCCAGGGGATTTGCATTCGTCACGTTTGAGAGTCCAGCAGATGCAAAAGATGCTGCCAGAGACATGAATGGAAAGGTAGGAATTAAGACCAGTTATATATGTTATAGGTTGCTTTTGCTGCTGACCAGGACGATTGGGGTAAATTAGCTTGTAATAAAAGTTGGAAAGAGAATGGATTAAAACATCCTGGAGACAAGTCATAACTTTAAATTTGACAAAATGTCTCTGTCTCCATGAAGCCAAAATCTGTTTCTCCTGTTCACGGATTTGACAATAGAAAATGAAGTCTGGCTGTCAGTCAGCTATGCTCTTTTCTTATTGTTCCTTAATCAGTGATGGAGGGCTTTTCAACAATTAGCTTTTCATTCTTGCATGTTTCAATAATGATTTTTGGGTTGAGTTTTTCTTTTTGATCATATTTGAGTGTGTTATTTGAGTTACTGTGTAAATTACACTTCAGGGAAGTGACTTACCTGAAAACTATTAATGGTTCCCTTAATATGGGTTGACTGTGACTTCCCTGCTGTGCTGGAACATTGATGAGCTGTCTGGTATTCTGTGGATAATCTGCTACATTTGTGACTTGCATCATTGATCTGCTTGGTGTGTGTGTGAGGGGCATATTTCCAGTTAATGTGCAATAGCTTTGCAGTTAGCCAGTGACCAAATTTGTTCATTTACACCCTAAAATGCAATGGTCTAGCTTTCAGAGAAGTAAGAAGTGTAATGTTTTTAAAAATAAAAATACAGGCATTTGGAGCACAAGTTCCAAGATAATACCAGGATAGTTTGTCAAAGAACTGTAGGCTGCTGTAATCTGTATCTGTTGTGGCGTGTTTTTTAAAAGGTAGATGGAAGCCAGCGATTTTTTGGTCAACAGCTGCTTATCTTCAGTAGAGGTGCTGTCTCTTCAGGCAGTGAAAGCCATCTTAGGTCACTTGAATTGAAGACTCTGGTTTTCCATGCGTAATCTGAATGGTTGTGTTGAGGTCACACTGCATTGGCCTTGTAAGGAGTGTCTCTTGAGATGCTATTCCAGTAAGGTGAAGAAACATTGAGTGATTGTGATTAATTGACACTTGGGATTTTGATATATTTGTCTTCTTAGCACAAGAAGTGTAAGTGAAAGAAAAATATCAGTTATTGCAGTCAGTAAGTAAAGCAACTTTAGGAATAAGAAAATGAGCTTGCTGTAGTGTTCATGAACACAAATAGTAAAATCTCTTGTATTTGTGTTATAGCAGGCTATGTGTTATTGAAGGGTAGTGGGTTTCCTACTCCATGTACTGATGTTTCTGGGTGTTTCATGACAACCCTTATCACAATTAGGGTTACTTTCTTTGAAAACTTGCTTCCTTTTCAAACATGCTGGTAGTTTTTGTCAAGGCAGAGAGTGGCAAGTTAAGATGATGTTCTTTCTCTACCAGCCTAAACATCTTTCAAAGTGCTCCTTTTACTGAATTTTATTTCTCCGCTGTCTAGTTTGCTACAGTTCTGAAGACTTGGTTACTGCCATGCTTAAATACTTTATTTTCTCTGAAACAGTCATTAAACCCTCACATAAGGTAATTTCAAAGACCAATAGGTAACTGTCAGACTGAAAGGAACTCAATCACTAATCTGCGTGTTTGTGGAGTGCAGCTTGCAAATCAAAATCCCTCTGAAAATAATCGTCAACTGTTCTACGTCTTGAATGTTGTGGCATGTGTTTGGTCACATTGGAAACATTTGGGAGAGTACTGCTTGGTAAAGTAGCTAAATGAGACAAATGTTTTTGTGGCTGAGGTAACGTCGACTTGTTCTGGAATGCACAACCTGCATTACTCTCAAGAAATGCTAGAAGGGATGGCTTTGTGGATCATGGTTCTCATGGGTTTGTCGTCACTATAAATCTAGAAGTACCTTCATCTGCTTTGAAATTAGAACAGCAAGTAGTGTATGAAAAGAACATTCTCAAACGGGATTTGGCCTAGAATGTCCTCGGGTCCAACTTGCTTTGATCATGGATATGGAAGATATTCATGAGGTGGTCTCTCATTCTCATCTTCAGAAAGCCTTCTGGACAACAGGTACTGCTTGTACTCCAAAAAGACTCTGCATTCAAGGTCTGAGGAAGAGCAGTGTTTGAGGCCTGGTGTGAGAAGAAGTCATTGTTGTAAACCATAACTTGAAGGTTTCTTTGTCCATTTGGAAAAGATGGATTGGAGCATTCTTGAGGTTTTAATGCACTTGAGAAGCAGCAGCAGAAGCACTGTGCAGACTGTAGTTCAAGCAGTCTGTAAGGAGTTAGGTGATCCATCTAGCTGGGGGGAAGAGATCTGCATTGCCCATCGGTTTCTCATTCTGTCATCCCAAAGGGATTTGAAGCTGTAGCCAGTAGAAGAGGCTGACTCCAAGAGATTCTGCAAGAATGAATTTGCATTTGATTTTTTACTTTGCTAATGTTTATGAAAATCTTATATCCAGAGTTTTGCACCAATTTGGGTGAGAGGTAATAAATGAATAACTGTATTTCACTCTATATTGGGACAAACATAGACTAGTCAAAGCTTGCTTGTTGAAGATAAGTTTGTCCTGCAGAAAGAGATCAGGAGATAATTATTTTAGAGTTGGGATAGAGATTTTTCATTTCAATTACTTTGTCTGCTGAATTGAATCAATGCTAACATGTCTGAGCAGTGCAAAAGAAATGTAGAAGTACTTTGTCGCAGCTTCCCAGCTTTCTTTAAAAAGAATCTTAAATCATGGCAGTCAAGTCTACGTCCTGGTGCCACAAAATGCACATGCTTACCTGGACACAAATGTGGATACTCCCAGGTCTGTAGTGGTCGTTCGGTGCAGTGGGCTGTTCTCATGATCTTCTGATTCTAAGTCCTTAAGATGAAATGGATAATTAAAGAGAGGATATGACCTTAGGCAAAAGATCAGGACAAACCAAAGATTTAATTCCAGTGCAGACCTGCCAAGCCAGCTGGTCTGTGTTAAGAGGATGGAAGCAGATGCTACAATCCCTACTGTGTAAACTGTACTCGGCACCACAGAAGGTTGTCTTACTCTAATTGACAGAAAGTGCTTCCTGTTTTTTGGTGAAGAAGTGATACAATATGTAGAAGCTTGGCCTCTGAAGAAATGGATCTTCATTTCTTGAATATGTATGGCAGAAGGAAGCTCAATGTGCCATCAAGGAATGTGGAGAAATGGAGTCATTGCAGCATCACCAGTGAAATGATCCATTGGAGAGGAAAGCCCTGTGTGGTGTTAGGACCAGCTTCATGCAAGTTATTGTAGCAGTTTCTTTGAAATACTTGATTTCTTGCCCCACTCCCAAAATTATGCAAATATCATTGATCTTTTCTGTTGGAATGTGGAACAGTTTGCAGGATAGTTCTCTAATTGTGTTTGATTAAGGTTCCCTGGCTCACTTTACAAATCTGTACAGATTATTCATTCCACATATAGGAGACTTTGCCAATCTATTATTGTCCTTAAATGACTTGTATCTTAAATTAGTTCTATGCTTTTTAGCACCAAGGTGACTTCACTTTCTGGTGCTCATATCATACTAAAAATGCTGCTAAAACACTCTGAATCAAGGTTATAAAAACTAATGAGTGTTCATGTTGACAGCTGGTGCTTTGAGCTCATTGAAAAAACTTCCTTATTCTGAGATGGGTTGTGTGACTTTTCTGTTTGGTGAGATAAGACCTTTCTTTGAGCTAAGAAACTAAAATGTTGTCCCCTCTCCTTTGAAATAGGACAAACTTTGACAAGTATTTTCTGGTTAACAAAAAAATGTACCTAGTGAAAGGTCTTTTTGTACCTATGGAATAGCATTTTAAGACTGCTTGTGTAAAGCAGTCTGCAAAGAAACTATCTTTTGCCAAGGTAAGATGCGTAAGTGCAAGGCAGAAGAAAACAGGAGGAGAAATTATAAGGAAAACTGTACCTCCTACATAACAGAAATGAAAGCACTTGAACCTAGCATCCAGGTTTTCAGAACCCATGCTAGCGGAAGGGGACAGTGTTTGCTTTCTAAACTTGAAACAAGCTGTCAAGAATCTTTCATGAAATGGAGGACAGCAGTGGCCATAGCAAAGCTTAAGGCTTCAAGCCCACTGTTCCTGCTTGAGAAGGATGAAACTGAGATATTAAGTATGATGGCAAATCAATGTGATGCAAACTGAGAAGTTCCAGTGATTAGAGGTACTAGTGCTCGCTCCTGGGATGTTTCAGTTTGTCATGCCAAAAGGCTTTCTGAGAAACCTTCCATAAGTAAAATATTTCATGAAGTCAAAGCCAAGACCAGTATGATTTTGCTGGTATTTCTTACTTTTTTTCCCCTCACAATGGATCAAGTTGGACCTGTGTATGTGCACACAGGTTTTCAAACAGTCGCTACAACTCCATGAGGTGGCAAAATACATGCACTACTACAGTGACTTTTCAGAGACCTAGATTTTGATAGAGAACAAAAAAGATTCAGTATGTCAATAAAATACTATTAGCAGTGGAGATTAAGACATTACTAGCAGTCATGTTTTGTGTTCATTTATTATGGCAAAGAAGTGCAATGAACAGCACTTTCTGCCTGAAAATTAATTAGTTGTCATGGCAGAGTTAAATATTTAACTGCTAAAAAAGGCATGCAGTAACCTAATTTCAGCGGAGCTTCTGATCTTGGTTCTGCTATAATATCCAAACATGTGTCTAAAGATTATACAGAAATTTGATTAACTAGGTTGAATTACTCAACATGTTACTACCTGCTCATGTTTGAGGTATAATAGCTGGCTGCAGAGTTCCTAGTATTGCAGGTCTATATTCCAGAAAAAGCTTCTACTTTTTTCCTACAAAAAAAAAAAAAATACAACCACACAACAGAACCCTCAAACAAAAATACCCCAACCACAAAGCACCTTCACTGTGGAAAAGCAAGTAATAGAATAAATTGTGACAGTCACCTTGATTGAAAACCCACCTTGAAACACTAGAAAAAAGGGGTGAATTGTCATACTCAGACTGCTGTGTAGATGCTGAAATAACTTCTAAATACTTCAGCGATCACCGTTTTATCAGGACATCAAGACAATGTGCTAAACGGCCTCCCCATTGCCAGAAATCCTGACTGAAGCTAAGTTACCTTCAGCTTAATCTTGTAACTACAGGTGCACTCCTAGTTTGGTACAAAAGTACGTGGCAATTGAACGTAAATTGTAGATCATATATCATGTTTCGTTTACAGAATAAATGACGTGGGGCTGCCGTAATCATTGGACTGAAAGTCCTTTCTGATGCTGCTCTGTGGTTTTTTTCCATCAATACCACAAGAATGAAGTACTGTAGAAATTGAAATTAGGCCCAACATGCTGCTGAGTACCTGGGGACTAATACTGAAGACTGAAATCAGTTCTAGAGTTGCTCTAACTTATAAAATGGAAGCCCTATAATAGTGAAGCAAGAGGGGCTTGATTTAAGAAATACAAACATGACTGAGCAGTAAGTAAAGCAGCTTCTTCTTTAGTCATTAGATGGGAAAGCAATTAAAGTGGAACAAGCAACCAAGCCATCCTTTGAAAGTGGTGGTAGGCGTGGGCCACCACCCCCTCCCCGAAGCAGAGGTCCTCCCAGGGGCCTTAGAGGTGCAAGAGGCGGAAGTGGCGCGAGAGGACCACCTTCAAGAGGGAGTCACTTGGGTATGTATTGACCTCTCTCATTATATACTTCGACAACATACAAGACAATTCCATTGGAAGATGACAATAATCCTACTGGAAAAAAAAAAGTCAAACAGCTGAATAGTGCACTCCTTGTTCTTTATTAAAATGATGAAATACGATCTCGGCAGTTTAGTCAAATTTTTGATTAGGCAAGTACACCTTAAGAAAAGGCTTTCAAATATGAAGATTCCTTTCTACAACTAACACTCCACTTGACTTTTGCCTATGAAAGAAAACTCCTGCCTTGCACATGAGAAAGGAAGCTTTGTGGTATTCAAGTTGAAAAAGTGATTCTCTACCACCAGGGAAAGGGAACTGCCTTTCATTCTTAATAGCAAGAGGTCTAAACTGAGAAAATTGTAGGGCCGATCCTTCCAGATCAGAGTGAGAGTTAGGGCAGCTAAACCTTGTTTGTTGAGTCGAAGCTTTCTGAAGTGTAAGGATAGTACATTACTTGATACTGGATATTCATTAAGATACAGCTATTTGTTCAGACTTTTCAGTATCAAAACTCACTTAAACTAGCAAACAGCACCTGAGGTGTAACAGTAAAAGCTGTAATGCAGAAAAAGACCCCTGGAAACAGTGAAACTTCTCTCTTGAAGAGTCTGTGTAGTAGGTTCTACAGACTCGGTGGTGCCTCTGTTCCCTCTCTGTAGGCTCTTCTCTAGTACATCTTCCCAGGTGGCTCTTGTCTTCTGAGAACAGTAACTTGTTAAGCATTTCAGCTGTGACTGATTACAGATCTCAGCTGTCTTTTTCCCTTGTGTCACACCCTGTAGCTTTTGGATAAACTCTAAAAGACCGTTCTTGACAGGAATTTAGGCTGTGGGAAGTTTGGCTCTCAATATTGCCAGTAGCATTTAATAGTGGCTAGAAGACAAGAGAAGGCTTTGAAGTCTAGTTTTAGAGGTTTACTGTTGATCATGTAGTGGTAATAATGGCACCTTCAGGTTGTCATAGTTCAGGCTTTAGGGTCATGCAGGTGAGTATCACAGAAATAATAATTGGTTCATGGCTTATCCTTCTAGGGTCTTCTCGAGGGCCGCTTCCTATGAAGAGAGGTCCACCTCCACGAAGTGGAGGCCCTCCACCTAAAAGATCTGCACCTTCAGGACCAGTGCGTAGCAGTAGTATGGGAGGAAGAGGTAAAGACTTCCTGGTTAATTGCTTGGTCAGCTGTAGCACCTTAGTCTTCCTTTAGGAACTAGTGCAAATCATTGATTCTAACTTCAGTCTGCTGTGCGATAGTGTATTGTTTTTCTAATTTTTGGTTCCTTTCATACCAATATAATTTCGTAGCTGTTGGGAACAATTTGGTGCCATTTGAATATGTTTCTTCTGGTGCTGCTTTAAAACCGTACAAGCAGAAATGTAGAGTGTTCCAAATGCGGGTTCCAGAGATACTATTAAATTGCTCTAAACTATTTACTAACACTTGCCTTGAGTGTTCTGTACGGCTAAATGCTAAATAAATTAAAAATATGGACTGTTTCTCTGAAGCTCCTGTGTCACGTGGAAGAGACGGTTACGGTGGTCCTCCGCGCAGAGAGCCAATGCCATCACGGAGAGATGTCTACATGTCTCCAAGAGACGATGGCTATAGCACTAAAGATGGGTAAATTCTCATACTGTTTTATTTTAGTGAAGTGTCTTTTGTGTAGAGAAGGATCTTGATTCCCGACCTTCTGTTAGGACATATGGCTAACATCTCAATTTTTGTTCTTTGCAGTTATTCAAGCAGAGATTATCCCAGTTCCAGGGATACCCGGGACTACGCACCACCTCCCCGAGACTATGCATATCGTGATTACGGTCATTCCAGTTCACGTGATGAGTACCCCTCCAGGGGATATAGGTACCTACTGTTGGATTTTTCTCCCTGTCACTTTATTCTTGCTGTGGTGTTAGCGATTTGTACTAAGTCTTAGTAGTCTTTCCTCCTATAGTGACCGTGATGGATACGGTGGTGGACGTGACAGAGACTACTCAGATCATCCAAGTGGAGGCTCCTACAGAGATTCATATGAGAGTTATGGTAAGAATCCATTTTGAGGATCATATAACTGTACAGGTGTCAAAAAATATGACTTCCATTAGGTTGCTTGTGTTTTAGGGGGAAGTGGTGCACTTTTTTCTCGTACAGTGAAAGTGCAGTTGTTGGCTATTGTTTGATCATCTTGTTAAGTAAGCTATAAGCTAAAGAAGCAAAGTCTACAGTTCAGAATGACAACTGTCTCTGGAAAATATGGCTGAGTTTCTTCTCTAAAATAACAAGCTGTTCTGGAATACCCAGTTAAAGAGCCTGCCTGAATAAACAAACACCGTCTTCATTCCTTCAGAGTCTTTAAATGCACTCCCTGCCTGATATGCAATCCCCACTTAATATACCATTAGTGTGGCAGATTATATTAAGACCATCTCAATACATATAAAAGAGTAGCAGTAAACATTTTTATACAGGAATTCTGTAAATTCAGATTTGAAATTGTTCTATATAACTTATGGTGTTGCCATATTACCTGACCGTTGACCCTGCAGGTAACTCACGTAGTGCTCCACCTGCTCGAGGGCCCCCGCCATCATATGGTGGAAGCAGTCGCTATGATGATTACGGCAGCACACGAGATGGATATGGAAGCCGAGAAAGTTACTCAAGCAGCAGAAGTGATGTCTACTCAAGTGGCCGTGATCGTGTTGGAAGACAAGACAGGGGTCTTCCCCCATCCATGGAAAGGGGCTATCCACCTCCTCGGGATTCTTACAGTAGTTCAAGCCGCGGGGCACCCAGAGGTGGTGGCCGTGGTGGAAGCAGATCCGATAGAGGTGGAGGCAGAAGCAGATACTAAAAACACTCTTAAACTTTTGGACCAAGACAGATTACTTCTCCAATGTGGAAGCTGTTCTATCTTTACTACCAGAGGACTACTAAAAGGAAAAGTTGTTTTTAACCTTTTTTTATTGTTGCCTGTTAAGTTTTCCCCTCCATGACTTTTATGCTTTTGTGAGGAAAAGTTAAAACAATGTTTAATATCATTTCAAAATTGTTAACATTTCTTTCAGAAAGCAGATGTTAAATGTATAAACTTGAGCTGTGTACTAGTGTTGTAATTTTCAAAGTAAAGTTTCCCTGAAATGCCACACTTCCATCTGATTTTCGTCATGAATGGAACAAGCTGTTCTTAAGATCTTCCACACAACATCCCACCATCTAACATGGAGATGGATTGTTCTACATGTTCAGCATCTCATTCTGAAAGTATTGCGTGTGATTTGGAGGGTGGTGGGGATCATTCCACGTAAAACTCAGTTGTGCCTAGAATTTGAAGTCACAGTGTTCCCAGTACAAAATGCCTTCAGATCCTTGTGTAAAGAAAAATAGAGAATTTCATTCACTTAAGCCGAAAAAGCAAGTGGATAATACTGTTTTCTGCCTTCCTACTGTTTCATGGGGAGCTTAAAAGGATCTCCCCTGCAAAAAAATCATGTTCATGTAAGTCAGCTACAGAATACTGTTAAAAAAAACCAAACCACAAACCATTGACCAATTCCATCAAAGAAGCTGCAAAACGGTGCTTACTCATACTGTTTCAAATTTTTGCAACTCTGTAGTGTTTCACTTTTAAAGGAACATCTTTGATTCCAAAGGAGAAAATAAGATAAGCAAAGAAGTCTTTCTCTCCAACTTCTCAAAGGCTTATGGCTTCCTAAAAACAAGTGAATCTTTCAGCATTCCACAGCTGATTTAAAGCATCAAATGCCTGTGAAACAGCAAAGATGGTAAGCAAAGCAAACTAGTTTTTCAGTCTAAATCAAAATTGAAACAAGTTACCTTCCTCTAGTACAGTAAGACAAGCTGCATGTCATGGCAATGGAAGTGCTGTCTAGATTAAAGAAAACAAGGAAAATAAATTCCCCAATACATTAGAAACTCTCCAAATTCAACAATTCTTGGATAAAAGCATTTACTAAACTGAAAAAAAGCACCTAATTTCAATTTTGAAACTAAAGCTGTAATGCACCTCACTGTAGACGGACTATTCCCACGTAGGGTTGGGTGGGGGTATTTTGTTAATGGTATCTTTCAGTGAAGATGCTTAAAGAGGCTGCATATACAGTATATTAACAAAATTAAAGCCTTGTGAAATCAGGAATTGGTTTAGATTGACAAATATCAGCTCAACTACTGGGAGTTTAAAGCAAGAAATGCAAACTTGACATTTAGTTGGATGCCTAACTCAGTTTAGTTTGACACTGCATTGCAGGGATACCCAGTACGTGTGGCAGAACCTGTGGCAAGTTGTTAAAACTCAGGTAAAGCCATGAAGTTCAAAAGATGCTCTTGAATAGAGTAAGCATGAAGACCTCCAACTAAAAAACAAAAACAACCTACAAACCCAAAACCTCTGTACTACTGTTTAGTCCTCAGTAAATTTTGTTGTTCAACTTATGAATTTAACATGGCAGTGCACCACTGAAAAGGAATGAGAATCCATAAGCCATGCAACCTCTCTCTAAGCCATTCCAGTCCATTCCAAGCCAGTGAATCCTCCACCATTTAAAGAAGTAGTAAAAACTTGCAACAGAGTAATCTGCAAACCAAACTTGTGCCATTGTTTTGAAATGGGGGCAATTACTGTGGGTTAACTTGTGCTGTAAAACATATTTTTCTTCATTTGTTGTATCTTCTCTTAATTGCAGGGGGATAACTTATAGAAGATACCACTGAAATAATGCTGGTTCATCCATGTTGATGGCAGACATGAGCGGTGCCTCTACCAATACATAAGGTAAATATTACAGCAGTGTAATAGCTGCAAGGAAGTTTCCTGGTCATTGTGTTTGTAGGTTTGAATGGATGTTCTTCATGGCTAAGTATTATTTCTGACTTCTGCTTAAATTTTGGAGAAGGAGGTTTAAGAAGTCGTTGTAAACCAACCAGGTTAGGAATGGCAGCAAGACACTACTTGTCTGCAAAAATGGGTCCAATTTGGGTACAGCTGTAGAAAAACATGTTTACAACTGTACTTTTAAGTCATATAGCAGAAAGTACTGAGTATGAATTTTTATAAGAGCAGACCTTAAAAGTCTGAGTTGTAATAATAAATGTCAGTATAGACATTTAATCAGTCTTGTTAAACATGCAGGATGAGCAATTAGACTGAGTATAATCTTGGATTAGGAATTTATCTCTGCAGAGGTCCTGGGATTAAATTGCAGACTTCAGGCATCTCCAGAATGGTTTAAGACTAGATCGGCTGTGTTTGGTGGCTCTGAAGCCTACACTATTAAAATTATTATTTAAGTGGATTCAAGAGCAGCTGTCTTCAGATTTTATGTGAAAGCGTGACTCTCCTGTTTCTCTGAAAGCTCATAAGGAAAAATTGGTAGTGGCTGTCATGCTAATACAGCTTTCTGGAAAATTTCTCTACTAAATAATTGTTAGTAAAAAAATGGAAGTAACTTATAGTGTGTGCAGAATTTGATAAAAGGATAAGGACAACTCCCTTTTCCAAGAGAAGCAATTCTGTAAAGAAGCATGTGTGCCCTTTAATGTAATTTTTTAATTAGTCTGTAAATGTAAGAACCTATTTTGCTGTTAGTTTCAAATTCCAAGAAACAACTTCTAAATGGTAAAAAAGCAAAAGCTGTAGTTTGTACAGTTGGTTTATCTGACAGGTGGTCAGTGTTATCAGGGAAATCCTATCTTGTAGGAAGGATAGGTTCTGTTGTGTACTGTGTGATATTTGTAGCCTCAGTTGGGTTACACTTTATTCTATAGTCTCAGTATCAGCAACTCGGTAACCGTGCAATGCCCTTGTCAGAATATGCCGGCAATGTTTTATGAATACTCCTGATAAATTGATGCTGTTACCTTGATAATGAAGGGGAAATATGCTTTGTCTCAGGGTGCTGGATTGTGTTCCAGATTAAATACTGAATCATCACGAGTGTTTTCTGTTCAGGGGACGCATGTAGTTAAGCAGAACAAAAGCTACTGCCCAACCAGCTTTTTATTTTTGTATCACTTGATAAAATTTCAACCAGCAAATGCTGTCTTTGTTTTCCTCTTAAAATGTGACTGTTCAAATATTTAAATTTGAGTCTTACTGAAAGGACACTGAACAATAGGTGTTTCTAAAGGTTAAAAAAACCTAACCTTTTTCATTCAAAAATCACTGATGTCACTAGTGTGGCGCTAAAATGGATTAGGGAAATATGTCTAAAAGTAGCATTTCCATTTCACTCCCCCACCCACCTGCAAAAAACCATCAGGAGTCAGTTTTTAAATTTATAGTTTGACCCAGATCCAGGCCTTGAATCCTCTAATGAAGAGACCAAATACTGTCTTTAATACACAGCATTCTAGGAGACTTCAAAAGATACTGACAAATCATCGTATAGGTTGTGTCAGAACATTTTAAACTTCATGTGTGTGCACGGTAATTCTCTCTGTTAGCTGGGAAGCTGAAGCCTAATTATT
This sequence comes from Edolisoma coerulescens, assembly GCA_013397115.1. Lineage (NCBI taxonomy): Eukaryota > Metazoa > Chordata > Aves > Passeriformes > Campephagidae > Edolisoma > Edolisoma coerulescens. The sequence goes on along the minus strand of VWZW01003938.1, from coordinate 83,272 downwards.
CTTAACAAGTGAAAAAGCTTCCTTTTTTAAAAAAAAATTCCGTGCTTTTTTTCAGTTTAGTAAATCTGTTTTGACCATGTTGTAATAAATAAATACAGATATTAGAAACAAAAGTGCACTCTGTCAGTCTTCTCTTCAGCTTAGCAATGTTTCCAGGTTCTTAACAGGCATGGTACCAATGTTAAGGGAGCAGTAAATAGACCTTAATTACGGCAAGGAAGGTAATAAGAACCTTGTGAAAAATCAGAATTGGAATTGCCAGCTGTTTACCTTCCCTTGATCACAAGTTTTATTTAATTTATAGCACATTATTACTTACAGATTAGTACCAGTAGGTATACCCGTGTATTACAGAACTCCTGAGTAGCATGCTGAGATTATCAAGAGCTGGTGGGATTTTGTGATGGGTGGAATTTGGAGGGGGAATACACACAGGAATTGTAGTACTTAGTACCTGCCCTGGAGACAGCGTTACACAAGGAGTGTGCATTAATACAAGTTGTCCTCAGGGCATTTTGATTATTGTAGTTATTGATGTGCTTTCATACTGTTGGGACAGATCAAATACAATCCAAATGTATTCATTGTGTATATAGAACGAATTCAAAGATAATTTAGCTTTTCTGTCTCTTGGCTTCTGAGAGGGTACTAACTTGCATTTCCTTTTTCCAGTTACGGTGACTAGAAGGTGGCAGTGCAGCAGTGGATATGCGTTGGAAAATCGAAGGATAACAAATCACAACTGATACAGCCTGGCTTTTGAGTGTAGTGTTGGCCACCACTTTCTAGAGGATTGTGTAAGCATTCAGGAGTTGCCACTGAAAGTAGCACTACTGATCTCTTGGACATATATAAAATTCCTGGTGGAAGCTAACCGCTGTCTGCCATAGCTGGCACCTTCCAACAGTCCAGAGTGAGCCCATTCGTTGTTCGTTGCACACACATCCTACAGCAGAGAAATACTCAGGTTGCCCTTTATGTGTGTGCTTGCCATTTATACTGAAAAAAGAGCAAGTTACACAGAAGTGAGTCTTAGTTCTCTTAAATACAGAGGACTTGACCAAGAAACCATGAAAAGTTCTGCTACATTACATTAACAGTTTTTTCCAGACCTTCTGGATGAGAGGAGTGTTGGTGTACTGAGACAATGTTAGTGATGAATGCCCAGAATAATTAGTGTTCTGTATGTACACTGGACAGCACTGTATCTCTTGGGAGGAGGTGCTTCCTTCAAAACTTTGTCTAGATTTTGATGCATTTTTCTCTTACATACATGTTGATGTGCCAATGTATGTGAGAGGAATCCTCAGGCATTGGTATTTCCTGTAGAAAACTCATAACTTAAGATTAACTGAAGTACTTTAACAATCACGGATAATAAAATTTATACTGACTTTTGTGATAGACATAAACTGATCTCATTTAAACAACATTCAGTTCATGAGTAGCTAAAGAAGGAAAAGCATGCCAACCTTGTCTACAGATTTAAAACTTAGGGTTTGGGGATAAGGATATCACTCTCAACTTCAGTTATGGGCTGCAGATTCTAGGAGTAAATCTGTGTAGCAGATGGATAGAATTGCAGTATTTCCCAGGGCAAATAAATTTACTGTTAACAAGTATTACGGGTTTGGGGTTTTTTTGTCTAATTAAAAAGAAAAACATGTTTTACTCAGACATTTGGATAGTGGTAAAGGTTATTAGTGTTACGTCTTGGAGGGTTATTGTTACACAGTGATCTCAGTATCTCTTCTGCAAGAAAGAGTAACATGCTGTACCATCAGACTCTTTTTTCGGCAGTAACTTACAGTCTTGAGTGCTGCTGTTCAGGCTGAACTGGATCATCCTACCTAAAATGTAATGCCAAAATGGCAGCTACTGTAAGATCAATGCCTGCCTAAAATCCTAATTAATGAGAATGTACCCTGATGTACAGTATTAACTCATGCACCAAGTCAAACGTAGTCATTGAAAGCTACCAGCTGAAATGTATCAGTCACTTCTGCAGCAGACAAATACTCTGGTGCTGTTCTTTGTGGTTGAGTATTTTCCCTCTGCTTGAAAAAAAGAGTGAATTACTTAAGCTTATGTGTGACTTTGGGAAGAACCACTCAAACATGGTGTCTGAACATGTAAGTGCTGTTGTTACCTTGCTCCTGTCACCATGCTGTTTGATGTGTATGCTGCCAGTCACTTGGTAGTTGGGTATAGGAAAGTCCCCCCCTTTTAAAATAACGCTGTGCTATTAGTCATCACTGGTATAAATCAGGCTGTAAGTAAGTACTTGGAACTAAGTTGACTCTGCAAGAGATGATTGACGATTCACTTGATTTGTTGCTGCCCACAGATAGCCAAAGTTGAAGCGTTTCCAAAGACCAGACCAGACACTGTTCCTTCCTTAGTGGCTCTACCTTCATACCCTGGGTTTGCCACAGAATTAATTTCGGTGTGGGAGTGGGTAGACAAGCTGGAATGTGTTTAGATGAGTCCTTTCCAAAGGATGTAAGGTTGGGATTGAAGTGGCTAATCAAAAACTCCATGAATTTTTGGGCTTTCTGAATATCCATACCTGCAGGTCTTTCAAGCGGTTGGTAAGTGTTCAAGATGTGGGAAGTATTTTCATTTAATTGTAGTTGGCAGCCATTAATATCTGCTTGGCTGCAGCAGCTGCATGTGAAATAATCATAAACTAAGCCTGCCCACCTATACCAAAGGTTTCCTCTAGAGGAGGGAGTGGGTGAAGTACTTTGGTGTTCAGGTTTGTAACACTGACTTCAATGAAGCAGGTGTGCAATTTTCCCAGCGTTGGAAGTATTTCTCTTTACATCAGAAACTTCTGTGTTCTGATGAGGTGACTGAAATGTCCTTTATATCCAAATGCATGTCCCCATTGATAAATGAGCACTAGCAGTTGTCTTGGCTACCTACAGATTTGAAAAAAGAATTATGAAAGTGGATACTGTTATGTATTCCCTTCTGCAAAGCAGTAGTGCTCATGACAACTGGAAAAAAACCCCAAACAGCTGAATTGCCAATTAGTCATAATTTTGAAGTATTTTGCACACGTGTTTGTAGATGTGCCTCACCAAAGAGCAGTGAGTTGTGATTGAGCTGTAGCCCACTTCATTGTTCACAGTGCCTGCAGCCATGTGTTATGAGTATTTTACACACAACCTGAGTATTTCCACAGAGACCTGGAACTCGTCCTGAAAAAGGTCAGAATTGTGTCTAATCCTAAAAGGACAGTTCTTATTTACTGGTGGCTGTTAAAATGGTCCGTAGTTAGGTCCCAGTACCAGTCATAAGACCTGCTAAGTGGAGACAAATCCATGCACATTTACTGTGTACAATTTATCCCTCTGCTGCTCTGTTTTTCCCTGCCCTTTAAATCATAGGTGGTTGGGTAACACTGGTTTCTTGAAAACAGCTGTTTCAAGTAACAGGGTAGGAATTGGCACAGAACATTGTAACCAAGAAATTCTGGTCTCTAGGATACTTTGTTCCTGTTGGATTGCCTCAATCCATGATGTTCCAGCTTCATCATGAACAGAGTTGCTTCATTTTCCATCTGTTCTGGTGAAAGGACAGTTACAAAGATGACTGGACTTTTCTGACTTGCTGTGATAAGCAGTGATGGTTAATGCTGCCCTGGGCAGGGTGGAAAACTACCTTCAGTGGATCCTGAAGTGGTGGTAGAAAGGGACATCTTAATAAGACAAGTAAAATAGCTGGGAATTTTATTTTCAGCTTTGGATGGCTTAAATTCCTGACCTTTTTGAAGTTATCCAGATAATTGTTTTGAGAGATTATCATCTTCTAAATAACCATTTTGGAATAAATGTGGACTTGTACACAACAGTTAAAAAGAAGCATTATTTGCACATAAAGTGCATGATCAGAATTTATTTTCAGAAATCAGACAATAGAAAATAAACTACTGTAAAAGGCAATTTTAATAACTAGGTTTGCCACATGAAGTCAAAAATACCTATTTAGTGCAACATTCCTCCAAAACATCACCATTTTGAATTCTGTTTTAACATTGTAAATACATCGTTATTTACAGTATTAGGAAATTTATTTCTTTGGGCAATAGCGTTAAGTTCAGACCAAGTTTACTAGGTGATAGGGTGCCACCTGCCTCAAGGAGGAAGTCCCTAAGTGAGATATTTTTGGTGTAATAACTATTCATATAAAATACTTGTGTTTTCAATAATTTTGCAAAGATGCAGTTAACTATCTGCTTTCCCTGTCTCCTGCTGAGTGCTAGAAACTATTTTATTTTAACAACAGTTTTTTACCTTAGAGTAACTACTTCTGGTTCCTAAGATTTGGTTTCTGTACCAAGCAAAAAAAAAAAAAAAAAAAAAGGTAGTTTCACACTTGAGCTGCATCAGGAAGATGTAATCACGGATGTGGGTTCCAGTACGCTGTTGCACAGGAGAACAGCGCTGGTGGCAGAGCTCTCCGCCATGAATCTAGAAGAACAGATTGTAACATGGCTTATTTCACTAGGAGTCTTAAATTCCCCTAAGAAAATAGTAGATGATCCAGAGGAGTTCCTGAAAACTTCTCTGAAAGATGGAACTGTGCTTTGCAAACTCATTAATCGACTTCTTCCGGGATCTGCAGAAAAGGTAATGCTTTCTGATGTATTTCACTAGCCTGAGACAGAGCTTTGCTCAGTGAAATTCTGCCCTGGGGATTCTGAGGCATAGTTAACTTTGGTAAGTGAGAGGAGCAAGGAGCTCCAGAGAGGCGTTTCGCATTTAAGTTTCTAATTGAGAGCATAGCATGATTGTAGCTTTAGTCCTTTGAGTTTGTTTCTACATCCAGAAAAAAATCCTGCAAGGTTGCAGTTGGCTCACTTACACATGTTCAGTCAGTGGCAGGAAATACTTGGCCTACCAGAGATCAGAATATCTTGGTTTTGAATAGAAGGATATGCAGTGTATCAGTATTTACATAAATATCATTAATTACGACTGTAAATATATTCACTCTTTTAGAACTCTTAGTGCAAAATGCTTTGTTAGTCAGGAAGTGCACTGGAGGAGCAGATTAGGACAGGAATAAACAATAACCCTTGTATCTGTGCCATTTGGTCTGTCCCAAGACCAGCAAATCCATGGGTACTGAAGCCATGTGAATGCCTCCTGTTACAGTTTGACAAGGCGTGTATTCACAGTCCAGAAGTGTGATAAGAATCTGCAGGAGAAAAAAAAGGGAAGGAGTCCAATGAGAGATAGGAACTGGCAACACAGAAGCTTTAAAAAAACCCAAAAAACCAAAACCACAACAAGTTCTCCACCCTATAAAATAGGAGCCTTTCATTATGCAGAAATCAGTTTTGCTAGCTCCTTTTCTTTTTCATACATGTGGTGGTTTGGGGCAGTGTCTTGTTTAAGGTCATCAGTTTCCCGCTGTCACTTAGGGCACTGTCATATGCTGACATTCAAAACAAGATGCCGACCATTTCTATGTGTGCATCACTTCCTGCAGTGGCTTTCTTCCTGCTTCAACAGCTTGCCTGCCACCCCCACCCGCCCCCTGAAGAAGCTTCCCTAATTCAGTATAAAATGCACATGTCAATATTCATGCAGGCCTTCTCAGCACAGGCAATGCAATGAGATCAGTGGATTTTCTTTCTTTAGTATTGCCTGGAGCCTAAAAATGAAGCTGATTGCATCAGTAATATTCAAGAGTTCTTGAAAGGCTGCACGCTCCTGAAAGTGGAGGTAAGTCAACTTGGATCCTTTCTTTTATTGCAACATGCCAGTTTGATCAGCCTTCTGAAAGGAAGATCAGAGGGAAAAAGTTGGTATCAATTCCTCATCTTTTGTATTAATAACGTAAATCCGAGCATGGATGCTTTAATATTTGGTCCGGGGAATTTGGAAACACTATATTGACTCTGAGGTGAACGGATTCTCATCTTTTGAGACAAAACATGTAGCAATAATAGGAGGTCTGTCTAAACAGACTTTTACCTGGACTTGTTCATAATTTTTTTTCATTATTAGAAGGAATTGCAGGTTTTAGCTTTGCTTTAATGGGAAAGTGAAGTATTCTTAATACCACAGTATTTTTTCATCCCCTCCAGCTGTTGTGCAAGATTCTGCCAAACACATACTTAATTATTCCTACATAAAAATAATCCTAATGAAGTCAAAAGATACCTTTTTTGTGGCTGTTCCTGATCCTATCTGTGTAGATTCTTATGCTTAACCATAGCTCGTGTTTGCAAGATCAAAGTCTAAATTAATCACTTCAGAGTTCAATTAATTTTGCCATCAAATTTTTTACTGTTTAAAGACTTTTGTGTCACACTTCAATTCCTACAGTAAAAAGAGAAACCTGTAACTTAAGTGTCATCACTATCTTGTTTGAAATATGCTCAAGAGTGTGGAAAAAAATATTCTGAAGACAAAGTCTGCCAGAAGCAGGGACAGCATCCTTGGGCATTATACAGAATATTCATGCACCACAGTGAGAAAAGTCCAACCCACAACAGCTCTGTTCCTTCATTTTTTTCCTTTGAAGGTCTAAACAAGAAAAGGGCCTTTATTCTCTTCAGAGCTTTTTAGCTAAGCAGCATGAAAATGTGCTCATTCTAGAACTGTCTCCCTGGCCTTTTGTTGCCCAGTGATGCATTTCTTGGAGCCTGCTGCAGCAGCACAGTTTTAAGAGCATATGTGTATACAGAGATTGATAATCCCTGAAGACCTATTGCATCAGAAATCAGTTGTTTTCAGTCTTCTAGTACTGACCATGTGATTTCCTCCATTTTTCTGAGAGTTTATTTTTCTATTTGCAAATTAATCCACTTGTGGTGGAAAGTATTTTTTAAAATAGGAATCTTAAACAGCTAAAAGATAGGACAGGGGAACAGTCCACACCTGTTGTGCAGTGCCATCTCATAGCTTTGAAAGCTCGTTCTGCAATACTGCAGTCACACTCCCCAATTTTCAGATACTCAAAACAGGCAACATGGTGTGTCCATCTCTGGGTGTTTCTCTGATCCTCCATGTGCCTTTTCTTCCTTGGCTTTAATAAATTCAAGGTTTCTGACTTCTTTTTTGTTCTGATTTATAACCCACTTCATCTTTGAAATATTCTGAGCCTTCAGTAACTTCCCTCATGTTCCTGTGCTCCTCTCCTGTTTGCTGTGAGAGAAGATCTCAAAAGCTGGATAAAAACTCAAACCTCTCAAGCTCGAGTTTAAATTTTGCAGTGACATGAAAACAATTTTTTCTTACTTTTTTTTTTTTCCAAAGTATTGTCATATTAGAATGCCAAGTGAAGACATGAATTTTGTTTCTTCCTAGCTCCTTTCTGGAGCCTCATGCAGAAGAAGGCTTGAGGTAGGACAGCTGAGATGGTGGGCAAGACATGGCACAGGCAGTGAGTGCTTATGCTTCCTTCCGACTCTTCTCCTGTGTTGCCAGCTTTTCTGAGTCCTCTCAGGCAAAGCCTCTGCCATCTGTTCCTTCTAAAAGCTCCTCTGTTTGGAACATCTTGACAAGGAGACTCTAGGCAGCATTCCTACGGGTGATCCTCCCTCATGCCTGATCCCTAGATTGCCTTGGAAAGGCCCATTGCCCTTTAGGAGGGGGTTTACTGCATCACATTTACTCTGGAAGCATGTCTAGAGCATCAGAACAGGTAGGGAACCTTCTGCTTCCAAGATCTATCAGCATTGAAGTTGCAGTGATCAGGCGTTAGGTAAAAGGAAGATGAGCACAGGATAGGGAATCTGTTCTGCCTCAGCCTGAGAAAAGGGTATCAGGAAAGGTCTGTGCTTAATACATTTGAATTCCATGACAGCCATCCTGCTGCTTACACAAACCATGGCTATGACAATCAAACCCTAATGGTTCTCTCAAATTCTGCCCTTCTCCAAATGCCACAGTGAACTCCTGCTCCTTAGATACGAAGTACCCTAGGGCTGGACCCTAGCCACTTCTGTCTTGAGACTGACAAGGGCACATTAAGGTCAAATATTCTGTTCCTGTTGCAGATGTGAGCAAAAGAGGATGTTCTGAGGAAAATGAGAGTTCACAACTTATTTTCTGGATGCTGAGTTGTACAAAAGGGCCTCATCCTAGGGAATCTCAAACATGATATTAGCATCCCATCCTAGCATCCCATGGCTTCATTGTACTCTGCCTTCCATTTGCTTTTGTCATGGATGTTTGTGCAGCTGCCATGAAATACACCACTTCGCTGGGCGTTGCCAGCAATGCAGGAAAGGTGGTCAGTGTGGAAGGTAGGGTTTCCAGCAGCTTTTGGTGGAAACCCAAGTCCCACCTTCCACTGAACAGATACTGCTTGCCAATCTTTCCCAGTAGGAGGGAATGCAGAGGTTACTCTTTCAGAGCTACACATAGGCACTTCCCTCCTACCCTTTGTTGTCCTGGTAACTCAGGAAGTGGAAGAAAGACACAGCGAGGCAAACAGCAACTTCTCTCATTTTACAGGAGCAGTGAAACATTAGGACGTAGGGGTAGAAGGACACTCTGTGACCTTCCTGCTATGAGCTGGCTCCATTAAGTTGAAGCTGTTCTACAGGCTGGAGGTGTGAGCTGGAAGAATCCACCTCAAGGCAGAGTATAAATAACGAAACTGTTCCTTGGCTTCAGCCCAGGACTGAAGCCTGAAATCTTTTGCTGTTTCATGGGTGTTAGTCCTAAGAGAGGGCAAGCAGGGGAATCGCCCCATCCTTCTAACGAGTCAAGTGTTGTGATAAGGTGAAACAATGAGACTGTGTCCAAAACTTTCCAACCGCTTTTCAGTGCTAGAATTTGATCCAAGTTATAAGAATGTCTGTCAACCCAGCAATGCTGAGACAAAGGACTAGGCAAAAAGCATGGGCACTTCATTGGAGCTTAAGTGTCTTTAGAGAATTCTTTCGTGGTTTGGAGTGGGGAACAGTGCAGAAATCCCGAATGTGCTTCATTTACACTGTGGCTTCAACATCTGAGCTGTGTATCTGACCCAAGAGCTGGTCTGGTGAGTGAGCACTGCTAAGGCAGTGCCAGCTGGATGCAGGTGGGTTGAGGTGGAAAGTGGGAGACAAAGGGTTCTGTCCTGATGGCCAGGTGGAGTCTAGTGTAGAGGAGAGAGGGAAGAGATCATGAGGAAAGAGAAAAATCATAGAAAGTTCCTGGCCTAGCTTGTTCTGGTGGACACAAATGGGAACTGTTTGCTTTTGCTCTTGACACCAGTGTGCATGTAACAACAGCAGATCAATAGCTAAGCATCATTTGCTGCTGAAGAAGCGCAAGACCTTCATTCAGCAGCAGCAGCATTTCATTGCTAATACAACAACAAAACTTCTGGCAAGGTCTGAATTTTGTGAACTAAGAACAGTATCTGCAAGATAAATCAATAGCTGGATTGAACCTGGCTGTGCAGAACAATCATGGAGTATGCATTACTATCATGCGCAGCATAGAGGTTTTTTTGTGCTATTGGAGGTGCCTGCAACCTCCAACAAACTACCTGGACTGAAGGCATGGGAGAGCAGGTGAGAAATCATCACCCTCTTAGCTCCCCATCCATGCACTCCCAAACCAGCTCTGCTTTGGCTTCACTCCGAAGTGACATTACCTCTCCTAACTGGATAACATTAGAAGCAAGAGCTCCTGCCCAGCACCAACCAGCACAAGCACGGGAGAATGGGTCTGCCTGAATTCAGTGACCCAGTGTCCCAGAGACCCCTGGCTCCAGGTGTGTGGGGTGTTCCTGCATGGGGTTGGGACCTATAGCTGGGCTTCACCCTGGGTATCAGTGCAGTGCTCCATTCCCTGTCCATGCTGCAGCCTGCTGGTGTGCTGAAGTATCTGGGGATTTTTCTGTTCCCTGCAGGAGAATGTTCCCCGAACAGATGGGCACAGGCAGCAGAGGACACATCGTCTCTGAGCTCTCACTGCCTCAACTGAATTGTGCCTCATCTATGGGCCCTTCTGCAGTGTTTCTCTTCTCAGCGGTGCAAACTGGCTGCAATTACTGTTCCAATAGCGTGGGTATTTCTTCCTTGTCCCATCCTTTCCTGTCCTTTTAAAGTTTTATTTTCCTCTCCTTTTTCCCCTTACTTTTCCTTTCCTTTCCTTTCCTTTCCTTTCCTTTCCTTTCCTTTCCTTTCCTTTCCTTTCCTTTCCTTTCCTTTCCTTTCCNCGCACGGCCGGGCCGCGTCCCGCAGCGAGCAGCGGGGCGGAGCGGGGCGGCGGCGCCGCCTGTCACTTCCCCTTCCCTTCCCTTCTCTTCCCTTCTCCGCGCCGCGATCCGGCTCCGGGTCAGAGCCGCAGCGGCCGCTCCGCAGCACCGCCCGCGCTGCCGCCATGCCCCGGGGCTGCGCGCCCGCCCGCCCGCCGCCGTGAGTACCGACCGCCTCCATCCCCCGGGGGTCCCCGCGGGTGTCCCCGCCGCTCAGCAAGGGTGTCTCCGGGCAGCTCCCATGGGTGTCCCCGCTGAAGGGGGTGACGGCAGCGCGGCACCGGAGCGGAGGGTTCGGGGCCGGCGCGGTGGCTGTGCTCCGGGAGCTCCGCGGGTGCAGCGGCGCTCCCGCCGCCCGCCCGGCTCTGTCTCGCCCATGCTGGCGGAGCTCCGGCCGCGCCGCCGCTCCCGTTGGAGGCAGAGGCAGGTCCGGTGGGAGCAGCCGGGTCAGTGAGCTTCCGAAGCGCCGCATCGCTGGGGGACGGGTGGCTCCAGCCCCCGTCCTCGGGTTTGGAGGGGTCGCGGCCGCACCGGGCTTTGGGCTTGGCACCCAGCTGGGGGTTTGCCGGGGGTTGTCCAACTGTGGACAGCTTGGACTCCAAACACAACCCGGCTTTCCCTAAGTTGTCTGCGCTTCCCGTCTCGGGACTGGGATTTTGGATGCTGATAACTTGCTTACCGCACCCGGGTCTCCTATTCTCGTCCTTCTCGGATAGCCAGGTGCTCTTCTGGTCGCGAAGCGCCGGCTCCTGCTCATCCCCTCGCTGCCTTTGGCGGTGCGGCAGTGCAGAGCTCTCGCCCGGTGCCGTGCTTGACGGAACAGCCGGAGCGTTTTACCGAGGGGAGCTGCAGTCTGTGATTCTGGAAGTCAGAACTGCGTTTTAATGCAGACCCTCAGATGATAGGTGTAGATTTAAATGCGGTTTTAGTTACATCCATCTGATCTTCCATGAGTTAGAAGCAAAGAAGCCTTTTCTGCCTCTATTTGTCTTCTAGCTGCAGCTTGTATTTTAGTTATGAATGGAATTATCTGTGGATCGTGCTGGAAAAAGTAATTTTTAGCTCATAAATGAGGACTTTTCTGTATGAGGAATTTATTCTGGAGCAAGCTGCAGAGTATATTTACATTACAGTAGCTGACCCAGAAGAGTTTTCCACATAGCCACTGTTCCACAGTAGCTGTTCCAGACAATTTCTCCATCAAGAAGTTCTAAATGTTATTACTTGCTTTCGTGCTGGAATTTTTTGCATATCTTTCTTCCCACCATTTTCATCTGGACTTTGTCAGCCTGATGACTCCGAGCTTACAGCATTATTCTCTGCATTGAAGGATTTGAGATGTATTTTACTACTTTGCTCCTTAGAAAAAAAAGGCATTCATTCAAGGCAGGACTTTATTTTTCTGGAATTACTGAAGTGGAAGAAAAAGGGTGTAGCTGAAAAAATGGCACAGCAGAGAGATGCATGCAAACATCCTAGCCTGGCTGTTTACTTTCCTCCTGTGCAACTGTAATGTCCCATCCTCCAGCAGCTGCCAACGGGGTCAGCGCACGCCTGGGCTCTCTGTTACCGTCTCCCTTTCCACGAAGATGGGAACGTCGCTGCTTAGGGCTGAAGGCGATGCTTGGATAGCACTGCCTGCAACTGCAGGGCAGGAAAACTGGTTTCATGCACCAGCTGGCAGAGGGGATGGGACTTGCATAGTCCAAAGGAGCAAACCAAGTGAGTGCAGGCAATAGATCAGCTCAGAAACAGCCCAAGGTAGGTGGGTATGTCCCTGGAATGTGCAGAGCAGTAGATGCAATCGGAGCTGTGGAGCTGCAGGTTTTAATATTTATAATGACAGCAGGCTGTCCCCATGCTAAGCATGGATTAAATTTCTTTAGGGTAAAGCGTGTCTCTCAGTATTGAATAACTGAGTCAATTTGAAAATATATTCTCAACCAAGAGCAGTCTTTGTACTGTCCGTGTTGGACTTTGGTGCTGCTCTGGTGTGTCTGTGAAGAGGAGGAGGTGCCGTGAGCATCCAGGGCTGTGAGAGAGGCCAGTCCCCTTCCTATTTGAAATATGCCAAGCATACTCAAGGAGCTCTGCATGGAAAGCAAGAAAGGGCTGTTTTAAAGGGCAGTACTAGCCTAAAGGTAATTAAGATACACTCCTTAGTGTGTTGGAAGTGTTTGTAATTAGATGATGTCTGTCAGGAGAGCTTTAAAATCATCTTTCCTGTTCATTGGATTTGTATATCTGTGGTCTCCATCTGCAAGGCAACATGTATTTGGGGATTAGCAGATGGTGCCATGGTGGTACCAACAAGAGGGACTTTTTGTATCTCTTATCTTTGCTTCATTGATGGTAGGATTTGTACAGTCTGTATGAAATTGAGAGCATTTTTCAGGTGTTAGAGGGAGTTGAAGTGTTTTGGAAACTCAAACTGCCCCTCATTATACTGGTGGTGATTTCTGAAGTGTCAAAGATTCAGGTTATCAATCATGGAAAATAAGCCCTTGCTAACCATGTATCTCTGTTTCACCATTGAGGATTAGTAACATCAAATTCTTTAGGGTGAAATTTTGGTATATAAGATAACTGGGTTTGTCTTCCTGTAAAAAAGTGTAAATGTATATATTGCGATAGCAGAAAATTCCACGTGTGTTAATTCTGCTGTGGAAAATATGTGTGTGTTTATACATAGATCTGCATGTATAGCCTCGATCTCTTCAGCTTTTGATAACAAAAATAGCAACAAAATCTTTCCTTCCCTCAAGGCCAGCAATAACCTTCTCGGTGATTTTCAGAGGAGTCTGCTCTGCAGAGAGCACTGATTCCTTCCCTGTTCCCAGCACTACACTCCAGATGCTGCTGAGTCCCCCTGCCCTGCCTGTGCCGCCTGCCCCAGGAATTCTCTGTCTGTGAAGGAAATGTGACTTGTCAGCCCTGAATAAACACCCTGTCCCTGTAGAGACATAGGGGCTGCCTAATCCTCACTGTCACCCTCCAGCATCGTGGGCGGCTCCAGCAGCCAGAGTGAGATGTTTTGGGCTCAACTGACTGAGTTCATTTTTCACAGGTGTTTGATCCACATGATTTGTACACTGGAGATCAGTTCTCCAAGGTCCTGAGCACATTAACAGCTGTCAATAAAGCTTCTGAAGGTAAGAAAAAAGGGGTTCTTCTGTTGTCCTTTCAAACTATTTCTCGTGTGTATGCAGGGCCAGTTTTTATTTTTTTGCTAATTCCTAATTTATGATTTCTGGAGGTTTGTCAAATTGTGCTGCCAGCACTGATGGCTGATGGTGGACGGTGGGATTGACCTTTCAAGTGTCTACCAACTCTGGGTTAAAATGTGACGATTCAGAGTTGCTGGATGAACTCTGCAGAGCTTGATTATCACTTTACACTGAGGGACCTCTGCTCAGTTTTGACAGTATTAAGGGGCTTCAAAGTAGGTCAGCGTAAGGGATCCTCAATGTAAATGAGCATGCACCTCCCAAAATGCAAATATCAGATTTTAAAGAGTGTGTTTTAAAGCTGAAGAGAAAAACAGCTCTATCTGCATAATACCTTTCCTGAATGTCAAAACAAATGTTGTTGCTAGTTGCTCAGTCAATTGTATTGATGTTTTTCTGTCTCTCCTCTCCCTGGTTCCATGGAGTAGGCTCCTGGATCTGGGAATCAAGCTGATGGCTTGTCCTGCATCCCTGGGAGCGGGAGTAGGCTGCTGAAGCAAAACAAATCAGCTCATCCTGATTCCATCCCAGATATGTAGCTGTTCCCTACAGATTGCTTTAAAATGATATTCAGTAGCATAGGCTGCAAAAGGAGAAGTTCAACAGGGGAAACAATGGCACAGTGGTGCTCTGGGGAGGGATGAGGGGACCAGGGTCTCTTTTCTGAGGGAGTGAGGAGCAGATCTGCCTGGTGCTGGGAAGAGTTCACAGCCTCTTGTCATACAGGTGGATTAGGACAGATTCCTGCACACCCACCAAAGTCCAGCACCAGGAGAAGAGTTCCATTTCCCTGTTGCAGGTTACATTTGAGGTCATTTAAAGGAGGAAATTTCAAAATGAAAACTCCTTATTTTCCTCTCATGGGAAGAGTTTCCTTTTGGCTTACTGCATTTTGCCTATACATTATATAAACTGTTGTATAAATTATCATGCATATATTGTACATCAACATACATAATAATATAATATGTCTAATAATAATATATGATGTCTAATAATAATAGTATATATTTGTACACACCCCTTATGATTTGTACACACATGTGCGTGTGTCCGTGTTATAATGCTGCTCTGAACAAATTCGGGTTCTGAGGATGCTGTTCTGGAGCCGGGACTCAGCCTTGCTCACAGCTCACTCCATAGAAGTTTGGGAATGGGAATTCGGCCTCAGCACGCCGTCTTCCAGCCTCAGCACCTCCTCCCAGCCTCTCACCACTCAATTACCAACAGCACCCGCTGACCCTGTGTAGAAGCTCTTGCAGTTCAGTGTAATAGGGGATATAAAATGTAGGTTAACTCGACCCGGAGCAACCTCTGCAAATGCTGCTCTTATGATTGATATTTGCTTCATTATTCTGAAAGCAAAAAGAGAGAGAAACTTTCCTGCCTCTGTCCTTGCCTGTTGCTGGACTGGAGGGGTGTGATGGGGTGTGTGCTGACAGGGTGGCAAGGCTGCAATGCCATTCCCACATCAGTCCCCTTATTTACAGCCCCAGCTCCATTCTTCCAGCCACCTATGTGCCAGCTCAGCCCAGGACAGGGCTTTGCTGGGAAATAGTTCCTATCATACGTTAGTGATGGGGCTATAGAGAAGCTGGGATCCTCTTGGTTTCATGGCAAACATCTGTTTGAACATATGCTTTCTGTGTTTAAATGTTAAAAAGCGCAATGCCCGCGATATAATTAGCTGCTCAGGCAGAGAGCACCCTTGGGAAAAGTACAGGGTAAAATAAATATATGTCTAAAACATTTGCTTTTTGGTGGCTTGGCCAAATTCCTGAGGAGCAGGAGCCTGTGTTCTACAAACTGCCACTGCAGATGGTCCAGTTTCTCTGTCTTGCCAGAGGCCACGGTCTGAATGGAGCATCAGGATAAACCTGGTACCAGCTACTGCAGCTGCTGCTGTCACCCAGGCTCTGACATGCCTGCACATCCCAACACCTGCAGCACTGCTGCATCCCAACATCCTGGTTGGAGGCAGAGGGGAGTAGGTGTCAGCTAAGGAAACACTGTGGGAATGTGTTTCTGAGCATCTATTTGAAATCCAAATCCTTGTGCCTTCATGGATCTTTTTATGCAAATAACGGGAGGCATAATTTGTAACGGATAAACTTTTAGTTCAGCAGCTGTCCATCAAAACACAGCAATACAGGGCTCAATGCTTTTGTATGCAAGAGAGGGCAGGGAAGGAAAACCAGCTGTGCTGGATCAGACAAGGCTCATCTGCCAAAAATAGCGTAGGAATGTGAGCAGAAAACCCAGCTATTTTAACCATAGTTTAAGCAACATATGGCAGTAGTGTTCCATGCTGGACCAAGTATAAAATAGGACGCTGTCATGATGCAATATAAATGATACACTTCCCTGCCGAACTGTCAGGGCAGTTTTGCATTTGTTTCTAGGTTGCTGCAGATATTTATAAAAGCTTTGGAAGATTGGGAGGGGCGGGGAGAATCATAAAATCTACAGAAATGGAGTAACTTCCGTGGGACTGTGGCTGATGACTTGAATAAGCGAAGTCTGGACTCAGGATTTATGCCCTCCCTTTCAGAAGGAATCAGGGGAAGAATATCTCATGCTGGCAGCCAGCCACGCCCCTGGCCTGTGAGTCACCAAGAGCAGCCAAAACCGCTCCTGCTCAAATATCAGGATGCTTCAGAGAGAAAAACCCATTCTGTTGGCAAAGTGGGTTTTACATGGGGAGGGGTTTTGCAGTTGCTGCAGCCCAGGAAGCTGGGAATTCACCATGCAGTCGTCAGGCAGTTGTGTAACAAGCAGGGCAAGAGATAAAACTGACTCACTGGCAGCACACAAGGTTTGCCATGGATGTTCGCCATCACTGGAGCATGGACTGGCTAGACTGGTGTGTGGGTATGGCATGGCTGGGCTTTGTGAGGCAGCAGCACCTGGAAGTCTTAGTCACGGACCTGGTCCCCACTGGCCAAGGGGTAGGAGAGAGACAAAGCAAGTCCCTTTCCCAAGAGCTCACAGTTTGTGTTACTTCACGTCCAATCTAAGGATAAGGTGTTTTCCTGTTGAAGCAAAAATCCTCTGAGGAGAATAAAAGCCCAGCTGAGTTCCTGTAACTCCCACCAAACTTCCCCTTCAGAATGAGTTTTCCATGCTGACATTCCGAGTGGAGGAGAATGGAGGAAAAGCAGTCTTGGAGTTTGTCTTTTCCGATTTCTGTGCACATTTCATGGCTGCATCACCCCCTCCTCTTGCAGTGTTTTCAAGGTAGAACTCCAAATGTGGTCCAGGGACTTGCACACCCAGCACAGGGACTCCTGCAGACTCCTCTTTGTTCTGCTTTTGAGATCCATGGACATGTGAGGTCCCCACCACAGGTGGAAAACTGCAGCTCTGGAATGCAGAAATGTCCTAAACTCTGAAGAGAAGCTACAAGACCAGTCTTAAAAGTCCTTCACAGTTTACTGAAGTGAAAATATCTGCTGTTGTGTCTTTTGAGCACCATGGGACACAGAAAGGAGTGATCTGAGTGGTGTCCTACAGTGTGGTGTGGGGTAGAGTAGCAGTGAAGTATTGGGAATTAGTGGGTGGCTTGAATCCCATGTTTTTACCCCTCTGCAGCATCCATCAGGATTCTGGGGCTGAGCGCTGCCAGGTCCTGCAGGAACTGGAACTGCTCTTAGCAACAAGGCTACTGACTCAGTGTCTGCACAGTTAGGACCAGGAAACTTTTTTTACCCTCTGGCAACTTTTTCAGTATTAATATAGAAACAAATCAAAAATTATGAAAACAGATGTGTCAGAGCAGCAGCATTGCCTCCAGCATCAGGTGGGGACAGAAACAAGCCTAGAGACTGGTTTGCAAAGCAAGGAGCTCTGAGTGTGTGAAGGAGGCAGCTCCAAGAGCTGCTGGGATGATCTGAGCCTTTCCATGGGCAGTTCATCTCCTAGGGATGACACTCCTGTCCTTCATCAGCGTGGCTTGAATCCCTCTCTCACATGACTAATGGCAGCCATCCATGAACAGCAATCAAAATAGTGCCTAGCCTCTCTCAGCTGGATAATGAACCCAGAGGGACTTCTCTAAATAGAGGAGTGATTGTGTTGACCAACTGTTCAGCATTCCTCCCCACTCAGCGGGGTAGCCCACACTGCAGCTGCAGAGGTGACCTAAGAGCACTCACTGGAGAACTAAAGTTTGACACACCTTCAACAGTGCTTACTTGGATCCCAGAAACATTCCCAGTAGGGAATCACTGTACTGAGTACTATTCTACTTTTCTACAGTTTTAAGGGGGATTTCAAAGAAATACTGCAACTGGATGTGTGGCTGCAGAGCTGGCACAACCTAGGAGTGCGTCAGGATGCAATTTAACGTCTTCCATGATGGGAGGGTTATCCCAGCCCAGAAAACTATCCTCACTGCTGGCTGGAAGTACCCACACTGCAGATGCCATGCACTTGCTGTCTTGCTCTGATGAATGCTCTTTGAACTATTGTGCCCTGTTCCTGTTTTCTTTGCAGGCTTTACTCTTTGCTTTGCTGTGATGTGAAGGGATGGTGGACAGCTGGGTAAAACTCAGACATTGTTTTGTTTCCCCAGATCAGCTGTCAAAAGGGCCATGTTCACATCTGTCCTGTCTTAACTCCGTGGCTGGAGACCCCCAGAGTGACTCCGACGGCACAGCTTCCCCATCAGCAAGGGTGTTACGGAGGCAGTCCAAGCCTGTGGTACCCTTTATTTAACACGTAATCGTGGGTTTGATGGCCCAAGGGGTAGAGGAGCGTGATTGGAACCTCTGGGTCAACACCAGAGGTTGTTCTCCCCTGATCTCCATCACGGGTTTGCTGCCTCAGCTGGAGAAAGTCCCGCAGCTTCTCCAAAATGCAATGTTTCTCTGTGTGACACGAGGAGAGTGATTCTTATCTGCCACCCATTGCACTGGGAAACTAAATTAATGCTTGGGAGGGACCTTGTGGTCCTCTGAAGGGAGTGTTTACATAACAGCAAGATATTATTGCTTGTTATACAGAGCAATACTGAAAAAACAGCTGTCACAACAGAGAAGAACAATGGCTTGTCCCAGTGGTTTCTGCTTTTTTTGACTATTTACTGATGTTTTTCCACGTTTCTTTCCTTAGGAGATGACTGAGAATGGCAGTCATCAGCTGGTGGTAAAGGCCAGGTTCAATTTTAAGCAGACCAATGAGGATGAACTCTCTGTTAACAAAGGAGATATTATTTATGTCACCCGAGTTGAAGAAGGGGGCTGGTGGGAAGGGACCTTGAATGGAAAAACAGGCTGGTTCCCAAGCAACTACGTCAGAGAAATCAAATCCACCGGTAAGCAAATTGCTTTCAAGGGCTGATTGAATGACAGTGGCATAATGCAGTGAGGACCCTTGTGCCTTTGGGAAATTGCTGCTATTTATTAAGGACTGTTTGTGCACTTCGGGCAGCTGGGCTAATGGAAGGACGAATGGAAGGGTAAAGCTTAGTCTTTCGGATGAGTTGCTTGAGAGCTGCTTCACCCTCTTCCCAGCACATTGTGCCTTTCCGTAGCTCCCCCCAAGCCCCAGCAGCATGGACGCAGTGTTATTGTCAGAGGATGAGGACAGAGATGGATGTGGGTCCCCTTTGTCGTGGGGAGCTGTCAGGTCATTCCAGTATCTGAGCACAGAACTAGCTTTTTGTTAGAGACCTCGGTCAGGCAATGAATTCGTATTTGATCCTGGCTTTTCAGGCATCAGTGGAATGGATGCTCATCATCACAGTGTGGAATCTGACAAAAACTGCATGGCCACAGGGCATGGTCCCTGTTTTGGTCCATGGCTGATGTGATGGCTGATTTCACAGAGTACATTTTTCCCCAGATGCTTCTGCTGCAATATTGAGAAAGGAGGAGGGAGGGGATGATCCGTCTGATGACATCTGCCTTTATTGAGCTTTGTCTTGAGTGTCCTTTACATTTTCTGTGATGTGGTTGTACCCAGACGTAGGGTGGTGATGATGTGAAGCCCCTGGCCAACTGCCCTGAGGTATTACACATCCATTCAAGCAGCTCACCCCTGCCCAGGCCTTTATGTGAGATTAAACTGGTTTTTTGCAAAATGCAACTTAACTCCTTAATGTTCCTTGAGGACTTACCATAGACAGAGACCAGTTGTGTGCTTGGTGCTGGTTTTATGGCTCAGGATCTGCTCTGGCCTCAAACACTGAGATGCCAGCAGGGGTCTGCAAAGTAGCTGCAAAATATGCAGCCCATGTTAGACATCCTTGCTTCCACACTTGCAAAAATAAACCAAAGGAGGGAAGAAAAAATTCATGATTTAGTGCTCAGAATTAGGTCAGTTTTTATTTAATTCTAAATGAAAAAAATCATTGTTAGGATATCTCATCTCCCACTGTTTCCCTCTGGGAAATGATGTCTGAGCTGGAGCAGGATGTTGCAGCAGGGATTGAAGGCTTGTCTGGCACAACTCAGGAATCACTAATTAACTCAGTGAGGGGAGAAGAGAGATGTTTTAAACAAAGGAGGACAAACTTGAGTCCTATAGGGAAAATCAGATGGGAGCTGCATGAAATGACAGTACCTCACTGAAGTGAAGGGCCAGTGTCCCATAGATCCTGATGTAGGAGCCCATCAGATTTTTTCTGTCTGCAGAGCTTTTCCCTCCAGATCCTCTGTCAGCACCATTTTGCATGGCAGGAGGGTTCATTGCCCTGGTGTCTGCGTGCTCAGGAGATGTGGCCGTATTGCGAGTGAGGAATGAGGGACCATCAGTAAACCCTCCACGCCCCAGGAACGCTGCTGGGGCTGCAGCTGGCAGGGAGCTGCTTTTCCCATCTCCACAGTGTAAGACTTGTCACTCTGAATGGAGTTACTTGCTTTTCAGCAGTGTCCATACCTCTCCCATGTGTGCCCTTTGGGTGGAAATATTCTGTGATTCTGTGAGATAACTGTGGAGCTGAGCTCCTCTGAGTCTTTAGATGAGGCACAGAGCTCCTGGCTGGAAGTGACAGGAAGGACTACAAGGGCAATAATTAGAAAATACATCAAGCTGCAGCTTCCAGAGGCTAAATTTATCGATTTCAAGCTTCTCCCCTGCTATCAGTGTGAAAGTAATTGCCTTGTGTGAGTGACTGCAGGGAGACAGGAGAGCCTGGCTGCTCCACATGGCGTGGAGCTGTTTCAGTACGTGCAGAGTGGCCAGGGCTGGGGCAGCCTTGCACTGCCTGCCTGTCCCAGTCCAGAGGGATGATGGTGTTGCTGGGAAAGCCATGCTGCTGGCAGGGAAGGGGCTTCTCTAGGGAAGGAACAATGGAGCAAGAACTTGTCCGTGTGTGTGTGTGTGCACATATGTACAGTGCTGGAGGCATCCACAGGGATTTAGCAAATGCAGAATGAGAATTGATTTCCAGGTTTTTGGGAGCTTTTAATTTAAATCTACCTTCATTCAGAGAAGGATTTTGCATCACAAGTGATTGCGGAGATCAGAGTTCAGCATGTTGATTGGGGTTGGTTTCAAGTGCCTTGTGAATCACCTGGAAAAAAACACAGCATCTGTCATTTCTGACAGACACCCAGTTTTAAAACCAAATTTAGTGGGCCAAGTGAAGCCACACTGTAGTTCCAAACAGTGCCAGATACTTGGCTGCTGCCAGGGATTTTGAAGCAAACCTGTATGTCAGTTGGCAGAGGCTGCACGAAGCTCCTGGTGTGACTCGCTTGGCTGCCGTCAGTGTCGTGCATGCCACTGGTTTGATCCTAGTTTTTTGTGAAACAGGGAAACAAACCCTTCAATTGAAGTTTTGTGGTCACAGGGGTGAAGTTACGTTTGCTGGACATGATGTGGCAGTGTCTTTTCCTGATGGAATAATGAGAGCTGTGCACTGTAATTTATTCATGGGTTTTTTTTGTACAGATAAACCACTCTCTCCCAAAGCATTAAAAGGGCTAGAAAACACTCAGCTGACAAAGAATTATTACCCTGTGGTAAGTTTTAAAGTGCTGATCATACATTTTAATAAGTATTGTGTTATTAATCTTCAGAACTGGCTCCTTCCCTTAAAAATCATTGAAGCGATTCGTAACAATTGGGGATGTGACTCTGTGTTTAAATGCAGCTGTTTCCATTCCCTTGATTCAAGGCCATTGAGACAATAAACCACAAATGGAAATGGCTGCAAGATGTCAGAAGTAGAGACTTGAAGTAGACAAAAGAGATGTGACAGCTTTCAGATCAATGCAGGGGGATAAGGAACAGTATTTCCTGTTGATAAAGAAGGGGAGATAATGTCATGGTGTAAGCAAGCCAGATCAGGGCTCTGGTCCCTTTCTTGGGTTTGGCTGGAGATGTTACACCCCGAGGTGCCTGTCCTGTGCCTCTGCCAGCAGCTGCAGCTGTTGGAGGATGGGCAGCTGCCACAGCTCATGGCCTGGCTTTGTAACTGGACTTGGCTTTGGAGCAGGTTCACAGCCTGCCAGGCCATGAACTGCTGCTGCAGAAGGGGTGGGGAAACATCTCCTCCTCTACATATTGCTGCCAAAGCGAAGGAGGTCTGGCAAAGCAGGGGCAGTTACCTTCACTACCTGTGTCCAGGCTGGAGTGAACCCCGTGGTGTAAGAGAGTGAAGATGCCTCATGTGAGCAACCCTGGCTCTCAGTGCTGGAGCTGAATCCTGCTCGTCAGTGTGTCTAAATATATTTCAAGCAAAGCAAAGCAGAAACAGTATGTCCAGGGAGCTGGAAACCACCTCCACTGTCTCCAGTGCTTATTCACACTGAGAAACTGGAGTGCTGACTGGGAGCATGCAGGCACTGGGTTTGCCTGCTATGCAGCTGGAGACAAACCAGCTGCTGAGATGGATTAGCAGGACCAAACCCAGATCACCATGTCCCTGAAGTGGCAAATGACGTGTGCCTTGGCTTTATCTGCCACAGAAGCCATCCTTGGTGCAGCTTTTAAGGCCTGCTTTCCAGGCCTCCCCAAGTTTGCAAAGTAAAATCTCAATATTTGACCACCAGGACTTTCCTGAGTGTTCTGGGCTCTGCATTAAGAAATGTGATTTCTGGACTTCAAATACACTTTCATGCTTTTCCAGACTTGGAAGCTGATGTCATGGTCTTTTGACTAGTTTGCTAGTACAAAGATCTTGTCAGTGCTCTGTCTCTCACCCTAGGTGTTGCAAAATATTCTGGAAACAGAACGAGATTATGCGAAGGAACTACAGTCACTTCTGGGAACTTACTTGAGACCCCTGCAGTCTTACGATAAGTAAGATATAAGGGCATCTGAGGTGGAGAGAACACTGTGGGAGCCTTGGGGTGTCATGGACAGAGGGCACATGTTTAGACATTGTCCAGTCAGGAGAGATGGGAGAGTGGTATCCTAAGACCTCTGTATTTCAGTCACTTCTCCCTTCCCAAAATCCTCACATGGGAAGATTTCTTGTGCTCTCAGCCTTGTAGGCCTAAATGAGGGTGGTAAAAGAGTGACTCATAGGATGACGGAAACAGGCACATTAACTTTGGAAACATCCAACCTCACTAAAGGAACAAAGCAGTCCCTACCTGTAGGACCCTCCTCCCATACGGAAATCCATGGCATGAATCCCTGAAGACAAAACTGTCTCTGTGTCTGTGCACGCACCTCCCTCCCCACCTCTGGCTGAAATCCCATCTGTCTCTGTCTATTAGACAGCTAAAGATCTGAGAAGATTAGTGTGATTACATGATTAAAATCCAATTAAGATAATCCTTGGCAGCAGACGTCTTCTCCAGGAGACTGTGGTCTGTAGCTCACAGATCATGGATTTTGTGTTCTGTCCGATGGTGTATCTGGGAAAGGAGAAATTTCTGTGTCTTTTTGGAAGGGCTGCTTTCGAATAAAAACGGGGTGTTCCTGAGAGCAACTTCTCTTTGATGGTGACGGGTGATGTGGCTCTTGTAGGCTCAGTGCCGGGGACATCGCGGCATTGCTGGGAAACATGGAAGAAATCTCTGCTTTTCAGCAAACACTGAACCAAGCCTTGGAAGAAGTTGCAAAGTAAGTTTGTGTCACAGCACTGAGTTTGTTAAGCTGTTAAGTTGTAGCTAAAGATAACAGAAAGACATATTCATTAATGATCCTCCTGGCTGCTGTCTTAGACTTGTTAAATATAGAAGAAAATAACGGGATTGAGGAAAGGTGGCAGGCAGTGCTTTGGCAGGGGGAAAGGTAGAAGGAACTCTGACATTTCTGGTGTTAAGGCATCTGCTGAATGAGTATGGCTTGACCTGACACAAAAGTGTGCCTAACCCAAAGATGGAGACACGTGCAGGGTGGGAGATCTGGCAGGCATGAAGATGGGTATTGCCAGGGAGCAAAGAGCAAATTATTAGAGGTGATAATTTCCTGCAGGGAGGCTGACAGACATGTTTAGCCTTAGCTAAGGGCTGAAAAGAGATGAGGAAAGACTGAATATTGGGAATATATTCAGTCTGTGGCTTCTCTTTCTTTCTCCATCTTTTCATATTCATGGACAGCCCAGAGAGTGGGACCTCCCCCTGCATTGCCCCTAGTTCTTTCCAGCACATCCTCATCCTCATCATCCCAGCTGCAGCTCTGCTGGTGAGACAGATCAGGCTGAGTCACAGGTTGTCTTAGGCTGGTGATGGGTTGTGATGCTCACTGTCTGCACCACAGAAGCCCAGACCCACCTGAGGATCCCCCTCTTCCTCCTCCCCAGGTGGCAGGTGTGGGTATTTTGCTCAGTGCTGCCATTATGAGGTGACCTGGAACATACCCGTGGAGTGGGTAGTTCCTGGATGGGTCCCTGAGAGTGCTGTAGCTTCAGGGTGCAGATCCAGAGGCTTAACGTGGCAGGTGTGTTGGTGTCTGTAGGCTCCCCGAGAACCAGCAGCGTGTGGGAGGCTGTTTCATGAACCTGATGCCCCAGTTCCGCTCCCTGTACCTGACGTACTGTGCTAACCACCCTTCAGCAGTGAATGTCCTCACACAGCACAGGTGAGTGATGGAGAAGGAGATTCTGACTACTTTAAAAAGTTAACTTTTGTTATTAATACTTGGCCTGGCTGTTGACCTGTGTTTTGACAATAGGGCAAGGGGATTTCCTGCTGCTGGGAAAACTGCTGGGGCTTTGGGCTCTTCAGCAGAGCCTTTCAGCTTCAGCATGAAGACAACTCACTGCTCGTGTTCAGAGACGATCTCACAGGTCATTTTGGCACATACAGGACTCCCACCTTGGGTCAAACAGGCAGCCTCAGCTCTGGCAGTAGCATCGCCTGTGATTGTTACTTGCCAAAGGACCCAGTTGCTGTTTCAGACCCACTGCTCAAGTGCTCACACACTGACAAGTGGGTGGGTGTTCCCCTGTGGCACCATGGTGGGGGACACGTCATTGCAGAAGGAGGATGGTCGTCAAGTCACCCAGTTACCCAATTTATTAACTGAGCTTCTGTTCAACCAAATGGTTGGTTTTCAGGGTCATTGGTAGATCACATTAATAACATCTTTCTTCAACGTGACCCACATGAGTAGACACTTGAATTTGTGTGATGTCCTGCTCAAGAGTGTCCCAAGCCAAGATGCTACTACTGTGTCATCTCTAATGCAGGTTAGCTGTCCTCCCTGCAATGATGGGAAAGCCAGGACCACATCCATAGTGTTTATGTCTTCCCATTCTGCAATGGAAACTCACAATGTATTTACTTACCTGCTGAAACCTGGCTTTAATTCAGTGTAACAACAAGCCTGGCTCCAGCAAATGACTCATTCATGTGATTCCTCAGTCTGACCCCTTTTCCTAAATCAACCAAAGAATCAGCTTCAGCAAATGTGCTGACACACACAAGCCATGTTTTCTGGAGCAATGTACATGCAAACACCTGCATCGCAGCTTCCAGCAGGGTCCCAGTGTATTGCTGCAGCCTCCTCCAGCACAGCACCAGCCTATGCAGCCCCCACCCCCCTCCCCCTCTCCCCATCCACCAGATACTTGGCCCTGTGCCACCTTGCTGTGCTGGGGGACCAGCCACTGGCACCAACGTGCCCCAGGGGCTGTGCGTTCCAACACCTGTGGCCACACAGCATCCTCTCCTGCTTCCCAGGGGAGAAGGGTCTTGCTTGGCTGGAAGCTCCCAGCTCCCTGCCTGCTCCATGGGGTTGTTGGTGGTGGGGATGCTCAGAGTTTGTGCTGGGTTTGTGCTGCCTTTAAAGAGGCCCGGCTCAGAGCAGAGCCCTGGCCATCAGGTGACTGTGGGAGGCAGTAAAACACGGTCTTCAGCTCTGAGAGCCCTCCTGCCCTTGTTGTCTCTTTTTATAGTGATGAGCTGGAGAAGTTCATGGAGAGCCAAGGTGCAGCCAACCCAGGTATTCTCATCCTGACCACAAGCCTCAGCAAACCCTTCCTGAGGCTGGATAAATATGTGACACTGCTGCAGGAGCTGGAGCGGCACATGGAGGTAGGTGGGGTGTGGGGCTGCTGGGCAGGCTCTGCCTCTTGGTATTTGAGCACCATGTGGCTTAGAGTACTTACCACATCTCCAAGGAGATGTCCCATGTCCCCTGGACATTATCCACCTTTCAGATTAAAAGTGAGAAACCGGTGGAAGAGTCTGAGGAGCATTGCCTGCTCTTCACCCCAGCCCTTCCTCAAAGATTGGCCATTTCCAGCACAAGTAAAAGCAGAGTCTAGAGTCGGGCTGCAGCTGCTATTTACTTGCACAGCCGGGAATAAATCTTTGTTTTTGTTATCATTTGATGAGATTCCTGTGCCTGGCCACTCGCTCCTGTGGCTCGAAGGCACATCCCCATCCCTTGCCCCAGGGTTGTGCTCCTGGGTGGAGGCAGAGCTGCACAGACAGACATGGATCTGGCAGCCAGCACAGACACAGGGGTGGAGAGCAAGTCCCTGGGAGCAGGGAGTGCAGCCAGGGGCACAAAGACTTCCTTGGCAAGAAGCAGGTCTGCCTCAGGACATTTCTTGCCCCAGGGACGGTAGAGATCTCTGCTACTGGAGCTCTGCTACTCGCTGCTGGTGCACTCCAGCTGCAGGAAGGCAAAACTCAGGGGTGGTGCAAGGGGGCGAAGAAAACAGAAGTAACAGTCTGTTTTTAACCAAGTTTGCTTTTCCCCCTCATCCAGTTTTAATTACCATTTAATTCAGCACACTTATCCATGACCTACAATTGAGCCAATGGATTAAAACCTCTATGCTTGAGCCAGGGATATTCTTGCATAGGAGAGGGCACGAGAGCCTGCAGGGTAGGCACACTCCAGACCTACCTGTACCCTCTCACCTGGCTGAGCTGAGCTACAGGGACTGAGCTGAGCCTGGTTGCAGCCACCATGCCCATGCAGGGATAATGTGTGCTTTGCAGGATATGCATTGTACTCTTTGCCTGCTCTTTGCAGGAGGATCAGCAGTGGATTTGGAGACACACACATCACCTATTTCTCTTAGTTTCTAAGCTGAGTGTGGGAGTTTTGTTGCATGAGTCAGTGGGGCTGAAGTTTAAGCTGCGATGCTGCAGTAAGAGGATGGCTGTATGCAGTGTGGATGTACACCACAGCACTCCCTGCACTGCTGCACAGCTGTTGAGGGGGCAGGTGTGTTCAGGGCAGCCACTCATCCCACATTCCAGATGAGCAATCCCAGGCTGCAGGGACAGCTCCATCACAACCTAGACACCTTATGATTTGCTTGGCATGAGAACTTGGTGGTGAGGAGCAGGGCCCTACATCCCGGAGAAAATTCTGGGAGAGTACTACCATACAGCTGTGGTCAGAGATAAGGGGCAGCATTCTGCTTTCACCTGGCCCAAGAGTGCTCTGCTCAGACATGCCCTCCTTTGAAGCCGGAGCTGAAGCCCCCTTGATGCTCGGGGATTTCCACCCTTGATGGGGCAGTGGCTGGAATACCTGGCACATCAATGGAAGTTTCCTTCCTGAAGGTGCACCCTGCACTGC
Organism: Edolisoma coerulescens; assembly: GCA_013397115.1. Classification (NCBI taxonomy): domain Eukaryota; kingdom Metazoa; phylum Chordata; class Aves; order Passeriformes; family Campephagidae; genus Edolisoma; species Edolisoma coerulescens. Next base: position 55,883 of record VWZW01003938.1, on the reverse strand, counting down.
TGCCTGTTTTCATTGATTTTGCTTTGTGAGTCAGATTTGTTCTAAGTCCAATCAAACCTACTCTTGCTCTGGCCACTTTATACTGATTAAATTGGTATCAGTGAATTGCATAGCTGTCTTTAGCCATGCCATGTTGAAGTGGATGGTCGGGAAGGTAGCTGGGGCACTTTGACCTCTTCCTGAAGCCCATGCTGCCTGTATCCTCAGCCCTGGGTGTACTGGGACAGTGGGTGATGCTCAGGATGGGTGATGCTCAGGGTGGGTTGATGCTCAGGGTGGGTGCTGCTGCTGCTGGTGGCTGAGGAATTTGCTCTCCCTTCACTAGGAGGCGCATGCAGATCATGAAGATGTTTTGAAAGCCATCACATCCTTCAAGTCCCTTGTGGTAGGTGATAATTCTTAAAATAGAGCGCTTCATTTCAGGTCTGCATTTCATGAAGAATGAGTGAAGCCTGACATTTGTCTCCTCATTAGAAAAAAAGGTCTTTTGGAATGGAAAAGGTGGGTTACAAAGAAACTTAATGTCACGTTTCAAGCCTAGAGCTGCTCCTCTGGCTGTGGCAAGTGCACACTGGCTTCATGGTCCCAGAGCAGAGATGGTGGATCTCCAAGTTTCCCCTCTGCTGCTGAAAGCCATGTTTCGACCGTGGTGGCAGCAGGGTCCCTTTCATCTCCTGTTGCCTCCATTCCCTAATCATTTGCCGCCTGAAACTAGACCGCCCCTTGCTCATTGAGGGAGCGGTTAGCACAGCTGTGACTGACCCAAGTGCTGGTGCCAGTGGGAAGTTCCCCTCTGAGCCCATGGAGTAACTCTTGGTTTTGCTGAGGTTTGCTCCACGGGCATTGGGAGGCTTGGACCACATTCCAGTAATTTGTGGCTCCAGGTACTATGGCCATTGGTGGGGAACAGAGAGAAGGGATAAGTCAGAGATAACAAACCTATTTCTGTGAACTCTGTCACCTGCACCCCTCAAAGTCCTGCTGCACTGAGATAAAATAAGAGGCGGAAAAGCCATCCATGTGCACAAAGGTTTTACCTGGAAAAGCTTTTTTCGGTCATTAAAAAAGCTGTAGTCTCTCTTGCTTTATAGCCACAGAGAACTTTTCTCTATAACCACTCCAGATATGGCCCGGCTTCCTTCCCTTAGCACAACAGATGTCACACGTTCGTGATAGATGCAAGTGTTTAGCAGTGCAGATAAAAGACGGGGAGGAGAAAGTTCATAGAAAACAGGAAAGGGTGATCATGTTACATTTACTTAGAAACTCAGCACCCTTTCCATTTATTCTGGAAGCTAATAGGGGAATAACTCATTTCGATTACAAGGTGTCATTAATCTTTAGGAAATCTCGTAAACGCTGGATGGTTTTACTTGAAATGTGTACTTGGGTGATGAGTAATTTAATGTCATTATGACACAACTAAAGAGGTTCAGTGTGGATTTGAGGTTAGACAGGTAGAGGCGCCCCTTGTGATGGGCGCGTGGTCCTGCTATCGGACCAGGAAGGCTCCCGAGCAAAGGCAGGGAGGGACCAAAGAGTCGCTGTGATTCACAGCAGTGCCTCTGCACAGACTGTAATGAACTCCTGTGGATTTTATTTGGATTTTTACCCTGGGAGCATTGGACTTAGACACTTGGGGAGCCATCAAAACATACAACAATTGCAGAACCAGAGTAAGCCCCCACAGTTTGGTTCAAATGTGTGGGGTTTCAAACTAGACCCAATGCAGCCTCTCTCTGAAGAGCTGGATAGTCAGAGTTGGAAAGGGGGAAAATCTCTGTCAGAAAAAGGGGTTTGGAAAAAACCAAGCGGTTGGTGAAAACAGCCCTGTGGTTTGGCTTTGCAGCAATTTTCCCTGTCAGCAGAGGGCTCAGTTAAAGAAAGTTTTGCTTGGATTTGCAGGACTGTCTGTTCAGTCAGCATTGTCCTCTCTTGCTGAGAGCTGCTGAGAGACTGGTCGCTCCCTGGAGCTTCTCCAGTCCCCAGCTGCTCAGCGGTGGTGCAGTCTTTTCAATTACAGCACTGTCAGAAGATTCTTTGTTGTGCTACTCTACAGCACTGCCCATTCCTGCTTTTGGGTTCACAGATTTTGGTTAGAAAATATCCACCCATCTGACTTGTGGGGACTTTGCAGTGCTACAAGTACAACTCTGCTGTTTGGACAAAATGGGCAAAATCCCTCTAAGCAGTACTAAAATTAGAGACATTTAACTGTGCAGCTGTCTTGGTTTGGAAATTGTGACCATGAACTCTCACAGGTAGGGCTGGTTTGGAATGAAAAGTTTGCTCAGTGCAGTTTGCAATGTCTTTGACATTTGAATGTAATCATTACTTCATAAATCACTAGGGTGTGATTTTTTAACAAACTTTGTGTAATGGAGCCAAAGCAGGCTTTCCTGATCCCTGACACAACCATCCCTGAGCCCACAGGACTGTGTGAGTGTTGCTGGTGGAACTGGGATGGTTTGGGTTGGCTCCTGCCCTTCAGCTAACAAAGTTCTGCTGTGATTCCTAGTCTCAATGCCAGGAGCTGAGGAAGAGGAAACAACTCGAGCTGCAAATCCTTTCTGAATCCATCCAGCGCTGGGAAGGAGAGGACATAAAAATGATGGGAAACATCATCTACATGTCCCAGGTTATGGTGCAGTCTGGGGGGAATGAGGTGAGTGTAGTGTTCCTTCTGCTGGCTAAAGACCTCGTGTCTGAATACCCGCTTGCTCCTGGGAAAAGTGATGTGAGGTGGCAGCTCCTCTCCTTCCAGGCCACAAACTGATGACGAATAATGCTGATAAATAATTTTACCTCGGGAAGAGTTGTGCAATGGGACCATGCTCATCTTTGGAGTGAGTCAGGCACCCCGTAGGTTTAGCTTCAGGCCTTTGGTGACGCACTTTTCAAGCAAAAGAAGTGTCTCAGTGTCATATAGCATATTAATTTCCCTCTTTCTCCCCTGTGACTTACTCTGAGAAATGAGAGTGACTAGAAAATATCCTATGTGCAGCACAGGGGCTGCTCTGATGCCCCACCCCAGAGCTGACTGTGCTTTGAAACTAACTGGAGTGATTCTTGTCCTACTGGTCCTAATGCATCACACCAGTACCTGCTACAGACCTTCCCCAGTGGTGCTAAAGGCGTGTGTGCTGCATGCTTGATGTGGGAAAGTTCCTGTTAGCACTGAATTGCTTGCTGTAGCAACTTCTCCCTGGGAAGGGAAGACCTGTAAAACAAACCTGTGCAGCATCTAGTCCCAAAAGTCTTTCTTGTTTGGGATGTGAGATGCTGGGGAACATAAGGCCTTCTGAGGCACTCTGCAGTGATTGGAAGAGGATTAGCAGGATGCAGACAAAAATCTATGCGGGGAAAACTGGTACAGAAATGAGATGCTGTAAAGAAAAAAAGTCAGAATAGTTGGTTTGGGGGTGATCTCGCAGGCTGTGATTCCAGCTGCAACAGGTTCAGTTTGCTAGAGGCAGGTGCTTGTGATGCCCTGCAGACTGGACTAACCTAAATTCTTATCCCCCCAGGAGAAGGAGGAGCGGTATCTCTTGTTATTTTCCAATGTTTTGCTGATGCTGTCTGCAAGCCCACGGATGAGTGGGTTCATCTATCAGGTAGGCATGCTTAGTTTGAAGTTGCAAGGCGTTCGATGTAAAAAAGGAAATCAGATAGTTCTTATCAAATCCAAATCCTCTGCATCCTTCAAACTCTCTGCTGTGATGCAAACACCCCAGGCTGGGAACCAGGACTTGGCTTTTCCATGTTCCAGGATAGTCAATGCCTTTGTCTTTATAAATGGTTAAGCAGCATTTGGGAAGTGAATGCTGTGAAATTAGAAAAAAAATAGGGAAAAACCTCAAAACCTGTTGTTCTGCCTGCTGTTCTTGAGATGGGGGGGTGTGTGTGTAAGGTGTCCTGACCCAGCTGTAGGGTTTTGACCAGCCAGCTGGCTCTCAGTTTTGTGCCATCTCTGGAAAATACTTACAAAGCCCACTGCAAAGAGCACAAAAATGCCACTCCATGAGGTACTCCGTATAACTCTGCATTTCTTGTGTTTTACCATTTTCCATGCCACCCAATGGCTGGAATCAGGCTGTTGAGAGCTTGGCTTTTCTCCAGCTGTCTGAAACCATTAATACTGCCAGGAAAAGGATGCTCTTGTTTTGATGTGTCATTTGTCATAGCAAGGGAGATGAGAAAGATATGGGAAATATTTGGCTGGGTTTTCTGACTTGACCCACCAATGAGAGTAAGGTGAGCAGGCAGTTCAGCATGCAAATCAGAGGGACAGGGAAGGCTTTCAGAAAAAAACAGGGGAAATTGATCCTTCTGACTTGACTGTAAAAAAGATTTGCACTGAATGAAGGGAAAGGGCAGTAGATGAGCCGGGGATGACTCAGTTGTCATGGGAGCCTCATCTCCGGGGTTTGACCTAGTTGTGCAGGGAAATCTAGATCCATACATTAAAGGAGACTCTACCTGCAGTCTGAAGCCTTCACAAATTAATTTTGAATGGTGATTCCCAAAGAGAAAGGAATCAGCAGAAACAAGCAGAACAACACCTGCTGGGAAGCAGATGCAGACACTGACTGCTCTTCAATTCTCCCAGGGAAAGCTGCCTTTGACAGGAATGACGCTGACAAAGCTGGAAGATGCTGAAGGGAATGAGCACATGTTTGAAATCACAGGTCAGTTGGGGCCCTCTGCCTGGGGCTGTCCTCCCAGTCCAAACAACTGTTGCCACTGGAAGTACTGGTCTTCCTTCCCTTAACCCCCCACCATGATCTTCCTCCTGCTCTTTTACCATGTGTTGTCTGAGTTTCTGAGCATCTCTGTCCTGGTTGAGGCAATCTCCTCCCAGTGCCCTGGAGCTCTGCCTCTGGCTGCCTTTGGAGAGTGTAGTGTTTCATATGGGACGATCTCCCACCCCAGTAGCACTGCTCCGCACTGGTGTGTCCTGTCTGCATCCAGTGGCCATCCCTTGTAGCTCTGAGTATCTAATTTATTGACAGATTAATGGTTCTGGTCATCAGGGAGCTTTCCTAGTGTTCCTCCCATTTTCCTCTTCAATTTATCTCATTACTTGTAGGTATACACAGTCATTTCATGCGCAGTGCCTGGGCTGCAGTACAGCTGTTTGTGCTGGTGGTATTTGGTGTCAGGATCCTGTTAATCATGGAAATGTTGTGTTTAATGACCTTTAACATTAAATAATCCTCACACATTCATCTCACCAGTTCCCTTAGCACTTCTTGCAGCTCCCATATTGTCAGTGGTTGGCCTGAGCAGGATGGGCAGTCACATCATCATTGTAGATGAGATGCTTAGGGACATGGTTTAGAGGTGCACCTTGCAGTGCTGGGTTACTGCTTGGGCTTGATGATCTTAGATGGCTTTTGCAACCTTAATGATTCCATGATTTTGTCTTTGCCCTGGCCTTTATGGAGCCACTGGACTGCAAACTGAGGAGCCATGTCCTGCCGGGCAGAGCTGATCTCACCCTGTGTTTCCTCCTGAGTCTCTTCCACTTGCTAAAGGCAGTTATTTAACCCTCTGCCCCAGGGAACATGATGGAGCGGATCACTGTGTCCTGCAGCACCAGCCAGGACTTGCATGAATGGCTTGACCACTTGCAAAGGCTGACCAAAGGGACGTGCAGCACTGTCTCCAAAACACAGTCCTGGAGCCCTCATTCGGTAAGTGTCACCTCCTGGCCTTTGCTACTTGCGTTCCTCACTGCTGCCTGAGCTCTCTGTTTCAGCAGTACGCCCTGAGACGGAGGTAACAAGACAGCTGTAAGGCAGTTTGGTTTGTAACCATGTTGTGCTTGTACCATTTTACATGTATCCTGCCCTATTTTTGTTGCAATTTAGATGTCTCAATGTCTCAATGTTTGTCCATCCCCCTCCACTTCTCTGCCTTGTTTGGTTGGTTAACAGTCTTGGTTTGCTTCTCATCTATTTTCTCAGACATTTAGTGCAGCTGGGCAGATCCGTGGGCCTCTGGAACCCCCCAAAATCCTCAAGCCCTGGAGCTTGAGCTGCCTCCGTCCTGCTCCTCCACTCAGACCATCAGCAGCACTGAGTTACAAAGAGGTAATCCTCCCACCTGCCTGTGCAGGACCCTGATTTCACACAATCCCTAGACCTTGTGTCCAGGTTTCGTATCCCATAGCAAGGGCACAGAAATGTAGGTTCTTGGGGATGTTGAGAGAAATGACTCTGCCAGTTTGGCCCCAGTCCTGCGATGGATGTTGGTTGCTGTGCCCAGGCTTTGTGCTACAAGGGGCTCATGAGTACATGTGTTTGCAGGCTGGATGTTTGCTGTTGGCTGCTGTAGCCAGCACCCTCAGCTGCTGGATGTCATCAGTCCCACATCTGGGTGTCCCATTGAGCCCTGTCCTTTGGCAGTGCCATGGCGGAGCTGCCTCCTCTCCTCCTCCTGCCTTGGTCTGAGCTGTGGACAGGGGCCTGCTCCCTGCTGGAATGTGTTCCAGCTCCTGCTGTAGCAGCAGCTCAGTGTTACAGGATTGAGAAGCAATACTGTACCACAAGGAAGAGGCAAAACGCCTGCCCATGTTTCTTGTGTCTTCGACCCTGTTTTGGTGGCTGGAACAGGATGTGGGGCTTGACCCTCCTTTGCCACCCGCCTGAGTGTTACACAGCAAAGTCCTGCTGGGAGGCAGCAGCCCAAGGGATGGCTTCCCCTGCAGGAACCCCTGCCTGGGAGCTGGGAGGTGGTGTGGGAAAACCCAAAATACAGCCTAGCTCTGATTCTCACCCTGCACCACAACCGTAGTGCTCTCCTTCTCTACCTCTTGTTAAATTTTTGGGATTACTCACCAGTACCTCAAGTAACGTTCCCCTTACTGAGTGAGCACTCTGGATCTGAGTCAGCTGCCTGTCTTGGTACAGTAGCCCTGGGAGTGTCACTGTCCCAGCGAGGATGGGGACAGGGAGGGGGCTTGGACCCCCTCAGCTCTCCCAGCACTTAGGGATGGAGAGTCCGGCAGCTGGCAGGACTGAGGGTCTGCTGCTCCAGGCAGAGATTTTATGTAGCCTCATTGCATCTTGTGGCATTTATTTATTAGAATTTGTAGAGTAACACATTTCAGTTTGGGAATTAAATTGTTTAAATACCAGCCAAGCAGACTGAAAATGACCCATAATCTTTGCATGTTCCAAATTCCTAATGGAGGCTAAGTGATTTCTTGCTTGTGTGGTGAATTAAAAATACAGGGAGAGGCTTGAGGTAGAAGAGAAATTTTTCTGGGGGAAAAAACATAGATTGAGTGATATCATTAATACCACGGTCCTTTGCAGTTTGTTGTCCCTTACCACCCATAGCAGGAATTAAATTCGCTGTGTCGAAACCAGGGGAGAGGTTTCTGCCACAGAGGCCTAGCCCACAGCGAGTCCCGAGGGATGGGATGCTGGATGGTATCCTGCAAGGTGTCATAGGACCAAACATATGGCTTCCATGGGGACAAGCTGTGCTGACCATGTTGGTAGAAACCCAAAGGCCAACGTGTCCAGCAGAGTTGGGCAGGCACAGCCTGATACGCAGTCAGTCCAGCCTGAGCCTGTGGAGAGACTCATGGACACAAGCCTGCGATGACAGATGGGAAATAAGTTTGATTGTTGGCCCAAGCAGATCCACATCTTCCACATCCCTCCCTCTGGGATGTTTAATCACTAAACAGTATCCCTATTTCACTGTATTTTAGTTTTAAATTTAAATTTAAAATAGAGCACAAAATAAACAATGCTAATAGCTCCCTGCAAGCACCTTCCTATAATGAAGATATAATGAAGGAATACAAATTTCAAAGGTTATTTGCAGGGAAGCGAGTGGGAGAGTTTGATGAAAAGATTAGAGATTTTCAGACATCCAGTGTGACTTTACTTGTCTTCCCGTAGTGTAGGACAGGATGGCACTGTCTTGTGCATTTCCTTGTACCCAGCTGGGCTCAGGATACCCCAGACCCTGCTTGTGTACCACACCTCACTCTTGTTATTTCCACTGAAATTGGGTAATTTTTCCTGTTCTGTTTCCAGTAATCATTTGAAATGACAGAACAGGTAAGTTCTGTGCGTAAAGCGCTGCGTCTGGATTCAGTTTAGCAAAGAGAAAAAGATTTGCAGATTGTTTCTTCTACTACTTTTTTTTTTAACTGGCTACTTTGCATTAGGTGAAGGCTTTATAACATCAGGGTTCAGGACTTTGCTGGGCAGACTTGCAGGAGAGCCAAGTGGCTCCCTGGATCGAGTGTCCCAGGGATGGGATCCAGGGGTGGGGCCCGCCGCAGGATGTGCAGGGAGATCCTTGCCCCTGCCAGTGGCACAGGGAGATGTTGCAGTGCTGATGCCTGGCATGGTCAAGTCTTCAGCGAGGATGGCAGGTCCCCTTTGAGAAGATGTAATCCTAGGAGATTGTCACCACGGTGGGCAGAGCATCCTGGCATCCTGACTAGGCTGGCTTGAGGCCCTCAGGACTGGTGTTGAGCACAGACCCCGAGCGCTCCCTGGGGCTTGGATGGAGCCAGGCACATGGAGCTCCTGTGGTTGTAAGCACCAGTTTAGGCAACCAACATCCACAAACGCCCACTACTAACTGAGGAGGCATGTTCTCTGTGTGTTCAGAGTGTATTAATGCCCACTCACCCTGCGTCTCACGTGTAAATTTTCGGTTTTGCATGACACGGTGCTCCTTTGCATGTTATAGTGCTTTAAAACCAGTACAGAGAGTGTGCTGCATTAATCGCAGGACTAACATTGAAATGTGTTTTAGAATTGTGGATTTAATGGACTTGATGATAAAAACCATCAGTCTCTCACACTCATCTTCTCTTTCTTTGCATATTCATTGTAGAGGATGTCTTATATCTTAAAGGTAAGGGTAGATACATCTCTTTGACTTGTCGTGGCACAGAACGCTTGTTCCTGTTCATGCTTCTTGTGCTTGCATGACCCTAATTTTGCCTCGTTGTATCAGTAAATTATTGTGAGAGTCAGTAGCAACTGGCAAATATATTTTGGGATAACTCTCAGAAAGGATTTAGTATTGTGGTATTTAAACCTCCTGGCATGGTTCTTCTCCTGCTTTAAATCCGTATTGCATGTAATCTACTAATACACTAATTCTCCAAATCAGCAAGACTTTTAACTAAGTGAAGGAGAAAAAAAACTTGTGTTTCTTACTCATGGAGTCATAGCAAACACTAACTTTGTGTGTGTTTGTCTGTTCTCTGTGTGTACGTGTGTGTGGGATTTTTCTCAAATTGTGGGCATTTGGAAGCAGAGCTGTTTGCCAACTCTTTTATGTTAGAAATCAAGTCAATGGAATAAACCACATTTTAGGGTTTTCTAGCACAGACCACAGAGTTGGTAAGCAGATTAAAAGTGCTATCAATGTATTTGAATTCTCTGGCTAAAGGATTTTAGAGAAGAGTTGAATTTACTAGAGGAGCCTGTCCTGGCCCAAACCTGCAGGTGCAATTCCCACTGCTGTTCCAGGGAGCAGTGGGTCACAACTGGCACATGTGAAGGGCAAAACCCATCATTTTCCCCAACTTCGTCATTGTCTGCTTTGTAGTTCTCTAACATGTTGTGTGTAGCATGGGTGGCTGCACCCAGGTGTGCTGCTCCCCTGTCCCAGCTGCCTTTGGTTCTGGTTAAACACAAGAGTCTATTTCTCTGTAGGATTCCAGCAAAAGTCCAAAAACGATGAAGAAGTTTCTTCCAAAAAGGAAAACTGAGAGAAAACCATCTGATGAAGAGTTTGTTATTCGGAAAAGTAAGTGCTGTCCAGAGAAGCTGTGGCTGCCCCATCCCTGGAAGTGTTCAAGGCCAGGTTGGATGGGGCTTGGAGCAACCTGGTCTAGTGGAAGGTGTCCCTGCCCATGGCAGGGATTGGGACTAGATGATCTTTAACCCCAACCATTCTGTAATTCTATTTTTCTTTCATTTCTGGAGATTTCTGTGTTCTCAGTGATCTCCATGGGACTTTTAGAACACCCTTTCTTGCAGTGCAGGATGTGACAGGATGCTCTCACTGTAAGCCTATGTGCTTCTGAACACGGGAGACTTCTGGAAGTGCACTGGTCCTCAGCCTCTGAGAATCCTTCCTGAGATCCTTCCTTCCCTCCCAGTTATGACTGCCAGACATGCCACCACCCTCCTCATGATTGCTAGCACAAGGTCATGGGTTGTGGGTGGTCTTATTCTGAGTATGGAGCCAAGGAACTACTTCCAAGTAGTTAAAAACTGCATTAAACTGCACATCCAGAGTCACCAAAACATGTCTGACAGCTGGGACACACCCTTACCTGGCCATGCCAGCAGGTCCTAGAACAGTTTCCATGAGGAATTAGGAAACAAAAAGGTCCCCATCCCAACAGGGGTGTTCACCTGCAAGGAGGGGTGTCCTGACGGCTCCCTAAAGCCCACTTGGGACACTCCTTGGGGGCTTTACGCAAGAGGCCATGGTCACCCAGCCATGGTCAAGCTGCCATGCACAGCTCCACGATTAGCTCTCTCCCTTGGGAAGACGGCGCTGGGTGGAGGCTGGAAATTAACACTTCATGTTTCCAAGTCCTGCTCTGGTGCTGCTGTACCAGACCCCCCACATTAGGGCTTTGCCTGCCCATCTCCCGGTGCTGCCTGCACCCAAAGTAGGGCGTCACCCCCTGAGTTTTGCCAAGATGAGGAACTAGAGATGAGTTTTCACACCATTTGGTCATGGCGCTTGATGCCACAAAGGCCAGAAAATGCAAAGGACCTCAAAACGGATCGGACAAAGTCCCAAGACAGTCAGCCAAAGAAACAGCACAATCTCTTAAGGGGATTGGGAGCAAAGACTGGGAGAGACAAGGCCAGAGTACCTTGCTTTTTGTGCCTGCTGTTGTTTGCAATGTTTTGCAGGTACTGCTGCACTGGAGGAGGATGCTCAGATCCTGAAGGTGATCGAGGCATACTGTACTGGGGCAGGTTTCCAGCAAGCTCTCAGCTCAGGTGGGCACACAACCACGTTATTTAGCTCCTACTCTGCCCACAACACTGATAACCCCTCTGGGAAAAAACAGATGTTGCATCATACAGCAATGAGACTCATGCTAGGAAACTGTGTAGTGTTCAATCTTCGAGATAAGGGAGCTTCATCTGCCTAGTGGTTTAGTTGCCATTGTTTTTCTTCTAAACACAGAGAATGAAGCAGGTAGGAGGGCAGATGAGACACTGCTATTTCACCAGTGATTACCTGATGGTAATCTCAGGTTGCTTATAGCTTTAGAAAGGAAGCATGAATATTATCTCTCAATCAGCTGCATGTTTAAGAACAACCTGCTTCATAGGAACCTATCTAACATCTTCAGCTCTGGAGATAAAACTATTCATCATTGCTGGTGAGATGTCAAATTAAATCACTGAACTGTCAAATAATGGTACACAGAAAAAAGGGAGGCCATGGTTCTTCGGGGAGCTCTTGATCCTAGTCAAATGGTTTCATTTATAGGTCATGATGTAACTTTAGATGCAATGAGTACTCTTGAAAATTTTCCACTTGCTGCTGTAGCTCTGGGTTAGTGGGATGTAGCTGATATCTCCAGCCTGCCCCAGGCTGATGGTGGAGCAGGAAGAACGAGAGCTTCTGTCTCTGATGTAGCATGGGCACCAGGGAAGATTACCCCTTTTTCTCCCTGATGAATAATTCTTGTACACAGGCTCCCGTAAAGACTCCATCCCCCAAGTCCTTCTTCCTGAGGAAGAGAAAATCATCATAGAGGAAACACGAAGCAATGGCCAGATGGTCACGGAGGAAAAGTAAGTGTGGCTGCTCTCCACTTGCAGATAGATCCCTGTGTCACTTTTTGGAAGAGCATTAAAAACCAATGCCCTCTCCTTCTGTGTCCCCACAGAGGAGCGGGGCTGGTGTCATTGACTGCTGCCTTAGTTCTGGCGAAGAACCACCAAACAATTTCAACTGCTATTTTGTCCCTTTTGAGGACAGAGCTGCCTTCCCAGCTGCCTTGACGTGGCTGTATCCCTCTGGGAGTCTGGATCTCCAGTTTATGGCTCATCCAGATGTAGGATAATGGGGTCAGCAAGGACAGAACCAAACAAGGGGCTCTTATTTTCTTATTTTTTTAACTACTGATGTACTGGGCTGCTGCTGCCCCTCAGGAGCCTGCCTGGCACCTGCCTGTGACTGTAACTTCTGCATCTGGGTGACTGTGTTGAGCCTCTCCCTTTCTAACCCAGTCAGTGTGTTCCTTTCATGTTTGGTTTTTTGCAGCACAATCTCAAGGAATCAAGGCTGCTTTACAAAAGATGCTCAGGCATTTCTACCTTTAAAGTCATTTATTGCCATAGCGTAAACAAGGAAGCCAAAGCCACAGACCTTTGCTGATAACTCAAAGCAGAACAAGGTACTGAGGTTTGAGAAAAGAGCCCTGAGTTTTGGACCAGTGGCCTATAAATGCTCCTGGGCTGTGTTTCCAGAGTCCACTCACAGGCAGCAGCCTGATGCTCAGGAAGCAGAGCCTGGATGCAACTTCCCTGTCAGCACCTCCCATGCTGTCACTGTTTACCTGCACACCAACTCTTCTTATTTCTTTTTTTTCAATTCTTTTTTTCAGAAGCCTTGTTGACACAGTTTATGCACTGAAAGATGAAGTCAAAGAGCTGAAGCAGGTAATTTGGGTGGGATTGTTTGTGCTGGGAGTTGAGTGAAACCAACCAATCTGTGCTGGATCATCTTCAGCTGGTCCGTGCCAGGAAAAGTCTTGCTGATCCTGGTCCAATCCTGCAAATTCCTGAGTGAGCATTAGTTTTCTTCTGGTTTACCTCCCTGAATCACAGAATCATAGAATCTTTAAGGTTGGAAAAGACCTCTGAGATCATGGAGTCCAACTGTCAACCCAGCACCACCACCATGTTCACCACTAAAGCATGTCCTGGAGTGCCATACCCACACGTTTTATGAACACTCCCAGGAATGGTGACTCCACTGCTTCCCTGGGCAGACTGTTCCAGTGTTTGACAACCCTTTCCTTGAAGACACTTTTCCTAATATCCAATATAAACTTTCCCTGGTGCAGCTGGAGACTACTTCCTCTCATCCTCCATGCTCAAGTGCCACAGACAGCAAGAGGGAAGGAGTAGTTGTGGTAACATGAAACTTTCCCCCCATTCCAAAAGCTCTTTCAACTTGACTGTTCATTTTATAGGGGTCTGGTGGACACCAGTTCTTGTAGACTCAGAAGAAATATGTCCTCTTCCCTCCTGTCCCAAGTCTGGAGGTGGGAGAAACCATCACAGGAGAACAGGGTTCTTCAACCCAAGCTAAAATTAGGTTTCCAGGAGGATGTTTCTGCCTGCCCAAAGTCAGGGAACTTCTGTGCAGGTCTGTGAGGTAGTAATGGTCTGTTTGGGTTGCCTGTGGTCTGATCCACTTAAGTTCTACATCCTCACGAACTCCTATCAAATGTCCCTGTTATTTCCTCATCTCTGAGGCATCAGGCAGCAGATGCATGGAAGTATCTCACACATAAGGTGCACGGGCATTAACTGCATCTTTATTCCTTTGTTTTTCACCTTGCAGGAAAACAAAAGGATGAAACAGTGTTTGGAGGAAGAGCTTAAATCCAGGAAGGACTTGGAGAAGCTGGTGAGAAGGCTGCTGAAGCAGACAGACGAGTGTGGCAGGGAGGACACTGGGCGCAAGTCATCCCTGATCGCCTGAATTCATGGAGAAGCTGCTGGCAGTGGTGTGTGACCTCAGGTGTTTTTTTGGGTAGTGGAACTGGATCCTTTGCCTCTTCTTGCTCCTTATTTTGTTGGTTTGGGGTATTTTGTTACCAGAAAAAAAAAAAAAGTCATAGAGAAAAAAAAAAATCGTTTTTCTTCCATCCAGTAAGGAAATAAAGCAGAAACAATCAATCACAACTGAACCAGTAAGCAAGCGGTCCATGATTCACAATTCATCTGCAGCAACTAATACCTCATTGTACCTGCTACTGGGAGCAAATAAAAACTCTGCTAGTGATTGCTGCTTACAAAGGTTTTGGCAGCAGTTTCGTAGAAGAAGCTTAAGCACTTTTTCATGCTTTCATTCTTTCCAAAAGCACCGGTACCTATTTATTGAATGAAAACATTATTGAGGTGGCATTGAGCAGAAACCAAAAAAAGCACCATGCTCCTCTTTTCAGATAATCACAACTGGGGAAGCTTTTCCCATCCACCTTCTTTTTCCCCATTAGTTGACTGTAGCGAACTAGAGCCCAGCAATACTGTGGTTCCTGTGTGGCCTTGATACTGATTAAAACGTGCAATTAACTTGAAGACATTTGAACTCCTTGGGGAAGCCAGATCTGGAGCACCTGTCAGAGCACATAGGAAGGTATTTTGCACAGTGCTGCCTCCTTACAGCTCGTGATTAGCGCAACAGGTAACTGCTGTTCTGCCCCCCATCCCTTTTCTTATGCATGATGTAGAATTCCTACCCCTTGCTTTGTTTTCACATCGAGTGTCCAGGTATCCTAGGAGATTATAGTTTTGCTGTGCTTCCTCTTGCAGGACATGCTTTTCTCTGTATGAAATGTAAACACTGCTTGACAACAAAAAACAACCCCAAATGTGCTGGTCCCCTGCTCACTTCTGCCCACGTTAGGCTCTCCATTGCTCCTTCCCAAAGGTTGGGAATGTAGCCAGCGGCCACTTCTCCCCACACCGCCCCAAAGGGGCTTTCTGCTAGGGAAAAGGAACTGTCTCTTGTGATAGGGAAGGTATTTATGCTTTGACAAGAGCTGGAACGCTCCTGGGGCAAGGATGTGCAACACCCTCACAGATCCCTGCACAGCTCCTCAACCACAGCACACAGGCAACATGCATATGTATCAGCTCTCCTTATCTTATTTGGTGTTATACCCTAGTTTAGAACTGATGTTTTCCTTCCTTCCTTAACAGCATTATAAAAATAACCTTCTGTTGAAGTTAATGATGTCTTATTTATCTCACAGGGCAGCATGGTCCCAGGGTGTGCAGAGGCATCACAGCTCATTACAGTCACACCATTATGTTGGTTGTGAAGGACATAACAGAGACAATAATTACAACTCCCTCCTTGCCATTAAAATTTAGCCAGGACGTTGCAAATGGTATTTTGGGAGATGTAGACTCCAAAACATCTCAAGGAGTGTCATAAGAAACCCTCTTTAAACTGTTCCTGGGCAAAACAGAGGTCTGGCTACGTTTGCCATCCCCAGAGCATCCCAGCCAGATGGCAGCTCCCCACATCCCTGCCTGGGCACACTGTTGAGTGGTTTGGTCAGCAGTCAAGTCCTGCTGTGCCTGTGAATCGTTTTCTAGGAGCAGGACTTTTGCTGCATGTACTGCTGCTCTGGAAGGCCATGCCCAGACCCCTCGCTACTGCCTGGCCTTGCTGCCTGCCCAAAGCTGGGCTGGGGACTAGGCTCCTGATGTGCAGAACAAACCAAGGGCCACTGACACTCCAGGGAGAGGGTAGAAATGTGTCCTTGCTGCCCCCAGGCTCAGTTGAAGCCCGTGCTGTGTACATATGCATGTTTGTGAGATGTGATGTGATGGAGGGCACACTGGGACTTTCTGGATCAAGTGTTTTTCAAGAGCTAGAAGCCAAAAAAAGACAAGAAAATAAAAAGGAAAAGAAGCCATGCCAGATGGACAGCAATGTTTCCATATTTACTTTGTTTACAGTGCTTTGTAAATAGGTTCCAGTGAGTCTGTCTTTAGATGGATGTTGTGTCAGCTGCCTTCCAGTGTATCTTTGTCATGTAGGTTTATTTACTGTAACTACTTATGCAAGTTCAACTTTTCTAACATGTTTTTATTTTGAACAGATTTTTAATTGACATTTTCAACAAATAAAGAAGGATAAAAGTCGCTTCTTAGCCCTTGGTGCTGCTTCCTGTGTTTCTGCAGTGAAAGCAAAGCCAATGCTTGCTCTGAGCATCACTGATTTGCTCAGAATGCCATGGCAGCATCATCCCTCTCTGACTTACTGGTGGGAATACTGGTGTGAAAGGTGATGCTGGTACTTCGGCTGTTGCTCCTACCATCACCCAGACCTGCAGCAGGCCAAGGGCACCTGGTCCCAGGGCAGGAGATGCATTTCCATCCCTCGAGCCCCACATACACTCTGTTCATAAGGATGCTTTATGGAGAACTGGCTGCTCTGCTGCGCCAGGCAGTTGCTGTAGATAAGTGACTTCCTGCCTGCTTGAGATTTTATTTTTTTAGTTAGTGTTTTTTCTGGCAATTAGGTGTGGTGACAGGATTTCCTTTGGTCTACCACCACTTGGACAAGATGTCTTCTGCAGGCTGGGGGTTTTTTAACTCTTTGGTAGAGACATGCCACAGTCTCAGCCCACAGCAGAAGTGGAGGATTGAGGGCAGCAGGGCTGGACCCTGCTCTCCCTCCCCAAACACAGCACTCAGAGTGGGAAAAAGAACAAGAGAAAAAAGAAACACTAGCCTTGGGTGCCTCATGGAAAAACACTGAAGTCCAAAACTGCCAGAGGGCAGGGTTAGATGAGATATTAGAAAGAAATTCTTCCCTGCGAGGGTGGTGAGGCCCTGGCACAGGTTGCCCAGAGAAGCTGTGGCTACCCCATCCCTGGAAGTGTTCCAGGCCAGGTTGGATGGGGCTTGGAGCAACCTGGTATGTATACATATACAGTTGGTTTTTTTTTTAAATTGAGCTCATGCAAACACCTCTCCCAGCAAATGACCATGCTGCTGCTTGTTCCTGACACTGCTCACCCATGACCCCCTGTGCCGGTCCTGCTGATGTGCCCTGCAAACTCGTCACCCTCTCAACCCCTTCTTAACTCAGAAAGAACAAAAATCAGTTTGGGAACCATAAAATCCACAGCCTGAGGACTGGCATAGAGGCCTCACGTCAAGGGAAAAATCAGTGTATTGATGACCTTTAAACTTTCCATGGGGAGAGGAAACCATGCCAGCTACAGCAACAGGCAGGGCTGGGGGAGTAGGACGCAACTGGATGGCAGCAATTGCATCTTGTCCCCTCCCACATACTACCTCACATCTGAATCCCACGGGCTATTTTTGGCAAGTCAAGAAACAGAAGCAAGAAACAAAAACCCTGAGAAAGGCAGCAGTGTGGGCAGGGGCTGGGGTTGGTCAGGCAGCCCACAGGCAGGGGAGGCGACAGTTGGCATCTGCTGCCCTTGCTGCAGAATTTATGGACCTGTTTTATGACTATTTTTCTCCTCCCCTCTTTAACTGTTTTCCCCAACCATGCAAATTGCAGCTCCTGGATCCCTGCTCAGTGATTTGGGCGGGGGATCACAGACCAGCCCAAGGTCTCTGGCAGGTGCTCCTGGCCGCTGAGGCTGGTGGCTGCAGGAGGCTTCAAAGTGTGCACTGATCAGAGTTTCCCCTTGCCTGTGACGAGCAGGTTTTCCACTCCTGGAGGTTTTTGGCCGCACACATGCTCCTCACAGTTCTCTCCTCCCCATCCACTTGCTCCCAGCCTCTTCCCCTGTCTCAGACTATGCCAGTTTGCACCATCTTTGTTTTCTCCTGTAGCTTCCACCAACGCTCCCACCGTGACCAAGCACTTCCACCTCCCTTGCGGAGGTTTGTGGCTCTTCAGGCAGGCCAGCACTGCCTCCAGGAGCTCGGCCCAAGGCCTGTCTGTGTTGCCGCAGCAGCAGTAGGGATGTGGCTGGACCCACACCACCGCAGGATACTGTGGGAGGCAGCAGCTGCCCAGCCCCACACACAGCATGTGCAGCATCCATCCCTCTGCTCCAAAGCAGAGACATCCCTGCAGGCTCCATGGCCATAGGCAGGAATAATCCTCTTTCAGTAAGGTATCCTAAATCCCTTTAAAACTAGTCCCCACCCCTCTGTTCCACAGCTGTGCTGGGGGCTTCAGCCCTGGTGCCTCACTACCCTCCCAGGACAGGGGCTCCCTTCTTCCTTCTCCTGCCAAAATGTCTTTAGTGCTGCCTGGCCCTGGCACCTCAACATGCCCCAAGGAGCATGGTGGAATGCCTGCCCCTGGAGGCTTCTGGGACTGGCTGTCCCCAGTGTGATCCCCAGTGCCACCCCACTGCCCTCTTGGTCCCCAGACCCCAAGCAGGACCCTGTGAAATCTCAGCCTGGGGCTGGGAAGGGTGAGTGGTGTTCAAAACACACAGAGCCACCTCTGTTTTAATTCGTAAATTGTATTAATTGTGGAGTGATCAGTGGAAGAAACCCCACACTGTGGAAGGGGGAGTCATGAACACTGAATTATGCTGCAAAACACAGCTACAGCCACGCCCAGTCCTCTGGCACACAGTCTCTCTGGTTATGAATATAAGATGGGTTTAGTTATATAAATAGTCTTTTTACAAGATGTCAGACAAGAGCGGTCCATCCCCTAAAAAAGTTAGGCAGTTTTGGAGAACAACCAAAAAATACTTACTGTATTATAGTGGAACCAGACAGTCTCTGAGTTCTATTGACTTTGGAGGGGGCTGTGCTGGGCACCCAGCTCTGCAACGAGCTGTGCAAAGAATGCCCCTTCTGTCCCACCAGTGGTGGCATTCAGGCACTGTGTTGACTAGAACTGCTGCCTCCAGCACAACAAAGCCTAAAGACTGCCCAAATCTGGAAGCTCTTCCATTTGCAAACCTGTTGGCTCCCAGGATTACTTCCAAATTTTGGCACGCTAAGTGTGACCTGTATAACCAAAAACCCCAGGCTTGTTACCTGTGTCATCTTCAAATGCATTTTTAAAATGCTGCGTCAACATCCTTGTGCCCTGCTCACCTTCCCTGCAGGCCATGCTGGAGAATAGGGTTGGGAAGACCCTAGTGTGCAGTGTCACCCAGGCATCCCCTGCCCAAGAGGGATCCTGCCCATCTGCACAGTCCTGCTCTCCTGGAGCTCCAGGAAAAGTGCCACTGTGGACACGTCCTCACTGAGGACAGCCAGAAGATGCTCTGCACATGTGCTTTGGAGGGAAGAAGCAGGTGGTCCTGCCACTCCCGTGCTTTCCTGGTCCTCTTCCTTGGGTAAGAAGGTGCTCAGGAGAAGATGCAGGTCCAGTTTTGATGGTGGTGCCCAGTGCCCCTTCCACAGGGGAGTGAAACTGTCCACAGGCAAAGGTTCCTCTGCCTGCAGAGGTGGGAGGACAGTCTGGTGAGCAGATTCAGGTCACCAAGAGCAGACCACCAGTGGTGCCCCACTCTCCCTCTGCCTTGAAATCTGCAGTCCTCCCTCGGCCACCAATCACCCCTCTGGTGCAGAGCGATTGTCACCAAGTACGAACCCAGCCAAGGCAGTGCCACCCGGAGGAGGCTGGTTCAGTTTCACAGACAGGCCTGGATGGAAAAAAGGGGGTTCTCCAGATACAGCAGACAGTTGGGGTGGCAACATTGCCTCACCAGCAGCTACCATATAAAGACAGTGATGGGCTTACTGATCCCTTTAGAGGAGATGTTCCTAAGCCTTTTTATGTTTTTCCGTTAATGTTTGTAAGCAGATTGGTGCTGGACATATGTATGAACCCAGCTTGGCTGAAGTGCCCTGAGCCATCTTACGTTTCTGGGAAAAAACATCTATGGTAGAGTTTGGTAAACAAAGCTCTTGTGACATAACAGGGACATCAACCCTGCCAGGAATGTGGGGTGTGGTGGACCAAGGCACACAACACCAGCATGGTACCAAATCACTGGCTGTGAAAGAAAAAAATCTGAGAGCAAACAAAAACAGCTTCAAACTTCGTTCCATTTGTGTTCTCAGGGCCCCTTGACCCTCATTAATAAATAACAAAATATACAAAATAAGAAACAAGAAAAACAGAGAGGCAGAGGAACATAAATAAGGGAAACAGGTAAAGGCACTTTGCTCAAGAAAGTTGGGCTGGATTCCTAGCTCAGGACAGCCCTTTTCTCACTACAGCTTGAAGATGCCAAAGTACGTGTTTCCGTGGCTGTACTTCACTTTTGTGGAGTCTGTCACATTGACAAAGACCATGTCATCTTCCCGAAGGTTGAAGACACCTCCCACCCGGATGGACTGGAGTTCACAGAGGGACTTCAAGGTGCTCTGTGTCTTTTGTCCCTTCAGTAAGAGCCGGTCCTCTTCCTTGGGGATATGCAAATAAATATAGAGGGTGAAGGGTGCCAAAGACACTTCCCTGGTGCAGAAGCTGACTTGGGAGTAGATGTAGTAGAGCCCTGCTTCCTCCACCTTCAATTTCCCCTCCTTGTTGGATACCAAGCTGTTCGTGGGGCCATACATTGTCTCCTTCCACTCCAGCACTGTAGGGAGAGAGCATGACAGGTGAGCTCGGAGAAGGAGACTTCCAGTTTGGCAGGCTGATTTGGGGGGACACCCCACAGACATCTGGCCTCAAAACCTCTGTCGGTCTGAGGGGTGCAGTTAATGGGGTACCCAGCCCAGGACACCATTCCCAGCCTAGGGGAGCAGGGACCCCTTCCCCAAGGCCAGAGCAGGTTTAACCCATGTTGCTGATCACTGCCTTTGTCACCCTTGAATCAGTATGTGAGTGGAGAGCATTTAGCTTCCTTCATCCAGTCAAGTGGAAATGCATAGGGAGGAGGATTGCCTGTGTTTAGCACAACAGACCAAACACTGTGTTACTTCCTTTTGCTGCCTCCGTGGACTTCAGTGGGACACCCTCCAAGCCCTCAGAGCACCACCAGAATATGCTGCCACTCCGCTCTTCAAAGCCTCCCACCCCAGTTTTTCCCAGCTGGGAGCTGCCTTTCCTCCAGAGTCCTTCCTCCACTTGGCCTCTGGAGATGGCGAGACTTCACCAAGGAAGCACAAAAATTAACATTGCACAATTGCTGTCCCTGCCTGGGTGCAGAGCTGCAAGGGCTTTGCACAGTGAGTGCTGCTTCCCACTGCCAGGACCATGGCCCACACAGATCAGGCGCTGCCATGGATTTTGGGACACTTTTGGAGTCATCGGAGTAGCTCATGTAGTCGGTGCAGATAAGCCAATACAGAGACCTGGAAGCCATGGCTGTAGGGGCTGAGCTCAGCTACAACCTCTGGAATTTGGACCTCTGCCTTCCCCAGCCTACAGAGACACCTGCAAGAGCAGCCAGGGGGAGCAACTTGGCTCCAAGGGGAATAATGGGCTCGACTGTCCCAGCCCAGAGACAGTGTGCCATGGGTAGTCCCGGGAGAGCCACGCAGCCCATGGGCCATGACCAAGCATCCCACAGGGACATTTCCCCACATGCAGTTGAGCTCCAAGCAACTGATGCTCTCTGGACCCTGCTTTATAGGCGCAACAAGTGCTTGAGCAGGGAGTTTTAAAATGCAGCAAGTTTCTCACTTCTTTGATCTTATCTAACACTAAGCTTTCCACAGGTAGACCGAGCTCTGGGTGAAATGCTGCGTCAGAGATGGAAAGAGCAGTTGCCGATTACTGTCAGTTACTCCAGAATTAAATCAGAATTGCTCAGATTGTGAAATTCTTTCCAGGTGGAGTGACTGACCTTGCAAGCCCATATTCACTTTGGTAATCCTTGCTGTTGTGGGAAGTCCCTCAGCTAAGGCTACGCTGGGGGACAGAGCAGCGAGAGCAGCCACGGTCGATTACAGTGGGATGCACAAATGCAAAAGGACTCAGGTATATCTCTCAAACCTAATGTGGCCATGGCTGTGAATAATTGCAACTTGACTAAATCAGTTTGGAGCCATCTATGCTGTGACTGTAAAGCCCTCAGCCAGCCCATATTGCTACCAGGACCACTATGGGTGAGAAGATGATTAAATCAGCAGATGCAAATGAGAGCAGAGCCATCCTGCAGCAGCCACCCCAGCGAGACATGGCCAGGAGAACAAAAAGATCCATTTTAAGAACAAAAGAAAAGTGGGAGGTTGTTTTCCTTAAATACAATGACAAAAAGTTTTCCACTCATAAAAAATCCTGGAATGATTAAGCCCTTGTGGTACATTTCTGGGAAGGCACATATAGGTCTACTGAGGACAGTTGGGATGTGCAAACTGCACGTGGCATAGGTGCACGTGGCGATGTGACCACTGGGAGGTTTGCTGTGGGACACATTTTCATGCTGGAATTGTTCTGTCCGTGTCCCTGCCCTTAAAGAGCCACAGGGCAGGATTGGGAACGCACACTGCTGTGTCCCTCTGGCTCCCTGCTTGAGGTAGGATGGAGTGAGTCTGTCTTACCTGAGCCTGCCTTGTTGCTCTGCTGACCTGCCAGGTGAACTGCAATCGGCTCTCTCTTCCCTGCTGGAATTTAGAAAGGCCAGTGTTATTGATGTCTTGTTACCCACTTTTTCCCCAGTGCTCCTCTGCAGCGACTGCAGCACCTCCTGCCCTTAATGTTTCTTTACAGGCCAAGACACCATCTCCAAATTCCACCCCCAGCCCTGAGTGAGATAGGACGTGGCCTCTACTCAACAAAGACCTGCAGGAGCCTCTGAGGTGAAGCCTCTGATGGATAAAGCCTGCGGACGAGATGGTGTCACCTTGCCTGCTGTTGGAACAGGACCTGGATGTGCCCACACCTCACCTGCCACAGACGTCTCATTCTTGTGCATCAAACGGGCATGCTCATGGTGCTCAGGACCTGTGATGTAAAAAGGCCACAGATTTAATTTTGGGTATGACTTCAACAACTTCAGACATTGTGGCACCCAGAACCGCCTGCCCTGGGGAGACAGCCATGCCCAGTGTCCCCCTCTGCCAGCCCACACCGAGCTCAGTCCTACCCCCATAGGGATGCTCCGAACCCCAACCTGTCCCCTGCCTCCACACCATTCCCTGACACTCATGGGCTGTTGAAGTCCCTTCCCAGGCCAAGGAATTCCTCCTGCCCCTGCAAGCCATGAGTGCACTGGTTACACCAGGAAACTCACCTCTCTGCATTTCAAACTTGGGCTGCTTCTTGAGGGCTCCATCCTGTAACAACAGCAAAAATACGTAGGTTTTTTTCAAAATCAATGATTTTGAAAGTTTCTGTATACAAGATGCTCTGGTCACTGCTGGGGTTGGTGATATTTGGCTCCAACAGCCCTGTCAGCTCTTGACAGAGGGTACCTGAAATCAGAGAGCCCCTCTAGTACCTTCCCCAGCTTCACATATGACCATGGGCTGTTTGCAGCAGGGAGTTAGTAGGGTTTATGAGTTAGGTTTTATTCAATTTAAATGATGGGTAAAGTTTATTGAAAACAATAAGATAAAAAACCAAAAAAAATCTCCTTTTCATGTGGGAGCCATGCTACAAGTGCTGCCAAGGCACATCCCTGCCCTGCAGTGGGCATTTTCAGGACTCCTGAGCACGGCCTACCTCACACATAATTTTTGGTGGTCTGTTGGGTACTGTTGCAAACCTGAAGGTTTAGCTGAGTCAGGTGTAGCTGAGGCATTTGTTGTCATCAGGCAGTGACAATGAGGAAGAAATATTCCTCTCCTGTCCACTCTGGCCAGCAGAGCCACTCCTAAGCAGTGAATTCAGGGCTGAGCAGGATGAGAGCACCTCATCCCTGGCTGGGCATCCCTCAGCCACTCCAGGAGGACATTGCAATGCAAATTGGCTCTTCTGCACCCAAATGTGAGGAGCCACTGCTCCAACTAGAGATGCCATCCCTGAGTCCATGGGATGGCATTTGCATAGCACCCTCATGCTCCTCCTCATTGGTTGCCAGGAGCTCTGTTTCCTGGCCCAAGCCTTGCACTGTCATTGACACCTGGGCAAAGCGGGTGGAAAAGTGCTCCCAGTGGCAGGTGGCCACGAGCATCCTCACAGCCATCCAGCACAGGATTGGAGCAAGGTGCCAGACAGCAGAAAATCGATATTTTTCAGACTGGAATCAGGAAGCAGAGCCAAGGTGGCTGCATCTCCATCTCTCCCACCACAAGCCCCAAACACCATGGCATTTTGCAGCTGGATGTGCTCTGATCAAACGCGTTTTAGGAAAAGAATCAATGAGATTTTAAAATTATATCAATACAGTGTAAAAAGAATACAGTACAAAAAAGGGCATGTGTTACGCTGCCCTAAAGTGAAGGGTACCCATGGCTTTAAAAAAAAGCTTAGGGTGAAGCTCTGTGTGTGACTGGGACCCCCTCTCCCCCTTCAGTGGGATCTTTATCCACCCAGCAGCACATACCTTGCACTGGATGCTCTGGAAGCCCTTTAAAATCTTTTCACAGTCCAATAATGTTGACTTTTGACCTTCTGCTGTCTGACATTTCTGTACTTTCTTCAGGAAGATGTAATCTTCATTTAAGCTCAACATCTCTTCCATCTGCTGACAAAGAAGAGAAGGGAGGGTCAATGGGATGTTAGTAGGAAACCTGCAAGAGCTGGCAGCAGAGTCCTGCTGCATTCCTGCCAGCAATAAATCCAGCCTAGGAAGCCCAGGGTCAGATGTTCAGCACTGGGATAACCTGGGCAGACAAACTGTGGTTATCAAGAGCTCCCACCAGACACCCAGCACAGCATCTGTGCCCTCATCCACTGGGAATTGAACCCGTGGAGCTCACCCTGACTGACAACTCTAGGTGAGAAGAGGATTGCTCAGGATCTATTTTCTATCACCTTGATAAATAACTTAAAAGTCCGTGTCTGACTTTTCCTAAAGGCACAGAAATCCCGGTGGGTGGCTCAGGGGCTCAGGGTTTGCAGCTCCTTCCCCAACGGCTCCAGGAGGCAGCTGGGGTGCTCACTTAGCCCCTCACTGCCCTGCCCATACAGAGGGGCTTTAAATTTTTTCTGCTCGCTTATTGTCTAAAAATGTTGCCAACAAAACAAAACAACATGTGGGTTAGGGCTGAATTGTGCCAAGACCTTCAAATAAAAAAAATTCAGAAAGCCAATAAGAAAATAATTAAATGCATCCAAATAGTTAAATTTATACCTGTTTGGTTTTTTGTTGGTTTTTTTTGTTCCTTGTAAAAACCTAACATTCAGTTAAATGGTAAAGAGAAAGTGCAGCCGGGCAGAGTGCTCAGCACAGGCAGCACTAGGATGTGGAGGGTCAGATTTGAAGCCTGGCCACAAGCTCTGAAGGTAACTGAAATCCTCTTGCCACCTGTGACTGCATTTCAGCTGCCTCTGATCCTCTGCCGTGTCCCCCTGCAGTCACGTTTCCCTCTGCCAGAGACCCTCTACACTCTCCTTCACGACAGGCTGCAACCTCCACGCAGGGAAGTCCCCTTCTAGTCCCCTGATATTAACGCCCCCCTAGCTCAAGATTGCTCTCCACCCTTGTAGATCAGGAACCGCACACTTGAATTTCAATTTAAGTTGAGACAACACATTTAAAAATCCATAACATCCACCTTATCAGTGTATCTGGTAAGAAGAACTCATTCTGGGTTTCAGGCACTTATTTCTTTAGCAGGCAGTAATTTCTGGCTTGGAGGAAAGTAGCTTTAGGTTGCTGATTTTAGGCATCACGCAGTGCAGCTGCAGTCACACCAACCTCAAAACCAGCTTTTCAGACTTTAACTTTTTGGTAAATGCTGTCCCAAGTATGGGACAGGATCACTGGTACTGTGTACCTTCAAAAACTGAGAAAGTACTAAGGTCTAGTCTTTTCTTCCCTAAACTGAAAGACAGCATCTGAAGTGAGATGTTGGTAAAACCATTGAAACACTAAAAAAAATTTCATTTCTGGACCTTTCATCCTCTCAGTTAGTTTCAGAGTACTACTAAGTGCTACAAAATCAGAAAAACCACCACCAAGCCTAAATAGCCACTTGCATGTCTAAACCACACCCTCTTGTCCTCACACTGGCCGTCAGCTACCAGGTTTGCTCTTAATGTCTCTTCTCAATTGGTCATTCTCTTTTTGTTAGCAAGGGGGACAGATCTCTCCTCCCGCATGCATCGCTGTGGCAAATTAAAGCAGAAATGAGAACACGGGTGTGATAAATGATACTGCTGCCTCCATCCAGTGGTCAGCACCATCTTCCACCATGTTCATCCTCTTGGTGAGCAGATCTCACCAGGGATGAAGTCAAACCGTGCCAGTAATCCAGCAGAGACAGAGACAACCTTCTCTCTCCACTTACCTTATCCATCTTTATGTGAAGATACAAGCAGAAGAGCACGGTTCCAATGGTCTGCGCTACAGTAAATACAGTGAGGAAGCCCATGAACGTTTTCATGATGCCAGGAGATGTGCTGCTGATGGGACGGGGTGCCTCAGGCCCATAGGGTTCGTTCATCCTCCGTGCACGTTGCTGGGGCTCCTCCAAATGCGCTGCTTGCAAGTAGCATGAGAACTGTTGTGCGAGCGCCAGCTGCTCAAGGGATACAGGGTACAGCAACCTACACTTCCTGGAAAAAGCTCTTCATAGTGGGTAGGTTTGTTCACTACCATCTCCCACAACAACAACAAAAGAGTTGCTTAGACTTTCTTCTCTGTTGGACTTCCATGCTTTTTCCTACTGTTCTACCAGAAACAGAGAGAGGTTCTTATTTTGTATATTCATATTTGCCCTTGAATCACTCCAAAATATTCCCTGGTGGGGTGTTTTTACTGCTGTGGATGAAAGTTTTGTGGCATGTTGTCTTGAAATGAAGACTGAATACAGGTACAGAGCTGCTGAGCAGTACTGTGGGCTGCTGGGGCCTGGGAAGCACTCAGAAAGTCACTTGTTTCTCAGAAGGGGAAGAATGGCTTTTTGCTCTTCATTTCCTCTAAGAGAAGGATGATTTCTGCAGTGACGATGCTTGCTGAGGCAGGTGGGTTGTGCTGGTTTCTGCCTTCCCTTGTGCTCCTCATGAGTGATATCTCTGCCTGGGTAGGCTGGATGATCTGGGAGAAAGGACTATCTGTACAGAGTACAGACACTGTGAGCCTGGTGTGGGCACAGCTTCCATGCTCCTCAGCAGACAGTGGAACTTTGGATTTGGTGCTTAGCCATCACTTTGGAGAGACAAGTTTTAAGCAGTTTTCTTGATACCCTAGTGAGGTGCTCACCCTGTACCCAAGGGCATAAGCCATGTCAGACCCTGCCCCACTTATCCCTGTTACCTGTATCTATGTACCCAGGCATGAAAAGGGCTGTTGGGAATGCCAGATACTCCTGCCAGTTTCTGACCTTCCAGCATCACTGCCATGCAACTTTGAGAAACCCATGTCCCCTCTACACCCTTACCCCTCTTGAGGTGGCCGCAGGGAGGTGAGGTCCTGCCCCTCAGCTCTTCAGGAATCTAACATTTATGAGTACATGTAACACCCCTAAAATAATATACCGGGGGTTCTCATTGCTTGCAACAGGGGACAGACCTCTTTTTCTCCGTGTAAAGAGAATAAATTTGGGGTTTTGTTGGGATGCAGGGAAGGAGGGAGGCAAGGATGTGTTGAGGAGGGGGCTGGGGTGCTGGTTTGCAGGCATCATCAACCATCATGTATAATTGTTTTGAAAGTGGTGTGTTAGAGGAGATGCTCTTATCAGATGTGCACAGAGCCAATATAGGGTTGGATCCTGCCGAGGCAGGGGGGTGCTGAGCAGGTGCTGCTCGCTAGCAGCCCCAGGAGAGGAGGGTACACAGTGCCTATTGGGGCTGCTTAGAGCATTGCAGGATGGAGTCCAGCATCTGCTTTTGCTGTCTGCCCTCTCTCCCGCATCCTGCCCTGTGTGGTTAAAGTGCTGTGAGCTGCAAATGCAAATGCTGATAACAAAGCACAAACACCTCTGCAGTTGAATCAGGGTTTGACCTTAGCAGGTCACTGTGCTCCTAAATTCAACATCCTAATCACAAGTGTGGGATGACTCCAGGGTCTTTGTGGGCAGCAACTGAGTAACAGGGCAGAGGACAGGGCTGAGGCCCCGGCTGGTGCTTTGGAGTCACATAACCCTTCAGATTGCCAGGACTGTCACACCTCTGCCATGAGGGGAAGGGCTCATCCTTTGGGAAGAGGCTGCCAGCTCTGAGGTCAGCCCCGCTTCTGTCTTCTAGAGGAGAGTGGCCGCTGGAGTCCCTGTCCCAGAGTACCTGTACTCTGAGGGCTGCCCACACAACCTGACCATCCAAGGGCTGCCTTGCTGCTCAGCTTACCAGGGCTTTCCAGTCTCCTCAAGAACATCCTCCCAGTGGCAGCAAGGTGACCCAAACAGTGCTGGGGATACATTAGTTGTGTCCTCAAAGAGGGTCTCCTCAGCATCACTGAGCTTTGGACCTGGTCCCTCAGGCTTGCAGCTCTGCTGTGCAGAGGACTAAGCCCACATACAGCCTGGGGCCACTGCCAAGTGCCTGATTTTATTTCTTTTTGTCTTAAAATTGCCGTAATCTTTGGAAAGGCCAAGCCTGGCCTCCTCTCAGGCATCTGGTCTGACACCAAGCTCCTGCACATTCTCCCTACCATGGCAAGTTTGCCACAGGCAAAAAGCCATTTGAAAATTCCCAAGAACACCCAAGAACAGCTGAGAGCCATGGGGCCACAGTGGGGAGCAGCACCAGCTCCCCGAAGTCCTCATGCTATGCCTTACCCCCAAAACACTCACCAGCATTTTCCAGGTCTCTTCAGAGTTTCCTCTAAATTTAACACATCTGGGGGAAGTCACAACATGTGAAACTAAATGACATGACAAGTCATCATTTAATACTGTTCCTGAATGTGTTGGGACAGAGGCAGCCAATAACGTGTGAAACCGCAGCGCTGAGTGTTGCAGAGAGTTTTTGCACAGCTATTCCTGAGCCCTGGCTTTCTCCAGTAGACAAAACCTTTCCAAAGACATCTCTGTATGGCCACCTGCTTCACTGAAATGAGAAGATCCCATAGGAAATGTTGAAAAGCCCAAGTATGTCACCGATCCCATTGCATGCACCTCGATGGGGAGGCTGGAGCCTTGGATGGGCTGACAGGTTTGGTGAGGAGGATGGGGAAAGGCTCCCGTTTTGGGTACCCAGCACAAAACATCACCATTTTGGCCAGGTTGTGCTGCAAACCAGGAAACTGAGTTGCTCCTTGGCACCACCCTGAGGAGAAACAAGGTGGAAAATATGACAGTGGGGATCCTGGCAGAGGTTCGTCAGTGGCAACTCCTCTTCAGGAAACCATTGCTCCACACCAGCAATCCGGCCCCTCACTGCTGCAGCTGGTGGGGAGCAACCCTTGGTAGCCAGCCACCCTGCCGCACCTGGTCCTGCACCTTCTCCGGCTCTAGCTGGACCACCATGGCTGCTCTGCCAGGAGTGTTGGATCAGACAGGAGGTGCTGACCAAGCCCTGTGGCAGGCAGAGCCCCAGTGAGCTGTTCTGGCACCATTGCTGTTCAGAGCCAGGAGGAAAGACCTGCTGCAGGGTGTGTGGGGTCGTTGGCCCCTTGGGACATGCTCTGTTGCCACCTCACATGGATAGTAGGGATGGGGGGGATGCATATCCCTGACTGTTTGGCTGCTGTAGGAACATGGGGGAGCGTAGCAGAGCTGTGAACACAGTCTTGGGGAAAGTGGGGTATGATCCAGAGAGATGATGGGCAAGGAAGAGAGGACCCAACAGCAGAAGGAAGAGTCTTCCTTCATGGGGTAATCCCAGGGAAGATGAAGTCACATCTTCACCCAGTGACGAGCCCATCACCAAGAAACCAACTGAGTTTTCTCTCGCACCTCGCACCAAACTCTCTGATCGTAACCATGCCCACCTACTTGTGAACCCAAACTGGCACAGTTCCTCCAGCCAGATAACCCCTGGGTGAGACGATGGGAAAATGTGATCCATTGCTTGCATTCCTATTGCCCTAGTTGTGGTATTTCCGCTGATCAGCAAATTGTCTCCATTTGTACTTAGGGCTCTGAGTTTTGTTTACTGAGAAAATATCTGGTTGCTTGCCCCTATGATCTGTCAAAGGCTGGGAGCATCTCTGAAGGCAGCAAGGTGAAAGCTGCTGAGAAGAGAGTGATTTTTTTGGGTTTTTTGGGTGCCCGCTGTGGTTTCTTGACTAGATTTTTAAAATGTGCTGCTTGCCCCACATGCTCTTTACAATTAACAAAAGCTGGGTGTTGTGTAGTGCTAAGAACAATACACTCAAAAAGAAGATTTTATTATGAGTCAGGAAAGGAGTTTGCCTGCAATGCCGTGGGAGGGATGCAGAAAGGAACCTATGAGAGAAACCTAAATTAAGTCCCTTCAGCCCAGGGCCAGGGGCACAAGGGAAATTCGAACTTTTCTGCCATTTGTTTTGTCACTTCTTTAGATTTTTCACTCTCCTGCATTCTCTGAGCTCTCATGTCTCCAGGACAACCCTGTCATCAGAGAGGAAGAGGGAACAGAAATAGCCAGAACACCGCAGAAAACATCACCAGCATCCGGAGGAGGAAAGGTTGCATTGCACTTTCTGTTAATTATCTACCTCGGTATGAATAAGAGAAAATTCTTGGAGTCCAGAGCAGCAAGAAGAAGTTTCAGGGAGAGACAAACACATCAACGGTTGTGCAAGTCACATCCCCCTGTGGAAGAGAAGAGCGGAGTATGCTGGTTGTAGCCACCAAGGTGGCAATGGCAGGCTGTAGCCCCATTGCTCGCCATGGTCCTCAGCCATGGAGACACCCATGTGGAGATCAGCAAAAGTTCCAAGCTCCAGCAGATATGAACACAGGTGGTCCCAGCAGGTAGATCAGATCAGATGTACAGTGTCATCTCCACTGCATTTTCCCTGCAGATGTGAGGTGACACCTGCCCCTCCAGACATCTTCTCTTCCACCCTCCAGAGCAGCAAAGAACAATAGAAAAAGAGCAGCAGGGGGTGGCACTGGGGTGCTGCTGTCCCTCCGAGCAATCCTGTTCCAAGGGTCACTGTTCCCTGTGCCCCCTTCCCTCCTTACCCCCTGCCCTTCTGTACGACCCACAGTTGCACCCTGAGCCAGCCTTTTCCCCCGGGGACTGAGGTGGGTGGAAAGCAGGGAACAGCAAAGAAACAAGCCCCAGTGATCCCACGGAGGATGGAGGGCCCCGAAGGGCATGTGGTTTTCATGCCCCATCTGGGTGACAATGCCAGCCTTGCTGTGCATAGCCACAGAGAGCATCTGGCCTCGAAATTGCTGATGCTGAGCTTTGCTGAAGCTGCGAAACCACAAATGGCACTAGAAACTTCTTACTGTGAAGGCTGCACCTACTTCTCCCAACTTCCTAAAAATAGAGCCCAGTGTGGGGAGGCCCACGGCCCCGGCCCTGCCAAACAAGCCCCTCTTGCCTGAGTCACGGCAGAAGGGAGCAGAACATCCCGTGCCTTCCCCCACTCGCGGTCAAGTGCTGAAAGCTGCTCTCCCTTCACAGGGTGCGGGGGCCTGCGCCCAGCAAAACCGCAGTGAAACGCCCCGGCGAGGCTCTGCCTTCTCATGTTGTGAAAGGAGAGGGGAGGAGTGGGGGAAAGCAAAACCCGGGGAGGCTGCAGGACTGCTGGTGCCAGCGCTGCCTCCCAGGGCGCGGCGCGATGGGTGGGTGGGGAGGGTCCTAGCACGGCCTTTGCATCTCTTCTTCCTCCCTGCCTGCCCCGTCGGGAAAAAAGGGCAGACGGGACTGCGTGTTCAGCATCCGTGTGGGACACACAAACAAAATAAAAGCCTCAGAAGGAGAGGGAGGATGCTGCCTTTCCTCTCCTCACTGTGGGGCTTAGTCCCTGGCAACCGTGACTGCAACTGGCTCTAAGCACTGGCTGGGCTCCACAAACAAGCCTTGCCACTACCCAGCCTTGCCACAGCAGAGCCACCTCAGCTCCCACCACCCCACAAGGGTCCCTGGCCACTGGGTGGGACATCCCGATGGATCAAGACATTGTGCCCCATGGATGGTTTCACAGCTCTTGACCAAAGTCCAGGAGGTGATGCCATGTGCAGCGCTGGGACGGATGGGACTCCAAGGATTTCGTGTGGGTTCTGTCCGGGGAGGTGGGTAAGACACAGCCTGAATCAGCTGCCGTTCTGCTCAGCCTTCCTCTCCTTTCCCTTCCTCCATGGGTGGAGGTTTGCAGTGAGCCCTCACCATGGCTGAGTCCTGGGCTGGCCACGCTTGGTTATCCCACTGGGGCTGCACAGCAACACATCCTGCAGCAAATCATCTGGATCTTGATTGGAAATTATCAAGACATGAGCAATCTCCCAAGGCAGATTTGGCAGCCACTAGTTCAATCTTTTGCCTGTTTCTTCTGCATTACACCACAACCCCCCTGCCAAGGCAATATTAATGCAAATTATTCATCTTTTCCCAAATCTTTCACACATTGAGCTCCACAAGGTTCTCATCACAGGGCTTTCTTCACCACTATGGGAATCACCTCTGTGGCTCTTCACTCATCCCATTTCAGCCTTTGCTGTCATTTTTCCTCTTTCCTCCTTGATCTTTGGATCCCCTGTGGGGGCTGTGTTCCAGCCTCCAGATAACTAGGATCCCACTGGGGTCACACACAACCCCAAGGTGAGCAAGAGAGAGTGGCACTATTGTCAATGGCAGGAGATGAGCCAGGCAGGGCAAGCAGCCAAAAGAGTGAGGGGCGGACAAGGAGCACTGCTCTGGCCTGAGAATTTAGGAGAGGAAATCCTTGGCCCCTGCTTGGGACTAACCGACCCCATGGAGAAGGCAGCACTGGGGACAGCAGGAATCTGTGCTCAGGTGGAAATTCACATGCAGCCATCTCAGCCTGGGAGCCCAACAAAGATACTTCACACATGGTCAGAGGCGGAAAACAAATCTTGAGTCCTTTGCAAGGCAATGCAGAGGCAGAGCAGTGCTGCCTTCCATGCATGTATGGACACTGCAATGGTGTCACACAGCCCTTTTGCCTCCAAGCTGTAAGCCGGGGTGCTCTGAGCAGGTCATGTTGACATCACATGGAGCCCTTTCCCTGCACGCTGCCACTCCTGCTGCAGCTGAGGCACGATGGTGGGAATGCTCACCCCACCTCCAGCCCCAGCTTGCCCCTAGGCCAGGCTGAATACCTCTAGCCTTGGGGCATCATCTTGGTAACAAATCCACCATAAAATCCCTGTGAACCTGTGAGAGGAACAGCAGAGAGCAGAGAACAACTCTGCCATCTACTGATTCCTCCGGCTCCTCTCCCTGCCCCATCCATCCCTCCATCCCTGCCTCACACAGCCACCTGAAAAATTGTGGCTAAAAATGAAGGGTCTCCATACTGGGATGTGATGCCACAGGAGATGCCAGAGAAGCCCTGCAGTCAAGCACACATCCTGCCTCACCTGCCCGGTGCCCCAGGGATGTGGTCACAGTTCAGGCTGCAGAGCAAAGGGTTTTGTGGGGAGAAGAGCAAAGTAAAGCTGCAAAAGCTGCTGCTGACATAACAACATTCTTTGTGCTCGTGCCAGGGACAAGACCTGCTTAAAGAAAAGAGTAAGCCCAGTTTCCATAAAACACTGATGTTTCAGGAATTCTTCTGTCTGAAGAGACCTCAGGTGCAGATTTCCTTTGCAAGGAAGCAGCACCTCATGATTGGTGAGTGTCTTGTCAAGGTTCACAATGGCTTTCCTCACAGTCCATGGGAGCAGGGCTGGCTCAGCGTGTGCTCAGCCCAAACACTGGCAGCCACAGTGTGGAAGAGCGGGTGACAGCCCCAAGCCAGCCTGGCAGCCCTGACACCATGACCAGAGGGGGTGAAAAGCCTGGGTTTGGGCTGAGCACTGACCTCGCTCAGCTGGTTCTGCTGATGGTCAAAGGAACATAGACAACCCCCAGGCAGAAGTGGATGTCCCCCCTTTTGTAGGAACTCCTGACTGTGGGCTCAGTACAGACATCTGAGCAGCACAATAAGCTCAGTGTCACCTCAATAGTGAAATTAAAAGGAAACAAGACATAAGAAACATCCCTGGTGCTATGAAAACCACCCTAACCTGTGTGGGAAAGTACCTCATGGACTAAATCCTGGACACTGGGGCAGCTCCCTCTTTCCAGCACTGCAAAGCAAAGGAGCTTTGGCTGCAGAGATTTGGGAAGACTCCCAGCCATAAGGACAAGGACATCACTGGCAGCACAGTGTCAGCTCGTGCCTAAGTTCATGCCTAAGCAGCACAGAGGCAGCTGTGTGTGATAAGTGGGAGTGCTGAAACACCAGAAATTCATTTTCTCTTTTGTTTTCCTCTAAAGCAGTGTCCTGGAGCACTGGGGTGCAGGAGCTCCAAGGCTGGAGCACCAGGGCCTCAGCCCCAAATTCCCACCTCCACACCAAAGCTCTGAGAGGGTTCAGGAAAGGAAAATAGTGGCAGTATGATGACAAATGCCAAGCTTGCGTCTCTGGGTCTGGGGACTGCCTCTCCCTGTAGCACTCGGGGTATGCACCGGGTGCGGGATGGACACTCCCTGTGGCAGTGCTGCAGTGGGATGGTGTGACCAGAAGTACTGACATGAGGGCCTTTAAGATTCTAAACAGTAGTTTCTCTTTCTAAACAGTGAGAAAGCTGAAACCATGGTTGCTGTGTAGATGAGCTGCCCCACCAATGCCTTATTTTCCCAAGGCAGATTATTTCCTTTTCAACACAGGTACCAGTGGCAAAAGGCTGGGTTGTGGCTTGAGCCCTCCTTCCTGCTGGCACACTGTTTCCATCACAGCCAGACACACTTGTCATCAGGAATACCTGCTCTGAATTTTTTTTTTTTTGCTCACTGCCCAAAGATCTGCAGGTCTCTGAACACCCTGGTGAGATGCCTGTGCTAAGCATCCTTTCTGCAAAGGGTGCTGCATACCTGAAAATGAGCAATGAGGGCACATGGCACCTGGTGATGGCGCAGCATTGGATGTCCCAGTTCAGCATTCCCCTCTGCCCTTTTCTACCCAGAGGATATGCATTTCCAAGAGGTGGCTCCAGCCTTGGTGGATCACAGCCAGCAAGGCTCTGACATGCAAGCAGGACATCTCCAGGAGGATGCTGCAGCCCCAGCTCCTGTATCCTGCTGACGCTGGGAGCAAAGCCGCTACAGTTTCTAGGTACCAGTGGCTTTTACTGGCAGACATAGGGTGCTTCTTGGAGCTCACTGCCTATTTACAGAGGCTGAGAGACCTCAGCTCATCTCATATTTACCACAGGGGCCAGAGGTACATCCAGATGGTGCCCACAGAGCACCAGCCCTTCTTGGATACCCATGCCCGGCCCCTCTCCCACCATATTCAAGCTGTGACGGGTTGGTGGCTGGAAACACCTGAATGTGTCAGCTGCTTCATCCTTGCCAGAGATTTCCCATAAGATGTACAAAAAATTGTGTAGAAAAAACAGAGAAACATGGCTTGCTCAAGCACTCTGTTTCAGGAGATGATGGGGCTAAAAAACCCCCCAAACTGAGATGATTGTCCACACGCAGGTCCCCCAGGATGAAGTCACACCAGAGGAGCAAGTTTCTCATGGAGAAAACTCTTGCAAACATATCTCATGCACAGTAAATCAGGCACAGAGCTATGTGCCTCATGGGTGGGTGCTAGTTATAGGTCCAGATCACCACATCAAATTACAGGGCCACGGGATTTCAGCTTCTTTGCTGGCGCCCAGGCTCATCCAGAGTCCCTGGCAGCACATCCACACACCCCCCTGCAACAACCATGCCCTACTTTCACTGATGAGACCTTGCCTGGGGACACACAGATGCTTTTCAGGACACATGTTTTCTTTCCAGAGCAGCTCCCCATAAGCCCAGACTGTCGGACATATTTCTCCTCACTTGCTTGAATGAGTCGCCAAACCCCAGACGCTGTAATTCTCTTTTAGCAGAAAAGCAACCTTATTTCAAAGTGGAAAATCTTTGGCCTAAAACCCCCTTCA
Organism: Edolisoma coerulescens; assembly: GCA_013397115.1. Lineage (NCBI taxonomy): Eukaryota > Metazoa > Chordata > Aves > Passeriformes > Campephagidae > Edolisoma > Edolisoma coerulescens. The sequence continues at coordinate 20,106 of VWZW01003938.1, read as the reverse complement.
TACCTGGAGGGAAGTATTACACAGAGGTGATGCAGTCAGAGAGGCTTGAATGCTGGAACGGCCGCTTGCTGCAAAACACAGTGAAAGGAAAACCCCAAACACCCTGTTCAAGGAAAACATTACTGGCACTAAGCCTAAGGACAGGGAAAAAAGGACCATTTCTCCCCAGTGTTCAGGGAGGGGAAGATGAACATGCAACAATCACCATTCTCCTGAGCCACAAGAAAACCTACCCACATAAGTATTGTGTTGTCATCTCTATGACAGTAATTGGGGGAACCATACCGGAAACCAAGTTCAGTGGTTGGACAGAAAGGAAAGCAAACCAAGAGGACATCCCAATCTGTTCCCTCAGCATCAGCCTCCTTACATCCCCTTGCAGGCCATGAGCCAGCCAGGATGTGCATCCTGTTTGCCTTTGGGATCTGGGCATATAGATGGAGAGATCTGGAAGGCAGGACACTCACTTTCTCTTGCTACCTGTGTCTGGTTGTTTATGATACCTTATCTAAGTCAGCTGGTCTCAATTTCATCACTGGTGAAATAAGGCATCTCTGTTGCTGGGAAGGGTGAAGATCCAGAGGTATAAACAGCCAAAGAGATTCAGCGTATATAGGAAAAAATCACTATGCCAGCTCTAATCTGCAGAGCAATATAATTTCAGAGTGGATTGTATCTCAAACTGAGGCTTCAGGATAAGAAAAATCTTTTTTTCCCCCAAGATGAGACCATTTTGGACACAATGGTAATTGCAGAGTGATATCCAAGCCCTTATGTCAAAGTTTTTTCATCTTACCTTTCTTCCCTGTCTTGTTGAGTGTCTGGGTGGGCATCTGGCAGCCAAGGTCAACCCACCACGAGGTCCCAGCCCTCCCGCGAGCTACTCTTGAGTTCCTACTCTGCAATGAAGCTCCTGAGGAACATCACTGCCCTTCCTGGCTTCCTTACCCAGGAATTCACTCTAGTTTTCCAAGAACTGAGCTGAATCACTACAGCTACTAATTATGTAGTGCAGTGCTGAGTCTTAGTGCTGCCACAAGCACACAGCTGTGAAGCTCTGTTGCACTGACACATAAGGCAGACAGAGTCTCTAAGTCACAGCCAGGATTTGGTGTAGAAAGGCAAATTTACCCCGAATTCCCTTCATAAGAGCAGAGCATGCAGCCTCTGGGGTGATTGCTGCGGTCTTTGAAAAGCAGACTCAGGTGGGGTTTTTTTAAGTTTTGCCGGGCAAGAAAATCAGTGGAACTGAAAGTAGGTTCACACCACAGTGCCCACCCATGCAAAACTATCATGAACCACAAAACCAGGTAATTACACAATCTCCTTCTAATGTTTACCAGGTTCATTTTCTGAGCACTGGCTGCCGCGTAAAGCAGCCTCAAAGACTTTAGGTAGAAAGGACCTCTTGGTCTGCAATAGGCAGAAAACCCATTGAGCTTGTCCCAGGGGGTAGAAGCACATGATTCAGGTCTCTGAGAATGAGCCTTGGTTTTCAAATAATCCTGAAAGTGTTTTGTTCAAACCCAGAGCTCTCACATCACCTTCCTTCACATACCTGAGATCACAGGGAGAAGATGTAAAGCAAGTTTTCCACCCTGCATGGTGAGGATGGACAGGCATCTCCCAGGAGAACAGAGCCTGAGGTTCAAGGTGCCTGGAAGAAACTATACGGAAAGGCCAGATCTGATTGACAGCAGGCAGTGGGCATCTCTATGTCCTTTTAGCCCATTTCAGGAGCTGCCAAACGCTGTCCCCACTGATATCCACACCAGGTTCTCCAGGTTCTCTTTGATCATGGCCAAAGGCACTACCACACAGCAAAGATGTGGATAATCACTCCTTGCTCTAAGCAGATTTACCAAAACCCTGAGATATCCCTCTCCAGACTTGGGGAAGAAGCACAATTTAGAATCCCTTCGCACAGGTGGGGACATGCCACAGGGTGGGGACCCTTCTTGCATGGCACAGGAGCAGCAACATTCCCTGGAAATCTCTGCTGCCATGTCCTCTTCACAGTCTGTGGATAACCTGTGTTCACAGGATGGGGAAACTTTCTGCTCCATCCCAGAATGACGAGGAAATTTCTTCCCTAACAGCTGCCACTACAACCCTTTGCAGCGTGGTGGCTCCTGCTGGGTGGCAAGGTGCCAGTGAGTCATTCATAAAATTATGCCTCAGGTAAGAAAAAGGCCAGAGCTCTGCATGGGAAATTAAATGCTCTTGAAATTCCATAGGTGTCCTGGTGATATTAACATAAAAAATTAATGAGGAGCCCTTGAGGGTTTTATGCATCTGTCCAGCGTGCAGCCTCAGTGAGCACTAAACCCCAGCACTCACAGCTCTGAGATGTGATTAAGGCCAAGGAAGCACTGACCAGACACAATTCCTGAATTTCTGTGTCCCTGCAGAGGGTGGTGGTGGCAGGAGCTCTCCCCTGGATTGGCAGCACATTGCCCGACGGTTTTGGTCCATACACACAACATTAGAGGATGTGAGATAGGGTTGCATGATGCTCAGCACACACCATCACATGGAGCAAGGGCTGGATTACGATTCCAGCCTAGCCCAGCTGGAGCTCAGGAGACATCAGGCATAAAAGCCATCCTACATTAAGATCACAGCTGAAATGCTGACCTCAAAGAGTAGTTGATAACCAAGGAAATTAAGGATCCACCTTGTCCACATCAAAGTTTGCTTGTAACTTCCTACACTGAGGGTTACATCCAGACAGCTGCATTTAGGAGAGACCTGTGCTTCCTGCTGTCACCCACAGCATCCCTGAGCTGGGAGCACCACTCTTTGGTCACACACTGCAACAGAAACACTTCTTTCTCCTTGCTTCACCTTGTCTGATCCTTGCCGAGCTGCTCTACAGTTTCCATTTCCTTAGCCTTGAGAATTCACCGGTTTTACTGACACAGTGCAGTAATGTGGCACTTCTCCAAGCTAAACCTGATTGAAAGTTTGCTTCCCACACTGCACGGTTTGACAGCAGCTCTGGGACACAGCATGGCTCCTTGGGAAGTAGTGGCAGCTGTCGGAGCCCAGACCTTAGGAAGAAGATCTGGCTTGCCTGCAGTCTGTTACTGTCACCTTTCGAGAACTAAGGCATATGCAAAGCACTGTGCCTGGAACAGGCATGAACTTTGCATGACCCCTCTTCCACTGGGCATTGCAGGTGGCTTTACCAAGTATCTTCCTTTATCAAAAGGCAAAAAGGTAGTATATGTGTTCCTTGCCCTAAACCATTACTTATTCTTGGGTCTTTTGCTGTTTATACAGCCAAGGTACTGTTCAAAGACTGCAGCAGTAGCAGAGTGTGACAAATGTCAAAGTCCTTGCATTCACTGAGCATCTTTTAACTCCGAACACCTCCGGATGAGCCTTGTCCTGATGGAGCCTCTTGGAATTACCATGCTGTCGCCTGGCTTCTTTTCCACCGCCTTAGGAGCCAAGCGATTTACCTTGCTATAAGTGTCCCGCAGTGGAACAGCTGCAGCTAGGTGAGACTGTTTGCTTTCTGGCTTCCCCTTTTTGGCTGGTGTGAGCCGATGGTGGATTCAGCGAGCCGCGGAGACAAAGGAGGGGGGAGGGGTCCCTTGTAACAGCAGTTTGAGTTTATTTCCCGAACGGAGAGAGCACAAGGAGCCTCGGGGGTCGTTTGCAGCCCCCTTAAATACCATCTTTCAGAAGGGGTAGGAGCAACAGAAACAAGCCAATAGGGGTGGCTTGGAATGGCTGTTTACAGATAACAGGGATTTTGGGGAAGAACATCTTTCAAACAGACCAGTAACAGGACGGTGTGTCCGGAGTCTTATCGTATTCCTGAGACAGCAAGTAACTTGAAGGAGGGACTTGTGGGAGGAGATTTCCACACACAGGGGTCTCAGAGGCAGGGCCAGCCCACAGTGCTGCTCTCAGCATGACTCAGCAGCGAGGCTGGATTCCTCCTCTGAGCTGTCCCCGGCGGGAAAATCCCCCCAGCTCTCATCTTTATTCATTTGGAGAGCAAAGGCTGACTGGGTCACTGCCACACCATGCCAGCATCATGACTATGGCATCTGTCACCCAGGAGCTGCACCATGTATCTCTCATAAGCCCCAGCAGCACCATGAGTACACTCACAAACCAGAGGCAAACTTCATGGCACATGTGCAAATACACTGCACACCCTCAGGCACACAGAGTGATAATTGCCAGGTGCTGGAGTATGCAGATGCAGCCAGATGTTTGGATTTTCTGTTTTGACTGTTCTCATTCTCCTTCCATTGTAGTGGTGGAAGTAACACAAGGCAGGAAATAAAGAGAAAAACCCCGGAAAGCAAAGAGAGATGCAGCATTTGTTTGATCCAATGACACAGGGGACTATTGCACACGTGTGAAAACCTGTTGCAGAAAAAATACATATATAACAGGATGAGATCAAGCAACCTTCCTGACTGAGCCATACTGACACAGCTGGACTTTTCAAGTCAGTAGGAGATACTCATCCCCTGACCCTGCCACCCACACACCAGCAGCATCCAAGCACGACACAGAAGCCCAGCAACCCCTGGAGTGTCACTGCAGAATGAATGATCACAGACAGCACTATCACCAATACTATTATTTTTCCAAAGAGATCAGCTAGGAATACATAAAATTTTTTGAAGAAAGATTTAGGGAGGTCCAGGCTCTGAAAAGAAACAAAAAATAATGGATCACGTTTATCCCTGGATATTCAGTTACACAGCAGCACTGAGCATTCAGGAAAAATGTAAGACCAGACTAATTTCCTACATGGGCAGTAACAGTACCTTATTTCATGCCATAAAGACTACAGGCTCTCAGTATTTTTCCTGTATGCTAGATGAATGAAATAGAGCTACTTGATTTTAGACCCACCAAGGAATTAGACTGAAGTGATTGAAGCCATTGCTTCCGAAGGGCTCTTAGAGAAGTCCAGAAACAAACCAGATCTAAATGCAGGCTTGCAAGAAGGGCTCTTAGTTTCACATCCAACCACATTTGATGAGTGAAAACCCAAAAACTGGTTATTACCTGAATAATTTATCCAAACCTACTTCTGAATAATCATAAATCATCAAAGTAGCTGTCAGCTGAGACAGCCTCAAGAACACTCATCAGGAGCCAACGTAACAGCTTAAAAAGTCCTGCAAGTGCTTAGAATGATTTGACTCATTTAATTGCTTAAATCAAGCCAAAATCCAATTTAATCACACCCTTATATACAAAGAATATGTCACAAATAATGTATCAACAGAAATACATGTTTAACACAAAGAAGTAAAACTGGTTCTGTAGCAGATGCTCGTTTACATATGTATTGATTTAATTACAGATTTCTCTCCCTCCTTTCAGGATTGCTAAAAAAGATGAACACAAGCCCCGAACTGCACAGACTGAGCCAGAGAGACTAGAGACACTAACTTCTTCCTTTGGTAGTGCCTACAGACGTGTACAACATTCCTGCTCTTATTGACATAAACAAACTCAGAGGCATGGGAAGGACTGCCACAGCTGCAGCTCCTGATGCTCCGCTGCATCTGAGGGAGCCTGTGTCTGCCTTCATAAGCATAAAAGGCAGAATCAGGCCAGGAAATCCTGGGCTTTTCAGTCTGCATTAAAGCAGTTTTCTGTGCCTGCTGCAGCTGTGTGTATGAGAGACCAGGGGGTGGATTTGCACAGGGGTATAAACCTGTCTCTGGGTTCTCGCACTCCCCAGTTTGCAAAACCACAGAAACCATTTTTCCCAGGCAAGGAGGAGCAATAGAGAAGGCTCTTATTTCCCTGAAACCCCTCCCTTCCCAAGCTTCTTCATAGAGACAGGCAGCTCTTCTCATTAGTCACTGTTACACGGTTGTTTTGTGCCCTGCAGCCTCTCAATGTGGGAAAACTGCCTGGAATCAGAGCAGACTGGCTCCCTGCTGCAGCACCAGCACTCTGCAGGATGATTGCAGAGCTGCTTTCCAAGCTGTCATTTCTCAACAGCATTTTCAGGCTGCTTTCCTGTGAAGCAAGAAAAAAAACCAAACCCCAAATAAACCAAACTGCTTTTTGGGATACCTCTACACAGCCTGTGGACAGACAACAGGTTTCTGTGCGGGCAGAGGGGTCCTTGCTTGCGCCTGCAGCAGGAGGATGCTGCCCAGGATGCCTTGCAGGGATGAGGCACATCCCTGACTGCCCATGTCTGTGAGCTCCACTGTGATTTTGCCTCCTGATCTTCCCCATTGTCCCATCATCCCACGGGTGTTCCTGCAAGACGAGCTCCAGAACAGCATGTTTTGAAGGGCAGACCTAGAAGCCTCCTCATCAGACCCAGCTCATCCTCCAGCCCTGTCCTGACTCCTGCCCTGTCAGCAGCTCAGCCCTGGCTTGGCAGGGAAGGAGCCCCACTGACCAACTCTGTTCAATGTACCGCCTTGGAGGTGATGCATGTGGATTTTATGCCTTAAATCCATCTAATAAACCGAATTCCCTGAAACAAGTTTTTTGCAGGAAACAGTGGTGCAACCACGATCCTGCTCCTACATACTTGAACAAACCCTGAAAAACAGTCCCAATCGTCCAGGGCAGGTGTTGGGCAATCATTTCATGCTCTGTTTGCAAATGTAGAGGTCAGCAAGAGGGTGCTTGAATCCTGCATGGAGCAGAGTGGAAACAGGCCCAGCCTCTCCTGCCTCTGCTCTTTTACTCAGAGTAAATGACTCACCTTTGTGGTATACAGCAAACTTGGTTGGCTCAGTCCTTAATGCTGGTTTTCTGGCAAAGTCCCTTTGTCATTCGCAAGCAAAATAATGCCTGACTGTTCTTTGTAACTTACAGTCAGCAGTCATTAGTGCAACCTTGGAAAGGAGGGAAAAAGAGTGTTTTCATGCTAATCTTTTCTTAAAACATGTCACAAATTCAGCACCAACAAACAGTGTGGGGTAGGTGGAACTGTGATAGTATCACATGCCTCAAATGTCTTGTTTATGTGACACCTTGACTAAAGCCAGGAAGTTTTCTTTAGAATCTACTTAGTCTACCTTAGAAAAGAAAAACCAAACAACTTTATGCATTGAAAAGTCCAGCAGGAGAACTTTTCTTATTGCCCATGATTTTTAATTAGCTGATGTGTTTTCCCCTGGAGTGGGTTGAGCACAGTACCCAGACTACACATACTGTTCCTTGGCTGGGGAGCCGCACATGGCAACTTCTCTTATATATCATTTATCCAGCACATGCTTGAGACTTGATGATATTTGGGCAGTTCACATGAAGCCCATGGAGTGTGGGTGCTTCTCCACTGCTCTCCAGGCACAGGGTGACAGTGCCCAACAGACAGATGGTGCAGGATTATTTTAGGCTGTACTCAGTCACCAGAGATGCCCTTTGGGTGTTCAGTACATTCAGTTTCCTTCCATCCACTTGATTTGTTTTTCTGTTTGTTTGGCAGAGGGATCTATCTAAAATGACACCTCGCTCTGGGAAAACACAGTTTTGGGAGTTAATTGAGTGCTTTATAATTCTGAGTATAGAAGATTTTTATTTTTGTGTGGGAAAGAGCTGTTATTTTATCCCTATCTCAGGTGGAAAGGTCATAAGCAGGACCTGTAATACTGTTGTATTCCAGAATGAAATGCTGCTTGATAATATTTTTATAAGCCTGTGCTGATTCCAGCATTAGCCTTTTGGAGAAAGAGAGATGGGGAAAACACAAATGTCCCTGCTCAGACACAAATCCAGAGCTTGCAAATCCCAGGCTGGGACAATGGAAGGAGATGGAGGTACAGAGGTGAGGACGACGGTCGGAAGCAGCCACCTTTCTGAGGGCTTTGCTGCACCCAACTTGATCCCCGCCTAGAAACCAGGCTTGGGGACAGCACGAATCAGCAGTGAATTCCTGGCACTGGGCTCAGCCAGGTTTGTGGTGGCTCACAGGGGGCCCTGGGCACTCCTGCTGGACCCTGTTTTGGGGAACACCATGTCTGAGTTGGCTCACATTGGCTCAGCCAGCTCCATTATGGCTCCAGTCACCTGAAAACACCCCCTGTGCTGTCCTGGAGAGCCCAGCTGCTGCCTGCCCACCTCTCAGCCACCCTTGCCCCCTCCTCAGTAAATAAACTGTGATCTGTAGGATGTGACCTACAGCAGCTGCTTGTGCAGCAATATGGTCAGAGCAGTAACACACGGCCCTCTGACACAACCTGTGATACTGAAGCCCCTTCCAGATACCAAGGCACCAAAACCACCAGTTTGCACCAGTTCTCTGCTGAAATCCTCCAAGTGTAATGACATAGGCTAGCTCAGAGGAGTACCAAACCCTCAGTGGGTCAGCAGCTAAGTGGAATGGAGCCCTGAGCCCAAAACATGCAGTGTTTTAAACCAGACACTGCATGAAAACAGAACACAGAACAAAGTGGTGCAACAACACTTTTTCCCTGGACCAGGATTGCTGTGCTCGATAAAGCCCGCCAGAAAAGAGGACTAGAACCCACAAGATGGTCGAAAATTCCAGTGATGAATGAGTGTTTACCAAAGGCTATATGGGTACATGAGGTGTCCCTTGTTCACCTGGGATGGGACAAGTTAATTGACACCTGAACAAAAATGAAAGCAAATGAAAACTCATGTTCCTTTCTTTGAAAGGGATGAGCATTCCTATTTTTTTTTTTTTTAATATATGCAACACTTTAGGTTTTTCTTTCATAGCAAAAGAATCTCTCTTGTTTGTCACTGCAGTCTGGGACTATTTTTAACACTACTAAATGAGTGACTAAAGCGGGGTGGAGTAGCTAAGCCAGATTGCTGCTCCCAGACACCCACAATGTTTATCTGACCATCGGAGGAGGACCTGGACCAGGGCCAGCTCATGTGAGGAGTCAGAGCAAGTCTCCTGCGAAGTGCCTGTGTCCTGGGACACGCATGGTGGAAAAAATGCACACCAGTTCCTGCAGCTGAGTAAAAAAAGGCCCAGACCCCACACAGGGCAGGCATGTCCAATGCTTGACATAAGTCTCTGAGACTAATGCGTCTCAGAGATGCATTAATCTCTGACCAGAGCTCATAGAGCATGTCGTTGGCATCTCATCTGCCCATCAGAAAAAGACAGGAGAAAAGCCATCTGTGCAAAGAAGTTATTCTTGGACTAGAGGACACCCAATTAAAGGCAAGTAGTGGTTTCTCACAGGGTCAGTAAATTAATAGAAAATCATAAAATCATTAAGGTTGGAAAGATCCCCCAGATCATCAAGTCCAACCATTAACCCAGCATCACTGTGTTCACCATTAAACCACATCCCTAAGAGCCACATCCACACACTTTTTGAACACTTCCAGGGATGTAACGTCTGGCCCCTGCCTATCCTTTGGAATGGTCTCTGCAGAGGTCCATTAGCATTCAGGGAGTCAGAAGGTGATGAAACGGGAACATCCAGCATCCCTTCTCCCATCACCTCTAGGACTGCTGCAATCAGAGGAGGGACTGAAAATCACTGTGGGAAGCAGCAGATGGCAGCTGCTGCATGCAGCATCCTGGCTGCCAACTCCTTCCCAGCAAGGAGAGTACGCAGTGAATGGGAGTGAAGACACAGTCACTGGAGCATGACGACAGCAGGACAGCGCAGGAACACAGCAACAGCGTGGGCTGGAGAGCAAGAACCACTCCACTGTGCACAAACAATATTCTAGAGGAGTATATACGTGTATCTATATTGTTTTAATCTATACATATATAAATAAAAGCCTACCTGCAGTAGAGAAGTGCTGTGAACTGTTCAAAACTCTATTATACTAAATCATTAGAAGCAAATTGGAGTGATGGGTTAACTATGTTTATTGCAGAAGAGCAGTGAGATGCCATAAACCTGGGCACACTCTGGTGCACGGTGCTGTGGTGGTGTAAGACAAAATGCCAGAGTAGCAGAGCCTCTGTGCCGCAGCCTTCTATTCCATCCTCATTCCTCTAAAAGCCAAGGAAGAGAGCAAGCACCTGTTTGCCTGGTGTGGAGCTTGCACTGGCAAAGGGTCCAGGGACCTTTGGGCTGCTTGGACACTTGTTCCCTTTACCCAGGTCTGCCAGACAGCTGGACAATGAGGACACAAACCTTACAGCAATGGCTCACAGCATTACCCTGTCAAGGCAGATGCCTCATGTTCTTGCAATAAGGGACATGCATTTAAAAACAATGGGTTTTTTCCCCCCCCACTGTCCAACACCACTTGGCTGATTCACCAGTACCAAGGACTTTACAAGTAATCTTGAATATTTCCAGCTCTAACAGGCCCAGAATCAAATTGTTCAAGGAAGCACTACATTTAAGAGCATTTAAATAGACTGTCTTCTCAGACCTTGTAGAGAAATTATATAAGCATTTTCCTTTGGAAGAGATGGAAGAGGAAGAAAAAAAAATTTCAATGTTTTGAAGCAATAGAATTCACTAGAATTATGGCACATGCCAGTAAGACAGATGTACAGAGTACAGCTTGGAAATCTTGGCTTTAGCCCATAGAGGAAGTCAGATTATATTACTACGTAGCCTTAAAAATCAGGGAATTAAGTGATTTGGGATAGCAAAAGAAAACTACTTGGAGACGTATTCTTAAACTTGAAAGAGAAGAAAGGGATTTTTGTAGAAATATTAAAAAGGAGTGGGTTTTTTTTTTCAGTGCTCATCTAGAGGGAGACAGGATGTTGGTGTATCTTTTATTAATTTAGTTAGAACAGTTCCCCTAGTGATCTCAGATTGATCTAGAGCATGTAATTGCTAGAGCAAACTTGTAAAATAAAAAAACTTCTTTTTAAAATCTCAGTTTGTAAATTAGTACCATAAACACCTGATGTTGCTAAACTCATATTACTTATAAAACTACACAAGGTGTTATAACTGGAACAGTGGCAGCAGAGATATCTGGTGCAACAGTCACAAACACTTATACCAGCTCAGGATTTGTTCTATAAAATCACAAGTTCTGCAATCTCAGAGGTCAAATTGCCTTAAGCAACTGCATAGAGCTGTCAGAAAAAGCTAATCATGCTCCATTATATTATATTAATATATAACCAGTGGAGAAGGAAAAAATAAACCCAGAGAGTTTATTTAGAAAAAGAATCTTTTGCACTCTGCAGAGAGGCTGGGAAAATAGAACAGTCCTACCAACAGCTTTTTGCTGAATGGTATTTTAATTGCACCCAATGAGAATCCAGGTTTCCTCCCAGAGCTACTGTGAATCCACTGCTTTCTAGAGGATGACTAGACACGTGAGAGGGCAAAACAGAGCCTTCAGGCAAAAGTATATTATATAACTTCTGAAGAGTATCCCTGGGAATTGCAAGTATGGTTACAAATTGCTGCACTTTAAAAACATAAATACAATAATGTGCTTTGCTGGCCTGTGGTTGAAGTCTCTTGCAAATGGCCTAAGACTATTTTAAACAATATGGAGATATCAAATCAAGCTAAGAAGCTGCAGAATTGAATTTATGCTAACTGCATTCCTGCACTTATCGGTTATCAGCTGCATTGATAAGAATTGTGCTTCTTATCAGGAGATGATAAATGAATAAGCACAGAAAGATTAAAAAGTGCAGGTGTCCTTTCAAGAGGGCTACATGAAAAGCCTTAAATAGACAATATATCACCACAACAAACATAGCGTCAGGTTAATACCACAAACATTAGAAATTATTTACTGTAGAGAAAAGGATTATTTCATCATTCCCCAAACAGTAAATAGTACATGTATTCTTCCAGCTGAGAGAAAAAACACAGGATAGCTGCAGTTCATTTCTTCTTGATTCACAGTTGCAAATAATAAAAGTTCACAGAAATAACTTTCTCTTTCAGAACAAAGTAGAAACATCCAGCTGCTAGAAGTACAAATCGCGTCTTCTGTCATGAATCTGAATACCTGAAAGACACAGCAGCATCAGGACAGTCAACCAGCAGAGTCCTCGCAATCTCTTAAGATGTTGTGCAAACAAAATTGCAGCTTTGGGTCTGGTGCAAAAGAGCCCTTACTAGAATAACCAGAATGACCTATTCAAAGTATCCCCAAAACATTGCACATCAAAGAACCAACATGGGATATAACCAGTATCAAGAGACTAATAAAAATATTGAAGCCTGAATGCTTTGGGAATATTTTCTTAGAACAACTCACTCAGCAGTATGGTGGGTTTGTTGGTGCAAACTGCAGCAGTGTTAGTACATGGATGCTTGAGGTACAATGCAAGGGCTGTTCTATCTTTCTGGGATTGAAACTTGGACAGTGAGTGCAAAACAGGCATTGTGAAATGGCAGCCTTGATGCCAATAAGCATGAAAACTAAGGTAGATGGGGTTAAAAAACCCATGTATCTCATTTTAACATAATGTAACATTTTTCTTTTTCTTTGTTAATGTAGTTATGGGAGGTGGTGGTTCTATCTGGGGGGAAAAACAAGCTTTTGAAATACAGTCTGGAAGCAAACAAGGAAGCATCTTTAATTCTGCATACATAAGCAAGGCTGCTGTCTGATTTGTTCCAAACATGCTGGTTTCTTTACTCACCTGCAGTGGCATGACTTACACTGGGATTTTCTGAGCCTTGGTAAGAGTTTGCTTTCCTCTCTTAAAAATAAATTAAAAATACAGGGGATGAGCAGAGATTCAGCACAGAGCTAAAAGTAGACAGTAGTTACTAAAGAAACCTTGTGCTTTTGCAGCCCAGCCTATAGCACAGGTGCTGAGGAGTTCTGTGCTGTCTGGCACAGCAACATACACTTCCAGAAATATAAATATCAGCTGTTCTTAAACATGACACAGAGCAAGGAGAAGTATATTTAACAGATAGAGCCAGGAAACAGGGACTCCTACAGCCAAACTAAATGCACACATCCTAGGGATTTGCCAAAGACTCCCTGTGAACATGGACCAGCCATGTCTTATCGATCCTTGTTGGGTAGTTTGATAATCACAAGGATGGTGTTACACGTGTGGTGTTCAGAGGCTCCCGAATATTCAGAAAGGCCCTGTATACATCCTGAAAGCAAAGACTTTAATTGGTAATGGCCGGGGAATACTGAGCTGTTTAATTTCCTTTTCAATTTTTTCCTCACTCATTTTCTTTCTGAATTTTTGGGAAAAGACGTCCTCTGTTCTTAGCAGTGTTTCCCTGTTTTCAACACAAGGCTAATTTCATGAAATATCTCTTTTTCTGAAGGAGTCGGTTCCTGGGGCTCCCAAGCCTTGATAGGCTTGCATTGCCCCCTTGGGGGGAAGAGGGCACCTTAACTTGTTCTTAAATGAAATCCCAGTTCAGACAGTGTCTTTGAAGTAATTAAACTCTCATTCACTACCTACACGAAGTCTAGGGTGAGTGCCTGTGCAACACATACACAAAACCTCTGCTCATACACCATGAGCAGAAAGTTTGCATTCCAGCTGAAGATATAGACACTCTCCCTTTACCATGCACAGACAGACAGGCATTGGACATTCTAGCAGTAGTAAGTTAACAAAACGCCTCCAGTCAGGGTCCTTGTAACAACATAGCTCTGTTGTATCCTGAAAAGAGGAACTGTAGATAAACTCCCATTTGTATCTACAGGCAGTCTTTAGCCCATACACTGCCAAATTCCTGCTGATGCAGTTTCGAAACTGGATAACCAGGAGGTATTTCACAGCTGCTTATTTTTCAAAACCTAAGCCTCAGGATTGCTTCTTCACATGCCTGATCTTTTTTGTTTAGAAGCACCAGGTAGGACACACTGTATTTTTCCAGCAGACTCCCTAAACGATTTCACAACACTTTTTCTTGGAGACCAGTGTCAAGCTGCCTCACAGGGGAACGCCCAGGAACAGCAATGCAGATGTACCCCAACAGGCATCAACACTTCGGCCAGGAAGCCTGACCCCAGAGAGCTTCTCAAAGGCAGAATTACTCACAAGGGAGCAATTTTATCCAGCAGATCCAGACACTGTGGGGACATAAATGAATTTCAGGCATCTTTCTGCTGTGTGCTGGTAGTACCTAGGATTGGGATTCCTCGTAATTGTGGATAATAAACAAGCAACAATCACCACTCTGTGAATTGCATTAGCTCTGAGAAATCTGCAGGGAGCAGACACAGCCTTTGGCAGGCAGGGCAGCGGTGCCTCATGGGCAGGGAGCTCTTAGCCAGGACACAAGGCAAGGCTGGTCCACCAGCCCCTGTACCCTCATCATTCCAGCTACAGACAGAGACTGCGAGGGAGAAAAACCCCTGGCCATGCTGGTAAGGGCTGCAGTTTCCCATCCTGTGTTCAGAACATAATTAACAGCCTGCACAATGAAAGAGGCTGGTCAGGGATCTTTCCTGGCCACCCCTTTCTGATCCCAATGAGGGAGCATGTGGTACACACCACACCTAATACCCATGGATATTAGAGATCATGATAGCACTATGAATAATGCTTATATTCACTTAAAATGTCTCCCCAATGTAAGCCAGAAGGTAAAATATTGTGTGAGTAGGCAATGCATGTTTTTTGATTAACCCGTACTATTTGGCTAATCAATCCCAGGTACCACAGTACATGTCAGGGTAATCTACTGTAAAAGATTTCGGTGAGTTTGCCTGAAGTTGGATCCAGCTTGAGAAGCTTAGGAACAGACTGTATTATTCTGTCACTTTACATCAGATGCCATCAAAGAATAAAGTGATAGTAAGTTATTTTCTTACCTCCCCCAGGAACTGAACTTTGACTCATATTTTGTAACCTGGCAGGTCCAGTCAAACAAGCAGAACTTGCATGTTGCTTCATGGTGCATTCTTGCATGGATGTTAAGCATCTTTCCTGTTGCAGAAGGCCAAGAAGAGAACTGTATTTCCTGTCAGAGATCGGCTCATCGGCTGCATGCAGGTCAGGGAGGGTGCGAGGATACACTGAACTGGCGACACTGGGAGTTCCAATTGGAGGGAAGGGCCATAAATCTGCAGGTTGAGCTGGACGACTCCGCAGAGATGACGGCTGGCACTGGCCTACCACACCAGCAGCAGAAAAATTCAGAGCAGAATTTGCCATGCTTGTTGCAGAAGACGACGGATATGGTTTGTAGCAATGTGAAGAGAAATTCCACTGATGGGGAGACATGCTGTCTACTTGAAAAGAGAAAAAAGGCATCTGAAGTCTCATCAATTCTTACTTTTTTTCCAAGGCAAATTCCGGTGGACTTCTAAGGGAATGCTGCCAGATTGCATACTCATTTTCACAGAAATACATAACCACTTTAGTGCTGCTTATCTTAAACATCAGTCACAAATTCATACTAAAAGCAGATTAAATCACCACCATCAATGTTTCTACTAAATATTAAATGTGTACTACACAACTGCCAATTTTGGCAGGTTTTTGACAGCTGCAATCTTAGACAAATATATTTTTGTGAAGATGACAACTTAAGTCATAATGCACTTATTGCACCCAGCAGTGATGGAGAAACTTGGCTGGAAAATGATGACCTAGTCCTGCCAACAGGCCCATGGAAAGCTTGGGAATCACTCCAGCAATCACAGGGGTTTACCTAGGAAGTCCCAGCTACACAACCTAGGGCTTTACAAGTATGATTTTCTTGCTTTCTGTTTGCACACAATTACAAATTTAAGCTCAATGGATCTTAAATTCCTCAGTGAAAGCCAGTCACCCCCATCCAACACCAGGCTCATATATGGAAAGGAGCTCACCGTTTTTCAGGACAACAGTCTCACCCTTGTGCTTTGTGCTCAGATCTTGGGGGTTCTTAGCATTGCTGAGAGCTCTAGAAAAATGTTCATCTACCATGCTGTTAATGTCCCCTTGGAAATAGGTGAACACGACGCTCTGAGATCCCCATTCTGTTTTCACAGGCTCTTTGCTTTTACTCAGCTTTGGGGAAAGCTTCCTTGTTTCTTCCATTTTTGATGACCAACAGTCCCTGCAAAAAAACCCCCAAAAAACCAAAACCAAAAAAACCAGACAGGTCAAAGAGACAATATTCAACTTCAAGTGCCCAGTGAGTGGTAAGCTTCCTCCCAAAAATGGTAGGGGCCAGAAGAACACTTAGTAGTAGGATTAGATTCTCTGTGTTCCTGCTTTTTCCATGCACCTCTTCGTTACTGATTTCCTTACGCGATACTTCTAAAATGAAATACTTGGGCAGAACGGGCACAGCTATCCAGCAGCTGTCATTTCTCAGCCTGACTTTATAAGTCTGGGCTTAGGACCCAGTACTGTGCAACTGTGCCCTCAGGATAGAAATGTGCTGGAAGAACTGAAACACTTTAAAAAATAATTCAGAGGTGGCACTATCCCTGAATGAAGTTCAGGGTGAACTTATCAGAATGCTTTGTCCAATTTTGGTTTTTGTATTGCTTAAAAAATATAATGATAGAGTGAAAAAAAAACCCAAAACAAACAAAACAAGACCAACAAAAACCCCAAATCCCACTATACTGCATTAGAACTGAAAAAATAATTTTAGATAAGGTAAAGTCTGAAGTACCTTGATCACTATCAGCACAGATCTCCAAAACAAAAAGACTTCTAAGAGTAATTAGTTGCTTGACCTGTTAGAAAAAGATTAAATTATTAGAAATTCAAATCATGGCAAATTCAAGTAAAAAACCCAAAAACCAAACAACAAAAGAAATAACCTTTTCTTGTTTGAAACAACTTAGTAGGACCATGGTGGGTCTGCCAGCTGCTTAAAACTTTGGAGCAAGACTGCTAAAACACACACTCTGGGTTGACCAGAATTTACAGGTTTAAGGCAGGAACTACACTAAAAACAGCTTGCCAGAGGTCAACAGAACACTGTAAGAGTCCTTTTTGTTCTCTTTAAAAATCTCTGCTGCCAGATATGGTATGAGTAAGACAAGGAATGTCGCTGCTTGCCCTGGAGAAGCATCGTTTTCATGCATTTGTACAGTTTCTGGCTGCAAGGGAGCAAGTTCCCAGCCAGAGCTCACAAGTCCTGCTCCTATCAAAACCATATTTAGCAAGGCTCAGGCTACAAATGTAGTGAAATGCCTGCTGTTTCTATTCAAATTTCCAGTCTCATTGTCAGCTCATGACACTGCATAGCACAATTGATTTACCTTGGTAGCAAAAGGAAGGCTGTTACTTTTCAAACATCAGGGAAACCTTTGGCCAATAGCCAGTTGTAGCGCACAAAACCTCATGAATCATTAGACATGTATTTCCGTCCAACTAACCCTGCAATACACAGCACTGCTTAACCTAGTTCAACACATTTATCTGATTTCTTTCCTAGTCATAAATCCCCCAATCCTCAGAAGCTTTCCAATAAGCATTGCACTCATCTGTGTCTCAAAGGATACTCCGAAGTGCCTGTGAAGACTGCCTTCAAATGGTTTCTCAGAATTTTCTTACACATGAAAAAAACTGTTCAGGCTGCAAAACAAGTATCCAGATACTAAGAAATATGAGGATTAAAGTTATCAAGCCATAATCTATCCCCATTTTAATGCTTAAGCCTTCACCTACAAACTTCTTGTCCATGTTTATTACTAGCTTCCATGCCTAGTTTTGCCAGTTACCTCCATCTCCCTCCACCATGTGCCCCGTTCAGCTCTCCCTGCTTCATGGTCACTTGCTCAGCCAGCTCTAATCTCCTGACACCAAAAGTCACTCCTGCCAACTCATGTCCAAACTCAAGAGATCCTTAGTCTTTATCTTAGGATTTCTATTGCTTTGCCCCAGTTCCATCCTCCTAGATTCACCTGAACACAGCGGTGGGAACAGGACTGCAAGGCCACACTAACAGTCATCTGATTCAGAAGACAGTCTTTCGCAACTTTAAAACTGACCAAGCTTTCCCAGACATGGAAAACTTAAAACCAAAAAAAACCACTTCTTCCCAATTTACAGCCACCTTCCCAAGGCCTGTGCGGGGAAGCAGGAACTAGCACAACCCAGGCACACAACTGGAAGGACTTTGAGCACGGAAGAGACACTGGTTTTTCCCAGTCTTGTTTTAGAAAGCATCTGCTGTTTAGGCTAAGGAACTTTATGGTTGCTTGGCTGGGGGCCAACACTTGCCATTGAAAATTCCAACCCAAGGAATGAAAGCTTGGCAAAGACATGAACAACCAGATGGCCTGAGAAAGGACAAGAAGTCATCTCGACAGCAGGAAGCAAAGCAGCTCTTCCCACTCTGCTCCAGGACTACACATCAACACACAATTTAGAAAGCATTAGCGCTGGCCCAGAGGATCACTTTTCCTGTTCTTCACTCAGTACAAGCCATTGTGTCTTTGTACCACTTTATTAACATGCTTAACTGGCTCCTGACATTAATTCTGGGCTCCTTTAGCATCGTTTATTCGTGTGCAGCAGCTTGTGTGATTGTGACCAATTACAGTGCTGGAAAAATAATATATTTTAAAGAAAAAAAGGCCCTCTAGCTCTTCTTTTCCACCGTTTCCCTTAAAAACCTCTTGTGTTTTCCAACAAGTAGCCAAAAGAAGGCGGGGTATAACCTAGGTTACATCTCAGTCCTCTCAGTGATCATATGCGCATAAGGATTCTAAATGTCCCAGGAGACAGTACCTAAATTTGGAGCACTGTAGTCTTCATTACCTGAACTTCCTATTATTCCATCATACAGCACAAAGTCTGCAAAAGGCAGAAATCCTTCCAACTTGTGTCTGCCACAAACCACTGTCAAAATAGAGTAGAAGTGGAGCTCAGGATGAAATGGACTCAGCTCATATCACACTACTCTCAGAATGGGTTAATAATGGCAAAATAGTGCCAGTCTTTGTTCAAGTTATTTCTCCTTCATTGTGGACCAGGACCCACGGTCAACACAGGCTTAAGAGTGGTGGCTGCTGACAGCTCACCATAAGAGCTAACACCTCACAATGTTTTTCACATTCGCTACCCTTGCCAGCAGTATTGATTTTCCATCTCTGGAGCATCTGAGAGGGAACTCTTCATTCTTGATTTCATGTAGCTCAAATCATTTTAGAAACAAAAAAAATTCCCACTTCCCTCATATTAAGCCACAATTTAACAAGCAGGCATTCCCTCTCATCAAGTTATCCCTCAAATAAGGGAACACCTGAGGAAGTCAGTGAGTTCTCCTACCTTAACTCACTGTCAGCAGCAGTGTCACACCAGTCAGGTTTTCCAGATGTGGGACACACATGTTGTGTACAGCAGGTCAGGATCCTTCCTGGGCCCAGCCAGCTCTGAGTGCACTGCAGCAACTGCAGCAGAAGACAAACCACGTTCGTGAACTCCCCACACTTTCTAGCCTCCAGCTGCACGGAACGAGGCGTTTCCTTCAGCCTATCTGCTAAGAATGCATGAAATGCACTCCAACGAGTCAACCAGGTTAGGAGGTTTCAGGAATGAGGAAAATAGGATTGTAAGTAGGTTTAGGTTTGTTTGGCTTTTTTTTTACGATAATGCGTACACAATAAAGAAGACAGCGTGGGCTTCGGAAAAGTTTGGAGTAAGATGATAAAAAAGTTATAGCAGAGAACCTAACGTGGCCAGGATGATAAAGGACTTCTCCTATGCCATGTTACAGAATATTCACTATTAAGTTGATAACTACAAACACCTATGAGAAAAAGATGACCTTGTTTCCAACCCAGATAACCTGGATAACAAATTTTTTCTCTTTTCTTTGCTGGATCTGTTTTAATAACTACAGGAAAAAAAAAAAAAATCATTCTTGTTGTATAAGGGCTGCAGCAGGAAAGAGTTTGGGGTTTTTTGTAGCAAGTTTACCAAAATTAGCAAATTGCAGCCATTCCAGAAATGCTGAAACAGGGTCAAACTTGCCAGTCTCAGCTGGAAAAAAACACACTGGGGTACTAGTCACCAAACTGGTGACATTATGTCTTTTATAGAGCAGCTTAGGAGTTTGTTTACTCACCCAGAAAGCTGGAGAGCACAATCCAATTCCCTCTGCCTAAATACATACGAATCCACCCTCTGCCCTTCCCAGAACAACTTAACTACCAGGCTGGGAGAGTTCCCGTGACGGTGCTTGGTCTTTTATTGACACACAGTTTGCATAAACACATTTTCATTGTGAGACAGACTGGATTCCAGTCCACCGGTGTCACGATCCGCTAATACGA
>VWZW01003935.1:835780-901314 GCA_013397115.1 Edolisoma coerulescens | reverse complement strand
CCTGGCCGTGGCCGCCACCACCCCCAGCACGGGCGCCGGTGTGCTTCTCTCGGCAACGCTCCTAGAAAAAGGTCTTTTCCCTCCCCCGTAGCCACGGGGATGAGCTGCCGCCAAGCGTTTGCCTGCTTAACAGGCATCACAGGCGAGAGAGGATGCGGACTGCAAAGGAGCAGTCTGCCTGGTTTTTGTTCCTTGCAATCGTAGAGGGAATAAGGCGTGTGTGTGTGTGTGAAAGGAGATAACGCCGATGTTTACTCGTGTTCCCGCGGTAATCTTAAAGGAGATTTGCTACGAAAGTCAATGACACTTCACGAGGAAAATACAAGCTGTGCTCGCCGCCGAGTGCCCGCCCGCCTGTGCCGCGCCGCCCGTAGTGGCACACCGGGGGGTTCGCTTCCGGAGGGGCTCCCACCCTCAGGAGGGAGCAGAGGGCAAGAAGTTGCCTCCATCCCACAGCCTGGCCGGGCGCCCCCGCAGCGACGCTCTGGTGCCCATGCAGACACCCGGGGACCCGGCCCGGGAGGTGGCATCGGGAGACGCGGCCCGGGAGACCCCGACTTTGCTCTGGCCCAGCGGAGCACCCCTTCCCCTCGGAGAAGTTACGGGTCTTCGCCCCCACTCCTCGCGCCCCGCCGAGATTTCCCAGCCGGGACCACAGCTCGCTGGCCCGGCCCCAGCCCGGCCCCGGGAGGACGGGGCAGGGCTGGCTGCGGGGTGCAAGTAGTTGCCGTGAGTTTGTTCGTTCTCCGCCAGGCTGGTGCCCTCCTCCCCGACGAGCTCCCCCATGCCCGGCCCGTGAGAGGGGCCGGGGGCACTCACCAGGTAGAGAGTGGGCTGCAGCAGAAGGACCGCGTACCAGTACACAGCCTGCATCCTCGCCGCTCAAACTTCCCCCGCGCTGCTTTCGCTGCCTCTTTGTTCCTTCCAGAACATAGATCCACCTGACATCCACTTTACAGAACAAGCAGAGCTCTCACCAGCCTAGACAAAAATGAAATTATAGATCCCATGACCACAAGACAAGGTTAGGCTTAGCACAAGGGGGGAAGAGAGGTGTGTAGGGAAGGGGGGGGGAGGGGCGGGAGAGAAGGAGGAGATGGGGTGTGTGACTGGGGGTGGGGGAAACAAAAAACGATTAAAATCGAGTTAATCCAGCGGCAGTGCAAAGTGATCGCACGGTCCGAGCTGGCGGCACACCGCCTATCGGCAGCGCTCCCCGGCGCGCAGTCCTTTTACTGGGCGGGAGAGCCCCGTGGTGCGGGCTGGGACGGCCCGGGGATGCCGCTGCCAGCCCTGCCTGTCTGTGTGCCCTCGGTGGGAACCGGGTGGCAGCCGCCCGCCAGTTGGCCGCGGAGCCCCGGCACCGAGCTGGGGAGCGGAGCGGCGCCGGGGAAAGGCGACAGCAGACGCTGGGATCGGGGCTCCCGATGCTTCTGGGCGCTTAAAGCCGAGGCAGAGAGCTTTGCCTTCGGGACGCCCAAGCAGGCTCTGCTTACCCCTGCAAGTGCCCACCTCCCTCTGCCGCTCCGAAAGGCGCGCCGTGCCTTGCCCCGGGCCGGGACCGCGCCCCGGGGCGCCCCGACGGGCGAGGACCCCCATCCCCGGCCCCAGCCCTTCTCCGCCCCCGCGGCCCGCGGACAGCCCCGCCGCCGCGGGGGGGCCGCGGTGGGGATACGTACGGCGTGGGGGATCCGACGGCGGACGGGGCTCCGCGGGACGCTCCATGGGCGAGCCTAGAGGGGCTGAGCGCCGCGGCGCAGCCCGCCGCCCCTGCGCATCTCCTCGCCGCGCTCCGCGCCGAGGTGTCCCGCGGCCGCTGTGCATCCGGCGCAGGCACTGTCAGGGCGGCGGGGCGGCTGGCCGGCTCTCCCCCCCTCGCCTCCCCTTCTCCGCACACGGCCGCGCTCTGGATCCGCCGAGCAGGACACTTACGGGAGGAGGGAGCTGCCCGGGCTGCCCGCTCGCCTTCGGCGGGGGGCGCGGGCAGGAGCGGCGGCACCGGCGCTCCGGGGCGTCCAGGGCGATTTGTCTCTATTAAAAATGAGTTATTGGCGAGGGAGCGGAGAGCGCCTGCTATTTAACTTCAGATAAAATCTATCTGCAAAGACCTTGGCCGATCATCTTAAAATAAAGCGCTGGAGCCGAGCACTGTCCGAGCCTCACTGCTTGGGGAGAGAGAAAGAGCAGTGGAGGGGGGAGGAGGGGGGGCTTGCTTGGCGAGGGGGGAAGGGAGGAGGGAGGAAGGGGAGTTTAGCGGCGTNCCTGTCCCTGCTGCCTGCCCTGTCCCTGCTGCCTGCCTTATCCGCCCTGCTGCCTGCCTCTGCCCGGGAGCGGGCGCTGTCCTCCCTGCCCTCCCTGCTGCCCACGCTGCTGCCTGGGTACAGCCCTTTCCCTCTCTGCCTGCCCGCGGTAGCCGGCTGTCTGCCTGGAAGGAGCATGGGAGAGCACCTTCTTTCGCTTTCTTCCCTTTCATTTTAGTTTTTCCGCCTCCCTCAGCGGTGTCCCGTGCACCGGCAGTGCTGCTCCGCCTGGGAAGGCAGCGGGCGCCCGCCAGCCGGGCACGGAGGTGGCAGGATCGCGGAGCCCAGCTGTGTGACGGCTGCGGGAGTCAGGCTCCAGGATGGAAGAGTTGCTTCTCCCTCGCTAGCAGGAACCTGTAGCTGGACAGCCCCTCGGAGTGAAGCTGGAAAGCTCACCCCTGTCGGGTGCTGTGGCTTATCCTGCCAGCTGTCATACAAACGGAAAGGTCTCACCGACCTTTTTTTCCTTCCTCTTTACAAGGAGTTCTATGGATTTTTTCATACACTCTTCCACCTCCCAAACGGTATCATTCCTAGCGTGACATTGGGACAGGGTGAAGGGGAGGACACCAACGGCACAGAGCAGCCTTACCAGATGCCCAAACTCAATAGCAAGCCTCACATTTATCACTTCCAAAAGCCAAAGCAAGAAGCGAGCCAGTAAGCTGTACAGAGAGGGAAAGGAGAAAGAAAAGGAAGACTTCAATTGTCCTGTCAAATCCTTGCTTCTCTCAGAGCACGTAGGGGTAACTAATATCTGCGATCTGAGGCTTCAGTGTCAAGCTGTAAAATACTGTTTTAATTTGGGGGTCTGAGTCTGGAACACTGTAATAAGAGAAGAGCAGGGAAAGAATGGGGAAGGCAATGAGTACTCTTTGAAAGAGCTGCACCAGAGCCCTCCCCCACAGCCATTTCTGCTCCAAACACCTGGAAGATGGACACCTCCATATGCTTCCAGCACCATCACTCTGCTAGACATTCAGAATGCTCATGTCACAGCTTTGAACAGAAGTGTGCAGCCTGCGAGGAATCATACTGTCATCCTGCCCCTCCAGACAGCCTCTGCATTACAGTGCAGGCTAAAGCTGCCTAGGGACTTCTTGTTTCAAAAGGATAACAAATACTTGCAGTGGACTTTTCCCTTGCAACTCCTTCCTTCCTCACTTTTCCATAAGTCTGGGTCTAGAACCACATCTAGAAAACAGTCTAGAGAGAGATGAGAGAGAGATTACTACTTAGATATTGCTGTCTTTGCATAGAACAAAGTTACCATAAACTGTGTGGAGCATACTGCTGATCATTGCAATAAGCTGCTGTTTAGACCCAGCACAGTTACTCTTATCTTAGATATGAAATTGCCGGGTTAGTATGGAGCAGAAAAAGCAAAGGCAAAGTCTGCCAGGTTTCAGTAGGTCATGTTTCTGGAGAAGACATAATATCTTCAGAAAGGAGCTATTCAACTCTATATACAACTTGATTCAGTTTACCCAAGTTCTGATCACTGCTTTCATATTAGAGTGACAAGGAAGTAGTCCTTGGAGAATAATTATTCCTTCAGCTGGTCAAATAGAAGAAGGTCCTACCAGTCTTTCTCATCCAGATCCTTATACCTTCTCTAGGGCAGCACTGTGGACGAGCTCCTGGCTCCATTGGAATCACAAGGTTGGCTCCTCTTGACTTCATCCCACTGAAATTTCTTCACCCTGTAAATTCAGCAAGGTCTCCTATAAACAGCCTGATCTGTGTGGCATCTATTTGAATTGTTGGGCAGGCTCTCAGGGCTAAGTTCTTAGGGATGGATGAATCTGTTTTATGAAGGTTCAGACTGATCCAAGGTCTCACTGGCTCACCTGAGGGCTTCTTTCTTTGCCCTTCAGCTGACCTCCTTAGCCAGAGGCCACTGGGACAAACTTCCTAACTACAGTGGAACTGAGATTTCCTTCAGAAAGGCTGCTTGGATTGCTCCTTCTCTCTATTGCCACGCCAGAAGAAAGGAGTAAGGAGTACATAGGAGTCTGGATTAAGCTTTTTTATTATTAAAGAAAAAAAAAAAAAGCAGACTCCAAAGTATTCCAGCTGTGAACATGTGATACTTTTTCAAAGGGAATAAAATGATAAAATGCATATGAAAATCTGACATTTAAGATTTTTCGATACAGTCATTTGACTTTCATCTGATTCTGTAATATTGGTGCAGCAGCTTAACTGGAATATTAGATTTTTTAAAGTGAATAAGTGAATTTTAATTTCATCCATTTGGATGCTGTTTGCAATCTTAACAATAAGGTCCTCTTCAAAGCAGTATCAGCTACTGAGGTTTTAAAGAATCACAAATTCTGGGCTTAGTAATGGACTTTGAAAAAGACCAATTAAACTTTAGAATGCAATTGGACCATTTTTAAAGCTTGGAAATACATTCTAACCTCTAGATATCTTCCCCGCTTCTGCAAAGATAGCGTCCTGGCTTGCAGAACTGAAAGGGTCACAAGCAGAAAATCCAAAGACAATGGCAAGTGATTAATAACTGCTACAGGTTCCAATGGAAGATGGGCACATGGTTTAATTGCTCGAGGCACTGGAAGAAAATACAATGCTGTAATGATAAATATCAAATGATTGTGCTAAACTTACTGCACAATGTAGCTAACCTGTCTAAACATGGACAGTTATTTATGAAATAGTAAATAGAACTGAATCCCGTGGAATCCTATTCACAGAGGCCATGCTTCTTTACTTTGGAAATAAATTGCTTGGAAAAAAAAGAAAGCAAAGCAAAGAAGGGAAAGGTGGGCCAGAGAACAATGAAGTCTGTTTAAAATGTGAAGAGGTGAAGGAAAAAGAAGAGAAAGTCTGATGAATCAGTGTTTGTCAATATGAAGAATATTTCAGTAAGATTATTTACGTGAGTGATATGAAGCATCCAGCCTGTAAACTGTATAGTACATATATAGTCCATGTGCAGCTTCAGTACCTTATCTATATGCAAGTTGAAGTACTATTGAATTCAGCTGGAGTTGCACATGCACTACAATGACAGATTACGGCCTCCACAGCTTTTCTATATTTGTACTATACAGTGTGTGGGCCAGATGCCTCATATCACTCATGTAAATAATCTTATCAAAATGTTCTTCATATTGCCAACCATTAACTCATCAGACCCTCTCTTCTTATTCCTTCCCCTCTTCACATTTTAAATAGATTTCTTTTGTTTCAAGGAAATCTTCATGTTTGAACAGAGTATTTTTATGGTTGGTATAAATACTACAAACAGAGTCCCTTGTCACATTTTATTTCCATTTTTTCAAGGTCAGAATATGACTGTATGTACCATTCCTATTTCTAAATATAAAAATATCTCTGTGAAATTTTTATTTTTATTACATTGATTTCTGCCTCCTTACAAAGGCATACCACAAAGTGGTGTTTCTCTGTATCCCATATGGAAAAATACAGGAATACTCCAACCACTTCAAGAGAAGTACGTTGTATTCATGGTGTTCTTAACTATTTCTCCTGATGCTGTGTCATGAGGATTCACACCACGCTGGAGTGAGATGTGATGTTAAGCATCAAAGAAGACGAAAAGGTAATGTACAAACAGCTGTGTCTGGACCATTCAGTGCTTATGTGATATAAACATGAAGCCTACAGGCTTCACAAGACTTATTCCAGGTGACACTCTGTGTGCACATATATACTCAGGATTTTACCAAAAAATACTTGAGATGAAGTAAGACATAAATTATAACCTATATGAATAAAACTTACAGCCAAGTTTATCTA
The DNA here is from genome assembly GCA_013397115.1 of Edolisoma coerulescens. Classification (NCBI taxonomy): domain Eukaryota; kingdom Metazoa; phylum Chordata; class Aves; order Passeriformes; family Campephagidae; genus Edolisoma; species Edolisoma coerulescens. The sequence continues at coordinate 895,228 of VWZW01003935.1, read as the reverse complement.
CAGGATTTTCTCATTAATAATGCCTTTAAATTCAAGGGGGGGGGGGCGGAATCATGAATATAATAAGTAAGAAATCTTTCTAACTTTCATTGCATAGGGAGCTTCTTTTCTAACATAATATTTATAATAGAGATTTTTATGTGCATTCCACTTTTATTTCATCCATTAGATCTAGAAAAATTTCTACAGTGGCAATACAGGAAATAGAAGAGTTTTAATAATAACTATAAGAAGTGAAGAAAAAGAATTTAAAGTAAGAAAGGAGTCTGTACTAAGTCTGTATATTGTCCAGAAAATACCACAACTTGGGTGAATTTCCTGAAGACATAATTAGATTTCAAAAATAATGTAGGACTAAGTGAATTGCTTAATTAAAATCCAATTATTAGAATATTTCATGATGACCACTCTAGGGATTATTAGCTGACAGCAACACTTGGTGGAATAATAAAACTTGATAACAAAAGTTTTATTAAAATTTCTGTGTCTATGAGTAGGGGTTTTAATTGCAAAATAACACAACATATATAATATCTGCTGGGAAGGCTTTATACAAGAGAGCTAAAATATGAGAGTTAAATTGTCTTGAAGCAGAAACTGATGTAGGGGAGAGTCTGCAAAGCCAGTTTTCTTTCTTTCAGTGTGATGGTGAGGAAGAGAGCAGGGAAGTCCCTGAAGGCTTCTTGGGCTGCCTGCTGAGCCAAAGGAAGGAGGGATGCTTGCAGCCCAGGGCACTGTTGAAGCAGCTGCCCTTGGCTCCTGGGAGCAGTTTGCTTTTCAAAGCTTGAGTCAGAGAGCTGCATAAACCTTGAGCATTCAGGGCAGAAGGACACTCCACAGAGAATGAGGAAGAATGGCAAAACTTCACCCCAAAAAACCTGCCAGGGTAGGATGTCCTGGCTCTACGTCGCATGTGCCAAAACAACACAATGGAGCCACACCTTGTGAAGCAGCAATCAACTATTCTCCATTCACTGTATTATAAGCAGGAATAAACTCTCTGATGCAGTGTTAAGGTCAGTGAAGGCAGATCTGCTTAGTATCGTTCCCTCTGCCTCTTTATTTCTCCTTCATCCTGTATTGACTGTGCACACCCAACAGCAATGCTGTCCTGAAGCCAGAATTCACTTGTCACTCTACGGAGTGGCTGCAGCAGCAGCCAGGCAGGGCAGGACACCAGCCTGCATGCCCAGTCGGGCTCTTGATGTTGGAGCAATCACACTGAAGGCTCTGAGGGCAGCTCCTTCCACCCACCCTTCCACCCCCTGGGGTTTGGTGCAAGCACATTGGTGCCAGGCTGGCAGGCAGCGGGCACTGGCTCTGCTGCTTCACACTCACCCGCTCACGGGGAGCCAGGCGGGGGCTACAGCTTTTACAATAAAGAGCTGCAATAAAGAGCTCTGTTGACCTCAGGAAGGGAAGTACAGGTGCTAAATAACTGGAATTGCTGTGTCCAAAAGGAACCTTATTCTCTTTTAGAAAGCAGCTGATAAAAGGATAAATGATCTCGGATAGAAAAGCCTGAGCTCAGACACTGGACCCTTCATGTCAAATACAGCTGTCACTGGCTGTAGCTAGGAAGAAACCAGTTTCTGAGTGTTCAGTGTGTTTTGTGGAGCTCTGCACCCTTTCACACTGCTTTGGCTTCATGGGTTAGTAAATTGCCAACCACACTGATTTTGCCTCAAGCTCAGTGAGTAGCAGAACCTGAGGGGGATTTTTTACCTTTCATAACTAATAACTTAATATTGTTTTACCTACCAGGCAAAATGAGCTATCAGGAAACTATTCAGAAAAACTCTGCCTTTTGTGTTTTAGACCTGTTAATTTGGGTGACCAGTCTGTTCATCATCAGATAAATCGAAGTACTGAGACTTCCTTTGACCAAGGTGGAGTTGAGCTTTTGTGAGAAGTCTCCTTTGGATATGTCTTGCAGCAACAAGAACTTTTGAAGACAAATTTTTTCTAAGTCCCTGATCAAGAAAATTATTTCATGTAGTCAGGTCTTAAGACCAGCAAAGAATATTTTTTAAACCATTCGAGGCTGTTTACACTTCATGATCACGATTTTACATTGCAGCTACAGTAATTAGGACTAAAAAGGCACCAACATGTTTTATTTTCTTTGTTAGCTAGAGGGCATTCTCTTAGGCATAGGTGGAAAAGACAGTCTTCAATTAGACAAATGAACGCTCAAATGAACGACATCTTGTTACTTTACTCAACTACGAACCAGCTTCGATATTTTCAGTATTTAGAGGATCAGAAGGAAATGTGGCAATATGGGAAGGAGCTATATACTTTGTAAAGCCATGCAAAAATATGTCACATTTCACCTGTAATAGCAATGCAGTAATTAACCGCTTTTGTCTACCCAAGCCTACATCTGGTATTAAAACCAAGTGAGATATTTTGGACTAGAATATTGTGAAATCTACTAGAAGTGGACAAATCTTGGAAGAACTTTGACCTTTGAGGAAAACCTGAAATAGATTTTCAACTTTACTTTTTACAGGAAGAGAAAGCTTCAGACAACATATCAAAGAAATTACAGAGGAAATTAAATTCCCACTTTTGCATTGCTGTTGCTACTGAGGTATGAACACTTCGCTACAAAAACAGAGACTGCTGTTAGGATCTCCAGTATTAATGAATGCATGTTGAAAAACAAAGGGATGTCGATTTGTCGAGTTAGTTTGTTGTGCCTTTGCAATAGGTACACTGCACACAGACACATTTCCCTTTCACTCTTGAGAAAATTTCACTAAAAATTTTTATCGAATCCAAAAATCAGAAGAAAGAAAAATAACCAATTCCCATGGTTTACATCATTTAATACAAAAATTCGTGCTTTCTCTGTGGGAGACTGCAGGGTGATGGTGTTAATTACACTGGATTATAGCAATCTTCCAGTGCCACCTTGTGGCCCAGTATAATACCGCAAAAGGCATCCAACACTACCCTCGCCAAGAAAAAGCAGCCAAGTTATCCATGCAGCAGTCTAGAAACATAACAAACTGAGAGGTGGAAGAGAGTTTTCATCTTAGATATTAAACTAACTTCTGCCCCTGCTACAAGAAAATGTCAGCTTTTGCTGGTAGAGAGTAGCAGCCATCACACCTAATGCTATTTGGGTGTTACTCTGAGGGTGTCCCCCGAAGTAGCATGCAGAAAGACTCCCAGGGAGGCTTTGCAACAGGCCATGGCAAAGCACATAAGCATTGCTCTATGTTACACCATATAATTTAGCACCAAGGATATATATATTTTTTGTTTAAACCACCATTCTTATTTTACAATGTAATGGAATGCACCAACATAGGCAAACATCACGTGGGCATCTATTTCAGTCTTGACTACTCTCCCTGTGAAGATTGTTTCCCTAAGCCCACCAGGGTTTGCCTTGCTGCAGTCTGACTCTGTGTTATCACATCACACTCACAGCAGCAGGATCACGGCTCCTGAGCAGAGCCCTTCCATGTTGCTACGAGGACTCCTTGCACATACACAGAGTACCTTGGTGATAAGTGCTTTCCACCAACAGATAAGTGGACTTCTTAAAGCTGGAAGTTAAGAGATATACATCACCCAAAATAAAACTGGTCAATTGCATTGACACATATCCCAGAGCTTAATAGTTTTAAACAGGGAAGGCATATCTTTGAAAATGAAAAGGGTACAAGGCACAAGGATGCTAGTAGCAGTGGCAGTGACACTGGCAAGAGCTGCAGATCAGCTCATACTCAGACTGGTCCTGTGAGCTGTGATTTGGGGGTGGACAGTCCAGCTCCCCAGGCTGGTTAACCTCACATCCTGCTGTGAAACTGCCCGTCTCAGCTGTACAAGGCTTGCAGTGACAGCAAAGACATTTGGAGGATATAAAAAAAATTAAACCAAGGGGAACAAAGTGGCTCAATTTCCATGAGTGTGAAAATCCACGAAACCCGCAAATGACATAAGAATTAAAATAATCTGCAGGATGCTAAGGCAGAATGTACTAGTGAGATCAAAATCAGTCCTGGATAATTGTGTCTCAGATGATCATGCAGTGCCAGGCAAGCATCATACAGCAGGCTTTAAAATCAGATTCCTGTTTTGGAGAGTCAACCAATTACCCTACTGACAGATCCATCTTTTACTTTTCATCCCATGCTTCTCACAGATCTGTGCTGACAAATCTTTTGTTTCTTGTCATCTGTCGATAGTATATATTATGTTATTTTCAAAGGTGCTGAGCTTATGTAGTGTACCACTCATAAGGTAATAGGATCATAAAATATAATTGTAAGAAGCACATTTTCAGAAAGATTCATCTTCCTCTTGAGGACGTAAGATGTGTCCATGGTTTTATTTCTACACATAGATTTAAGGAGACTATCAGAAGCTGGCAGAAGCCTGATTTAAACAGCAGTGGTGTTTAAATCTAACAAGGTGGCCATGATCACTCCAGCTCCCCAGGTAAATTGAAGCTTGCAGATCTCATTTTTGTCTTTACAGAGGAGGACGGTTTTAAGATGAAGGACAATACTCTTCTAAGACAAGCACATGCTAACGACATAGGCTTCTCTGTACACATAAGAACATGGATGTACTATGTTTTTCAAGTTTGAGGTGTTTTCAGATTTAGATATATAGTATAAAATATATATTATGCAATAAGAACAGACTGTTCAGGATAAAATCTGCTTTTCTGAGCTGACAAGTTTCAAACACTGCCGTAAAATAAATTGAGTAAATTTGGATTCTACAGATCAGATAATCTTAAGGGGGAATTACATTTAAATTTGAGACAGGCTGGGAATTGCGTAATTCAATTAGGTTTTAAGTTCAGCTAATTTAAAACTTTGCCAACATGGTACAGCATACTCAGACAAAACAGACATATAGTTTTAGAATTTGTTTTATTTAAGCACCACTGATTAAAATTTAGCATATCCTTGAGCATGGTAGTTCAAATTCCTAGTTTGAATCAAATCCACAGCTTTAACAATATTTAACTGGATTCAGTATAAAGCTGGTCTGAAAGAGTGATAAATAGGTTGCTGTTTGGTTTCCATTTGAGTGCTGGGCACTGCAAGAGTAGATTAATTACCCTTAATTAACTATCTCCTTTGTAGAAGCTTGGAGCAAACTATCTAATGAGACCAGAAGGAGAGCGGAAGCTACGTGATTCACTTAATGCCCAGGTATCATCTGTACAATTATCTGCCCTCTGAGCAGATGGGGTGTGCTCACAGCAGCCGAGCTCCTGGCCCTGGCAAACGTGACAAATGGCAAGAACTCGGGGAGACAGGAGAGCAGCACCAAGACACATGGAGACAGCACAGTCCCAGCTGCGGGCTACAGCACCTGTGCCACTGAACAGTCCTACATCAGGGCACCGCTCGTCTGAAAAGGAGCAAATTTCTCCAGTACATGGGTTCCCTTAACCCTAGGATGTCCATATATTCCTTTTCACCAAGGATATCGCTCATTGGACAAGGAATCTAGCTTTCATTGTAAAAGAGTTACACTGCAGAAAGATTCAATTGTCAAGTACACAGATAATCCAGTTTCCAAAACCACGGAAACCTGGCCAGTGTTTTGTATGCCACATGTAATAGCATTGGACCTCGGAAAGCTTCTAGACAGTTTCTTATACAATATCAAAGAGGATGTGGTAGCTCTGGACCATGATTGTATCAATATCAAAGGGAGAAAACATAATCTTTTTGGCTAGGAAGTGTACTCTGAAACTGCCACAGAGACAGAGAAAAGATACATCTGAAAAGCAAGGTTAAGAAAGCAGCAAAGGAAGAAAGGTTAATTTTTGCAACTCTTTGGAATAGCTGAAATCTATGTAAGAAGGAAGGAAAAACCAAGCTAGAACCAATTCATTGATTAACTGAAACAGTTATAGAGAAGTTTTAATTTTTAAAAAAAAATAAATAAAAGTCAAGGGAAGTAAAAAAGCACATCCTCTTTCCAACTCTGTAGTGTTACGCCTCTTTCTCTTTCTATCCAAACAAATGGCATTCCTCTTCACCAAGTCCACAGTTTTGTCAGGGCTCCAGAGCTTATCACTGTGAGTGGTATCTGACTTCCATGCTGTTTGAAGGGAGGCTCTCTCCCCTCTGTCCCTCAGAGGACTCATAAATTCTCATTAAGAAAGGACTATATGCATGACAGCCCCTGGAAGCAGAGCTGCCTCACCTCCATGATGACAATCCAAGGTGATTCAAACACCCAGAGCACCTGTGATTTCCCAGTCCTTTTACAGGCAGCAGATACCTCCTGTTCATGACATGAGACCCAGCTCCAGAACTGAGAGCTGAGAACAAACAGTGCCTGGTTTCCTGAGAAAGTACCCTGAGATGGGCTAGACGCTGGAGCATTCAAAGTTTTGGGACGCTCTTGACAAAAACAGCCTGAAAGCACCATGATTTTGAGGACTAACTGAGAGAGTCTGTTCTTTGTTCACAGCCATAGCTAGGGAAATGAAAAACAAGGATTCCTTCTTAGCAAGGAGTCACAAGGAATAAATGTTTGGCATTAGATAACAACTTCCTCCTCCTTGGACTAAATACCCCAGGGAAAGACTTCAGCTTCTGAATCTTCATTTACTTCAGACATTCCCTCCTTCTGCTGCAAGATACTGGTGGATAAATCAAGCAGGACCATTTCATCACAGTGGCAGGATGGGATCATATAACGTGTGACAAAGCAGGTCAGTGAGCTATTAACAGTCTGAAGAAACCTTCCTGGAGGTTCAAGAGCCCTAGGAACTGCTGTTGTGCAGGAGGGTGTCAGAGGTACCTGCTGTGTCCTCTTCTCAGGACTGCCTTAGAAAACACTGTAGACATTGCCCACTTATGATTGCACGATGTAACAGCTTGGAGATCCCCCACCAGAAAAAGCCATTATTGACTCAGGTCCAAGCAGTAGCCTGCTTCAAACTGGCTGCAAAAGGGATGGAATATAACCATATATTACAGGCACAGTGACTATGCCCATAGGAGCAAAAGAAATAAAAGAATTAATGTCAAAGGTAATTGACTCCAAAAGAGAGAACTCCCTAAAAAAGAGAAAGCTAGGAAAGAGGCAAAAGGGCAAAAATTTTTGCATGGCGTGGAAATGGTTTTAAGATGTCCTGTTAGAGGTTGGTTCTAAGAAAACCAGTAATTACCACCACAAAACTTTAAAAAGAACAAAATCACAAGTCAGTTAGAGTGAACAACAGGGTGAAGAAAGATTTTAAAAGTAAAAAAAAAAAATAAGTTTTACCCAAGTGAGGAAAAGAGATCATAAAAACTGGAAAGTTTACAGAAAACCACAAGGAAGCCCAAAATATTTTTTAGGAGCAATTTGCTGAAGGCATAAAAATGTTTCATAAAAAAAACTCCTTTTAAACACCTCAGAAGTAGGAAGGCTGCCAGCTAGTTAGTCAGGCAGATATATGATCAAGATGCAAAAGGAATGCTCATGGAAGATAAGGCTGAAAATGTTTAATGAATTTTTCCACTACTGTTCATGGTGGAAGATCTGAGGGAGGCTCAGGCAACAGAGCACTTTATACGGGATAAGAATATGATGATCTGTCTCAAACTGAAATGTTAGAAGAAAACAGTACAGAAAAAAATTACAAAATAAGTTGTAACAAATCAGGTTCCAGAACTAAAAAACGTTCACTCAGGACACCTAAAGGAATTAATGTATGAAATTGCCGAAGAGCCAACTCTATTTCATGTCTTAAAACATACACCGGTATTGGTACCAGAGATGTTCACTTTAATGCAATTTTTTTAAAATAGTTGTTGACATGAACCTAGTAAATCTGTTTTCCATCTTGGGTAGATTTGTAGAAACTACATTAAAGAATAGAATATATAGACTCAGAAGTAAACATGATAGGTTGGAGAAGGGTCAGCATGACTTTCATGGTGAAAAATCATGCTTCACAAATCTACTACAGTTCTTTGAAGAGTCATTTAATACATAAACAAGGATACTGCAGTGCAGTAGAAATATGAGAATTTCCTAAAAAGTTTGGTTAAATTTTCTCCATAAGGGCTTTAAAAACTCTGCTTGCTTGGAGGAAGGTGGAGGTCTTGTTATGAATTAAAATTTTTCACAACAGGGAGATTGAGCCAGGGGGCTCACAGGAATTCATACAGTCATTTTTGGTGCTCAACAGATTTTCAAATGGTCCGGAAGGAACATTGTACTGATGTGCCAAGATTGGCACATCATGATGAGACCAAATTATTCAGGACTGTAAAAAAAATTAAGATGGCAGTGAAAAGTTGCAAAGGGACCTCATTTACGAGTGGCTTGCATGTAGAGTGGCAACAAAATGTAAAGTGAAGTTCAACGTCAGTAAGTTAAAAGGTAGAACCTTTAAACATGTGCTCTAAACAAATCTTTTCCACTCAGGAAAGAGATGTGTGGAAAGTTCAGCTTAACAGTCTGTGGGAATCATGAAGACAAACATATCTTAAGTATTTAATACCAAAGAAAAAAAAAAAAAAAAGAAGAAAAGAAAAAAAAAGAGCAAAGAAGTCAGAAAACAGGAGTACAAGGCGTACACTGCTCACAAATCGTTGCTACATCCCCATCATTGACTGCGCACAGGTCTACTCCTCTATCAGCAAATGGCTTTAATAGAAGTAGAAAAGCTGCAGAGAAAGATAAGATCACCACTGTGTTACAGCTTCCACATAAGGAAAGCCTCTACAAACCACATTCTCTGCTAGTAAAACCAACGGCAAAGGAATAAAATGATGTGAAGAAGGAAAAAAATCCCCTTCAAATGCATCAATTTGTTTGTTCTTATATTCCAAAAATACAGCTGCCTAAGAGCCACTGTTAAAAAGTCTGATGCTTCTTTTTCCTTTCTCTGTTGCAATTTTTGTTTAGGCACATCTGAGTGACTAGGGCAAGAGAGATGCCAATTTTTGTAAAAGGAAATGGAAGTGCTGTTATTCAACTCTGCTATAAGATCACTAAATCTTAAAGCTTGTCTCATAGTGGAGGAGCAGTGAAGCAGGAAATTACTAATGCAAAGTGTATAAGAGAAGATCTGCTACAGCAGGATTCAAGCTTCACCCCAAAAGCCACTCTTGCAAAGAAAAAAAAAAGAAATATGTGAGCAGAGGAGAGCAATATTAAAATTAAAAAACATTCCAAAACAGAAAAAAAAAAAAAGAACCCAAACTAATAATTTTACTACTAAATTCAAAGTTTAATTGTGTTAATGATTTGTGTGCAGTATTTAGTCTTCAGTAATGCACACAGCTGAAAAACAACTCAGCTCCACAGAACTAAAACTGTATCAGTCCATTTTATGGAGAGCTGGAAAAATTATATGATTTATTTTTGATTTGGTAATAATTTATCTGAGGAGACAGTCTGATAGTAGTACTTTGGTTTCAATGATTTCTAGCTAAAAGTAGCTAGTTGTCCCTGTGGTGGTTTTTGTGACAATGCTGGTGGGCACTTCTGGGGTGTTTCTGCAGACTCACTCAGGACATGCAATTCTCCAGTGCAACTCTGTGTGAAGAGGTAAGCTTTTAAGATCCTGTGTAATCTATGGATTTTAGGCACCTACTTTAATTCTGCCCACTTAAGCAGTAACATGCATCAATGGTACTATTAGCACTATTTACATTAGGCACACATTTAAATGTTTTCAGAGTTACAGCTTGTATACCTGCAGATATGTGACCAGATGTGTCTGGCAGGTATAGTCACGTACAAGTATGTAAGATGACTGGCAAATGAAAATGTGTGTTTGCAGAAGTCATCACTATAAAAAGTCCATGTGGAGATAAATTACATCTTCTTTTCCTGATGTGCTGTAAAACATAAGATTCCAAATCAAAATTGATTTCACACTGTTTTCTCCAGCCTGCTGATATAGTTTCTGTGGTGAATATTTTCATCTCTTCATGACACTGTACAGACCATTCTGTAAGCCCAAGTGGGAATCTTTCACATCTCAGATTGTTTCTGGTGTCTTCTCACCAAAGGAGGCTGGGCATCCTCCTAGAACCCTGCTGACTGGAGAAATGTGCTATGAACAAAAGCCTATCTACATTTTGAATTAAATATAGTATCATCTGGGGGTTTTCATGTCTTTAAAATTTATTTACCTATTTATGGAAAACATGAAGTCCTCTGCAGAAGTAATTTGCTAAAAAACTTAGCCTTCAGAACGTAGCTGTATGCAGAACAGTTTTCAGTATATTTATATCTGCTATGACAGTACTTTAACAGACCTTAAATACACACCCATACAATGCACAGTGCTTCATATCACTGTGTGATGTGTTCATATGTTTCAATACTTTCCACACAAAGAGATTAGAAAATATTAAACAATTCATTCTCACAACAAAAACTGAAGTAGAGAAGTTTGTCTATGCAAGGGAATTGCAAGTTGGAAAATTTAAGTGCTTAAATATATTCTGATCTCAATAGAAAAACAAACTGTGGTTTGTTCAATGTAAAGATATACCTGGCTCTAGCTTTAAGGTTAAACTCTGGTTTGTACTTGTTGAAAACAACTAACCTGGTGCACCATTATGCCAGCAGTTGCTGCTATGGGTGAAACTTCCGATTTGTTGAGTTTGTGATACAAAGCAAAAGGCTTCATATTCTTTACATCCCTCTGAGCAGAAATCAGGAGCATTTCCTCCCAGAAGGACTGTGCAGTTGATCCCTCAGTCTTAAAAACTGTTAGCAGCACAGAGGGCCAAACATACCAAACAGATGTAGTTTGGGCAGTATTTTCACAGTTACCATTTCTGATAGGGATTCGACAAGCTAAGTGCAACCATCAGCACACTTAGATAGCTGTCTAAGTTTCACTGTCAGAGGACCAAGGCAGGAAACTCCAGAGGGCAATTCATCTTGCATAACTCAAATGTGAAGCTTTAGAGCACTTTGACATTTGATTCTTCATTTTGACACAAATTAGACACCTGCTTTAGTCAGAGTATATCGTGTTTTCCAGAGGCCATATTTCTTCATTGGCTGAAAAAGCAGGGACAGAATAGATTAGATCCTGACTTTCAGACAACTAAAGCTAGAGAGAATGAAACGCACTTCCTGTGTCTTCCAACTCGCTGGAATCATTAATTGTGGATTTCAAACTACAGTTTGTAGGCAACCCTGTGCCTGGCTGCTTCCAGACACATCATCCAGACACTAAAATCCTAACTTTAAAGTCCAAATTACTTACTGGTCAAAATCAGAAGCTGTCTCATTTAAAAAAAAAAAAAAAAAGCCTGATACCAATTTGAAATTACTTCAAAGGTCACACTACAAAGCCTTTTATTTTTCTCCAACACAAATGTTAAGCAGTCATCAATTAAGGAATAATGTAAAGCTCTTGCTCAGACACAGGCATCTATGTCATGTCACCCCATATAGATACAGAACTAGCCAGGAACATTGACTGCCAGGGACAAGCGGCCATTTTCAAACACAGCCAAGGTGCTTTCAGCAGGGAAATTACTCACATGCTGCTTTATGCAAACAAACAGCTTTTTTATAAACTCCCTAGGTGTATCTATTCTGCTGAGAAGTCCACCTCAGCCACCCAGTTAAAAATAAATGAATAATATAATGTACAAAGACTTCAGGGGCACCTTTGCCATCCTAATTACAGGCAAAACAATTTTCCATTCAGTGTTTAACACAACAGATTTAAGCGGATGAATAGTCTAGTTATTTACCTACTCTAGATGCCACCTTGGACTGTGCCACAAACCAGCACCTGGAAGTGCCCAACTTTGAGATTTCTGTCTTGGATCCTTCATCTCTCTCTTAGACTGAGATGCCCTAATAGACATGAAAATAAATAGATGTCATGACAAGCAGTCTAAATATGGCAAAAATCAGTGTGGTGGAGCAGCAACTCAAATTTATGTAGCATTTGGCCTCTTCCAGAAGAGGAATAGATGAATAGATTAATAGATTAAAATTCGCTATGTAGCTCTCCTGGCAATCTTTCTTCCAAGTGAACATCCTCACTTGAGGAAGAGGAGGGTCAGGCACTGATCTCTTCACTCTCATGAGTAATGACAGGACTCGAGGAAACAGCACGAATCTGAGTCGAGGAGGTTTAGGTTGGATATCAAGAAAAGTTTTTTCATCCAGAGGGAGGTTGGGCACTGGAACAGGCTCCCCAGGGAAGTGGTCACAGCACTGATAAAGTTCAAGATGTGTTTGGACAATGCTCTCAGGCACGTGGTGTGACTCTTGGGGATGGTCCTGTGCAGGGCTAAGAATTAGACTCAGTGATCCTTGTGGGTCCCTTCTAACTCAGGATGTTCTGTGATTCTGTTATTTTACTGCTGCCAATGAGCAAGCTGTGTGACCTGTGACCTGTGTACCATTTGGCAGAGTTATATGCTGCCTGCTTCACTCATCCATTGTACTCATTAGCAAAGGCCTGAAGAAAAATTACTTCATTTGAATCTATTTCTTATCCAGAATTCCCACTGGATGCTCAGCTGTCAGAACATCTCTGTGTTTGAAGGTATTCGAGCATTTCTGAACTAAGATTTGAGTTTTCTCCTGTATTAATTACAGGAACATGCTGAGCTGCTCTTCAATCAGAAATCTCCTTTTTGCCACACAAGAATGTGTGACATACAGCTTACAACAAAGGAAAAGAAGTCACAACTATATTTAACACGTAAATGAAATTGAACTTGATGTTTCAGAGACCATTGCAAAAGAATTTGAAAGAATCTCACAGGATCAAATAACATAACTATAATCTGTAGCAGTAGCATGATGTTGGCTGAGGTTCACTTGTCCTAACTTTGTGCTTTGTTCCACAGGGAGAAATGCCAAAATTCTGAATTTCCCAGTTAGCAAGTCTGCCAACAACACAAAGCTGTGTGGGGTGGTTAACACGCTGGAGGGAAGGGATGACAGGCTTGAGAGGAGGGTCCATGAAAACCTCATGAAGTATAACAAGGTCAGGTTCAAGGTCCTGCACCTGGGTTGGGGCAATCACAAGCATGAACACAAATTGAGCAGAGAATGGAGTGAGAGCAGCCCTGCTGAGAAGGACCTGGGGGTGCTGGTGGATGAGAGGTTGGATATGACGCGGCCATGTGCACTCACAGCCCAGAAAGCAAAAGGTGTCCTGGGCTGCATCCAAGGCAGCAGGGCGAGGGAGAGGATTCTGCCCCTCTGCTCTGCTCTGCTGAGACCCCACCTGCAGTGCTGCATCCAGCTCTGGGAGCCCCAGCACAAGAAGGACCTGGATTTGTTGGAGTGAATCCAGGGAAGGCCCACAAAAATGATCACAGGACTGGAGCACCTCTCTAGGCTGAGAAAGCTGGGGTTGTTCAGCCTGGAGAAGAGAACGATCTGGGAAGACACTAGAGCACCCTCCAGAACCTAGAGGGGGCTACAAGAGAGACAGAGAGGACTTTTAACAAGGACACGAAGAGACAGGACAAGGGGTCATGGCTGCAAACTGAAAGACACTAGGTTTAGATTAGATATATGGAAGGAATTCCTTACTGTGAGGATGGTGAGGCACTGGAACAGGTTGCCCAGAGAAGCTGTGGATGCCCCATCCACAGAATTGTTCAAGGCCAGGCTGAATAGTGCTCTGAGCACCCTGGTCTGGAGGAAAGTGTCCCTGCTCATGGCAGGGGAGTTGGAACTAGATAAACTTTAAGGTTCCTTGTAACCCAAACCACTCTATGATTCTGTATTTCTATGATCCTACTGTAGGTACTTCTGTGAAGGTGTGAAAGGAAAAAAGAGACATAAGCCCAGGTCCAAATAAAGAGACAATACAGCAGTGAGATGTGACACTGTCCTTGCAAGGGAAGAGAACGGAGATGGACAAGGCAAGTGAGATGAAAGCAAGAAATGGTTTATGTTTGTAAACAGGCTCACTGTAAAGGGAAGTGAAAAGGTCACTGGACTGGAATCAGTGACTGACAAAGATGAAAGATAATGTTGTGTGATGAAAGGATTCCTATTATTTATAGAAACAGGTTCTTGAAAATGGAAGTACTGTGCTACTGTGTATCTGCTGATGCTAGATGAGCTGCTACTGACTGCATGAAAGTGATGCTACTCAAGGAGAAACAGAAAAATAAGAGTGAATGAAAAGATAGAGAAAGTATGGAATTGCTGCTAAACGGCTTAAAGAACTAGGGAGTGGTAGGAAAGTGTGACTGTATGTCCTTATAAAAGTGTTACATCTGTTCATCAGAGCACACTGCAAAAGCAGCCATCAAGAAAGTGCTGCAGGAAATCAAGAACTGCCAGAAAACAAAAGGCAAACGTTGTTACAATGTTGCTACCACTACTAATAGGCCAGCCTGTGGGGAGCTGTTTGTGGCTTAACAAAAGATGTGGCTGCGTGGGCAGTATGACCCCAGAGATGCAGGCGGTGAGAAGAGAGATTGGTTTGGGGTCGTTCATCTCGCAAAACCACAGAAAGATGGTACTCCAGGCTGCTGAAGAAAGACTCATGGAGCTTGCAGGTAGCAGATGTAATCCAAAATCTTTTTACAGGGGTTTCTACTCAAGTGTCTGCCTGAATTTCACTTCAATTCTAAACAAAGAGAAGAGTAGTGAGCAGTAGGAGAGTAAGAGTAAGAAAGTAAGAAATAACAGAAAAGAGTAGTGCGCAGTAAGAGAAAAAGACTGTAAATATCTTCAGAATAAGCAGAGCTGTGCAAATGGCAGTACTGCCTCCTAAATAGCTCTATGGCAAAAACGTGAAGCATTGGTAGGTAAGCTCAATCAAGCAGCAGTGTGAGCAGGTGAGTGAAGAAGGAACACAGGAGAGGAATGGCCAGCCAGCAAAATGTTGGCTGGGGGAGAATACCCAGACTGTCTAGGGAAGTCTGCAGATTGCCCTCTTGCCTCCCTCTACTCATACAACAGACCTGCAAAGCCTGACTGAAACAACCCGCTCTCCTTTTTCATTCCACAGGAGGGGCTGCTAGAACAGCAAGTGTTTCAACATGCAGAGGTCCTGTTGGTCCTGTCACTTGGCCTTTTAGCTCTTCCTGAGTCTAAGTTTGCCTGCTCACATAAAACAGGGGACTCAGGCTTCAATGACAGTCTTCTGTCTTAGCTAAGCTACAAGAATGAGACATGCGAGCTAAAACAGTGCCTGAAGGTACAGTGAGATTAGTTCATGATGCTGAGCCTCAGCTGGACTCTCTGGAAGCTGCAGCTGCTGGGTAGTGTGGCTCTGAATAATAACAGGAAGAAAACACATAGCAGGAAGTGTCAGGAGTATTTGCACCTTTTAGAAAGTGTATTAATTGTGTCACCCAGCTACTTCTGTGCTGTACTGAAAGGGTGGTGAGATGATCTCTTAGCTTACCATGGTGCTTCCAACCCGGAAATTACCTGAAATACCCTTGGTTATCTTTGCACAGAGGTAAAATGTTCTGTCCTGAACAGACTGGCTGTGCCTCTGCTGAGTCTTTTCCCTTTGGGCCCAGGCTACCACATCACAGCATCTCTCCATATTACACCTTCTGATAATGGCACCTGTTTGGCTTCCCTGAGTAGGTGTGTGATTGCCTGAGAACAATTAAGTAGCAACAAGTGACCTACAAAACTCTTAAACAAGCTAATATTTGGTCAATATACTTCCAAAGACCTGTTTTAGAAGAGAGTCCTAGCTATCTCAAGTAGATGACACTCATTTGAAATGACATCTCAGGTAATCTATAGTCCTATTTTAACTTTATTAATTTTTTATTGATCTTAAACAGAAATTTCTTTTGCCTTTGCAGTATTCCTTTCTTCATTCTTCACTGAGCATATAACAAAATATGCATGGCTATAAACTCTTCATTTGTTAAGAACCATAATTATTTCAGGATGATTGGTTGTGACAAATTCAAGATTCTCTGTGTTAAAACTACCTTGAGAGGGCTGTGAGCATTAGCTGGCATTCCCTGAGTGTGTTTCTCATTACATCCCATCATTTTACTGTCTTTCAACAATGATGTCCCTTGTCTTCATTCCAGTGTTACCTTGGGGATATAGTAATGATTCCTCAGACCATTTTCCTCTCTCTCTAAAGGGAAAGCAAACAAAGTGCCAGACAGAGGAGGAGATAAAAAAGCTCACATAGTAGGAAAGCAGAGAAGGAGATGGGACTATACATCAAAGAAATCGTCAGTAGATTTGATTCACACTGGGTCCAGGCAACACTTGACTGATCTGTAAGAGACACCAGCTTGGTCTCTTCTGCAAAACTCCATTGCAATAATTTTAGCTTTCTCATGCTATCTGATCCCTTTCTCTCTGTCTCAGCTGCTGGGTTTCAAGTGTTTCCCCTGAGTATTTGAACATGGACTCAAAACAAGTTTTAGAGAATTGTATGATAGACATTTATAAAATAAAAGGGAAGACAGTCAAGTTTTGTTGGGGTTTCTTTTGTCAGTTTCTGGAGACCTTTCCATGACTATGGTATCACCACTAATTTCCAGTATATAATACTGAAATTGAATTATGGATAATCCATCATTTTCCTCATCTTTAGCTTTCAGCTATTGGCAGTCCTGAGAAAACTGTACATCTTGGACTGTCAACCATTTTAAACATGCTAATGTCTCTGCTTCAAGGACACATATCTGTTCCTTCCCTTCAGAGAATCATAGAATATGCTGAGTAGGAAGGGACACATCAGGATCATCAAGTCCCACTCCTGGTCCTGCACAGGACATGCCCAAGGGTCACATCATGTGTCTGAGGGTGTTGTCCAAACGCTTCTTGAACTCTGTTAGGTTTGGTCCTGTGACCACTTCCCTGGGGAGCCTGTTCCAGTGCCCAAACACCCTCTGGGTGAAGAACCTTTTCTTGATATTTAACCTAAACACACACACCCCCTACCCCGCCACCTTTCCTCTGACTCAGCTTTGTGCCATTTCCTGGAGTCCTGTCACTGTCACCACAGAGAAGAGATCAGTGCCTGCCCCTCCTCTTCCCCTCATGAGGAAGTTGTCACTGCAGTGAGGTCTCCCTTCAGTCTCCTCTTCTCCAGGCTGAACAGACCAAGTGATCTCAGCCACTCCTCATATGGCTTCTCCTCAAGGCCCTTCACCATCCTTGTTACCCTCCTTTGGACACCCTCTAGTAGTTTAATGTCTTTTTTATATTGTGGCACCCAAAACTGCCCCCAGGACTCGAGGTGAGGCCGCCCCAGTGCAGAGCAGAGCGGGACAATCCCCTCCCTTGCCCGGCTGGCGATGCTGTGCCTGATGCCCCCCAGGACACGCTTGGCCCTCCTGGCTGCCAGGGCACTGCTGTCATGCTCAACACACCATCAACCGGGACCCCCAGGCTGCTTTCTGCAGCTCCAGCCTCTCATTCCCGAGTTTATACACACAAACATGGTTGCCCTGTCCCAGGTGCAGAATCTTTGCAGAGATTGCCAGAACCATTCTTTTTCTTCCTTCCTGGCACATCTCCATCTGCTTCTCTCTTTGTAGGTGAGGAGAAGGCCTTCACTGCTGACCACTGAAAGGGAAGTTGGCCATTGCTTCTCCCAGCTCTACTTGCTTTGCTGAAATGGGGTCAGATCTAGCCCTCCTCACTTTCTGTTGCTGCAGGACTGACCGTGGGTTAGGGCAGTGGACAGCACAGCTGTGGCCGCTGCTGCCATAGCTTCCAGCTGAATGAGTGTTTCTCCACAGCACAGAGACTGACTTGGTCAACACTTTTATGCCTGGATCCCAACCGTTTTCACCAGCCAATGGATATTTCAGTTCCCACTCTTTTTGACCAGGAAATAAATAATACTAGCTCTTCTCTACATAACTCAGAAATCAGTATGTATTTGAAATCCCTGCGGTTTTCAGGGTTGTTGTCGTCTTTAAACTGCAGAACATTTGACAGCTTTATGCCCTAGCAACACAAAGCAAGGCAGACTATGCTGTTCAAAATGATTTCCTCTTGCTGGGTATGTGTAGAAACCACTTGTGATATAACATACGCTTTCTCACCACAGTTCTCCGCAGCCCCACAGATGTCCTAACCTATGACAAACATCCTAGGGAGGCTTGGAAATAGCTTGGGAGCTATAACTTGACATGGGAGGCATGAAGGTCACCTGTTACAAGCACAGCACATTGCTTGAGTTTACCCAGGGAAGGCAGAAATAAATGCAGGAATTATGGAAGAAGTGTGCAGAAGAAGAGGTTGTTCAAGCTCTGAACATGGCTGTTGTGGTTCCTGATGAATCATTTACAGAAAAGACACTTGGTTTCCTTTCAAATGTAAAGAAAAAGTACAAAAGAGAGTTTCCACAAGTGGTTTTCATCCTTCTTTTCATGCATTCAAAACATTGCTTTAACCACTTACTGAAGGACAACACTATCCAAAGCTAAAGAAGCCACCCACAAATCCAGTGGAAGAAAAGGATACAACTATAAAAGTTACAATAAAATATCCTAGCTCCTCTCTTCCCCTTCACAAAAAAACATCTACAGTGCAATCCTGATTTTCTTGCAATGAAACACGGCAGTTAGAGGGGCAGGGTTTCTTTGGGTCACATCCCATTGCAACCAGTCTGGCCCTCCTCACCAGAAAGGCTCTGCTTATGGCTGCAGCTATTTCTCCCTTTAACCACACCAAGTATTTGCTCAGTGGCCACAGCTTCACAGGGGCCCTCAAAAGGTAAGAACAGTGCAAATACAGCAAGCGTTTACTCTTTGTCCTCATCTTCCTTCCTTCCTTCCTTCCTTCCTTCCTTGGATCCTCAGAGTGTCTCAGGTCAAACCTCGACCTGCCTGGAGGACTTTCAGCATTCCCAGGATCCAGCGCCCCCCATTACAAAGGTTTTGGGGGTNTCACAACTATGCATTTTTGTCCCCATCGCTGGTGCTTTTACTTTTGCTTACATCCTCGGGCCACTTCGAAGATGTAAAGTGCAGCTCTCATTTCTTCATCCTCGAGTGCAAGAGCTCATTCCCAGGGAGAGAAAATTGTCCAAATGATCCTGAGACATCTAAACATTTCCAGTCACTACAGAACCACGGATAAACAAGCAGATACAGGTTAAGATACTCTGGGGAACAAGAATAAACACTTTTGGAAGATAACCTTTCCTCTGGTGTTTTTCTGCACTGGCACTTTCAAACATCTGCTGCATCCTTCCACCTTTTTCTGCGATACTGTCATAACTTATCAGTGATGGCCAGGTGGTATTTGCATTGCGAAACTCTAAGGAATATCTAGATTTCTCAGGAAGGGAAAATGTTAATTTGGCAGCTTGTATTTTACCCTCTAACATGAATTCTCAGATTATTATTGCAGGACGATGTAAAGAGCACTGATCTGTAGAGGGTTTTGTCTTTCAGATAAGACATAAAGGGAGAGTCTGCTACTTGAAGTCACTAAAGCCACTGTGACACTTTTGTTTAAGGTGTATTATTTCCTCTACTCTGGTGAAATCCCAGCTGTGAACCTTACATTCCTCCTATCTCTTTTCTCCTTAAAATTAAATGGGATAGGATGGTTTTCATTTCCTGTCCCCTCACTTCTTGTGTTCTGTGGCTACAGGCAGTCAAAAAACCACAGTGTTTCACCCTGGAGGTGCCTGTATCTCAGTAAAAGGTGAAATAATCTTTTATGAAAAGATTTACCTGCCTTACAGGAATGTTTTGAAGTTTAAGCCTTTTCTTCTTTTTTTTTTTTTTTTTTTTTTTTTTTTTTTTTTTTTGGTTTTTTTTTGTTTGTTTGTTTTGTTTTTTTGGAACAGGATTGAGATAAAAAACACCATAAATATACAGATGACCCGCATATTTACAAGGAATTGACAAATTTTGAATGCAATTAAGATAATCATTTTCTGAGATTTCAGTTTCCTTCATCATTTTTTGAGAGGAGAAATCAAAATAAAAGCAATTGAGAGGTAATCCAGACAGGAAAGAAAAACCAACCACAGTGCTTTTCTTTAAAGGAAACAGCTCTCTCTGCCAGGCATGATCTCTACAGGATGTATAAAAACTATTGTGAAGGATGGCTGTCATATTAATGCATTTTCAGGTCTTTTCCTGCAGCCACTTTGAAGACATGTGACTCAGCTGTATTTCTCTCTATTCGGCAAAACTAGTGCTTGCTTTGAATACCAAAGGATTGGAAAAAAAGGAACACAGAGAAATCTCTGTCAGCAGTCACAGAGTCAGTGCAATTCCTGATGAAAATGATGGCAGATGCCTAGGTTACATTGGTACCTTGCACTTTCATTCCTATTTCACTGAGTTTTGCAGGTCTGAGACGACATCCAAGAAAAATTAACCCCTTGAGGTGAAACAAGGAGATGTAATTAAAATTGGGTGTTAAAATTGTTTTCAACAAATTTGGCAAAGACAGGGCATGGTTAGATGTTATTCCATGCAGTCCTGGCAGAGGGAGACATCAGAAATATCTCTAGTTATTACACTGGAGGATCATCCACCTTGGAAGGATAACAGCTATTATTAATCCTTGTTTTTGGCAGCATCCAGCATGACTGAGAGACTTTCAAGTACCAACAGAGATCAGTCCTTAACCTTATAGTCTGAAACTAAATTCAGTGTCAGAGGTAAAGGGGAAATAGTACAAGGTACAGACTGCTCCTTCGGATGGTCTGAACTAGACTAAAACCAGCCAGGCAGTCTCACAAGTAGGGATGACCTTGAGAATCCTCCAATCTATTTTAGTCATACAGTGATTGTAGAAACTGACTGCTTCATTCTTGATGAGTTTTGTCAAGTACCTTCTGTGAAAGTAGGCATACAGACTGTAGGAAGAAAATTAAGTGCAATCTATTCTCATTTATTTTCAGGAGAATTTTCCAACTTGCAGTTTAGTGAGACTTCACGGAGCAACCCCAAATTCTTCCTGTTTAAGCCGTCCTTTTAAAGTCTTAACTTTTTTTCTTTTTTTTAACTTTTTTCCCAACAGCAAGTACACTAACTACATGCTGGCTTCAAACTCTACAAATGTTTTATCTTAACCAGGTGTTTATTTTGTTTGTATTATCTCATCCCCTTCTTCCCTGGATATTGAGGATTAGCATATGTTGTGGACAAGATCAAAGCAATCAATTTACAGTTTGTGAGCTTTATAAGGGAATTATTTGATTTTTTCAAACACAGCACAGCTGTTGTGCATGAAAAAATCTACTTAATGGTATGTAAAGAAAAGATTTCTATGAACACTTTTGTTTGACAGAATTCACTTTTCCATCTCATACAAAAATCAATTAAGATGAAAATGCAACTGGACTGTGCATGTGTAATTTTTTTTCTTTTTTTAATCAAGAGAGCTCCATGTCTCCAGATTCTATTGAAGTAGTTTTTCAAAGCCCTTTTGTTCTCACCTGCCTATGAAAAATCATTCACAGCATCCTGGATCTCAGCTCACAGTGACTGCCTGAATCCAAAAGGTAAAGCAGTCCATCCCCGTGGAGGACGCCAGCTGTCTCATTGATTCTGCATGGCTCTTGGCTGATGCTGAAGCAGCACTGGCATAATTTCCAGAGAGAGGTGTATAATGAGGTAGCACCATGTTAACTATTAGCAGGGAGAAGTCAAACATCTGGTCTAGAGGAAAAGAGGAGTCCAGAGCTGAACTATCAGCATCAAAGCATGCATTTGTGAGAAAGTGTATGCCAGGACTTACCACCTAGAAACAACAGATTTGGGGATGAAAAGGGATGCAAAAACAATAGGAAAAATAATAGGAAGAAAACTCCTTGTTCAACGTATTTATTTTCTAGGAACTATATTGTTGATGATTTAAAACCTGCGCTATTAAAATTCTTCTACTGTGATGAAAGAAAGGATACTCAGAATAATCATCACTTTGTGTAAATGCACAATTATTTCCTCAACATTTTTTTTAATCTATCTACCTATCTCTGTGTCTTTCACAGACCAAGCTGCCAGTTGGATGCAATCCCACTAAAACCCCAGCTCAGTGCAGCATTTTCTATCCTTTCTGGGTTGCAATTCTACAGCAGGAGTTTACGAATGCCAAGAAGCCCCAGTCTGTGAGTTGGGAGCAATCGCCTTGTGGACCTCTCTTACAGTCTGGAGGGATGAGGATGTAAACAGGGAAAATTATTCAGCAACACTTGGTGGAGATGAAGGGGAGTGTTTTAAAAACAGAGGCAGAGGGTGAGAAAAGGATGGAAGTCACCCTAGGCAGCCCTTGCTGGCAGGTGCATTCACACCAAGTGCTGGCTCTGTTCTCCACTGATTGTAGCAGCAGGAAACCGGCAGTTTTGCAGTGGTATAGAAACGTCTGGGTATATTTCACCTTTATTTTTGTTGGGTTGACACTTTTAAGAAATCTTGGTTTCTATCAACAAAACAGAAGGAGCAAAGAAGCTTCCTGTAATTTGCAAGGGATAAAGCAGTTTCTGCACCGGTTTCCAGAGTGCAGCTTTCTCTTTGGCTGCAGTGTCAGATACCCAAGTGAGTGTATGGTACATTCACAGTTCTCTCATCACCATTCTGGACATGCTTCTTGCTGAACAAAGTTGCCTCCTAGAGAACTGATCCTAAGGAATTCGGTCAAGTACTTGTGATGCCAAGTTCTGGTGGCAGGCATTTCACAATGAAATTCAGCATTCTCTCTTACAGTCACGGGGGAAGGTGACTCTGACCTGCGTTTTGCTGTTTGCTTTGGCAGGGTTAGGATTCCCAGCATTGCTTGGTCTCATGACCGATTTAGAATTAACTGTCTGATTAACACATCTTGTTAGCTGTGTACCAAGACTTTGTTCTTTTTGTCTGTTCATCCCTGAGCTGTGATCTTTGCAAAGTGTTATGAGATTGATTGCTATTTTCTTACAATGCTAAATATGGAACAGTTAAATCTGCCAGGGACCTTTTAAACAGTATCTCCACCGGCTTTCCTGCTGTCCCATCTGGCTGTTCATAGTATGGATTTGCTATGACATGTTTTAGCTGATACAGCAAAGAAATGCATTTTTGGAACATAAGACTCCCATAGCCTCTCTCAATCCCAATTAGGACTCCCCAAAGTCCCTTATTTCACATTGCAAGGAGTCAGATGCACAACAGTAAGTTATCAGCTCCTAAATCAGAATACCAACCTGTCATCCTCACCCATTTCCTCCTCTTCTACTCACAAACTTGGTAAACTATTAACCAGCTCCAGGTAGTTTTCTACTCTGAACTGCCCATTGTTCTTTCTCTACTCCCCCATCTGCCTGCTCAGAGCAATATATCATCTCCTTCCCTAATCATCTTTCCTTACCCTACTTTTTAAGGTCAAAATATACTCTGCCTTTGGGGATCTGCTAGTCCATCTTTTTCTTTTTCCTGCTCACTGACTCCTTTGGGTCCTCCCTTCTTTGTAAATACCAGAAACACTGAGGGTCATAGCATATATGCTGTACACATATTCCCCAATATAGTGCTATGAGTCCATATTCATATTACTGGGGATTCGAAGCCTGTGAAAGGTCTCCTCTCCTCATTCCCCAACTGTTCAGACTGGTGGACCTTTTGGTGTTAACTGTGCTCCCCCCCTTCCAGCCAGTGCATTTTTTGGCATAAAGGAAGGGAGGTCTTGCTCCTCAGTTTTACCTCAGCAAGAAGGCAGGACACTGCTGATGTGTGCCTCCATATCCAGGAGCTGCAAAATCCCAAATCCTAAGGTACAGATGTAGCTAGGGGGGGAAAAAGTACAACTGCATTTAGAAGAGGCCATATAAAAAGGTTCTTTACAGACCCATCTGTATAAATGTAAGTGGCTGCTCAATTTATCTATAACAATTCTGATGTCAGTCACATGATGAGTTACTGGGGGGTCAGAAATAACATGCCATCAAAATAAGCTCCTTGAGTATTTCCATTTTGGTGCACGGAACATTTGATAAAAAGAGGCACTTGTCATCACTTCCTTAAACATAGTCTTCTGCCTCTTTTGTTCAAACCACTAAAAGCTAGATAGCATATGCGCAGGGACTAAATTCTTCACAGGCGGGCATCTGGATCAGTATATTGAAATTGAGTCTATTTTTAGGCCACTGATGCTAGCTTCCCCATGAAACTGCATATTCGTAGTTTTCAGGCTTTCTGAAGTGGATTCTTGCCATAAATTGATTGTAAATCATTTTGAGTGCATGGGAGGAAGGGCCTGCTCCAAAGTCTATTGAAAATACATTAGAGTCTTTCTATTGATTTGAAAAGCTGAAGATCCAGCCAGCAAGAATTCATTCTGTCCATGTAAAATACGTGCAATTTGCATTAGAAATGTAACATAAATATATTTCTTATGCAAAACTCAGCTGAACAACACACTTCACTGCATATCTAGCAAATTCCACAGCTGGAAATATTGTTCTCTCTTTTACATCCTTATTCTTCTTATCCAAGTAGCTAAGCAGATATTTGGGGTTTTCTCAATTGTTTCATTAGGGGGATAAATTGATGAGAGAGCCTGTGATTGCTCTGGTACAATCCATTTCCTTTACCAGGAACAAGCATAAATCCCTGATACNTTTTTTTTTTTTTTTGTCTTTAAGCATTCTAAATCTGTCTTTTTTACAATCATTCTGCCCCAAAAGCTGTTTTTACCCCCTTTGGGTTTCCTTCAGTCATGCCACACATATTTCTCTGTTACCTGTTTTTCTGGTGCTTTCTGTGTTTTTTTTCACGGCTGCTGATTCTCTGCTCTGTTTATTAGATCCTTAGGCTCTGAGACTGCTTTGCAGAAATTTGGGGCTGCTGGGGTCTGCTGTCAGTGTTCATAGTAGCAATTCCACTGTGTCAGTTGCTGCTTAACACCTGCTATCACTCCACTGTTCTCATTTACCTTAAAAGAGAGTGATTGTCATGCCCAGGAATTTCAGCGAGATCTCTGATTGTTTCCAAATCAAAAAGCTCAGGTCTACGATCAAGTTACAACATATAAGCAGTTACCTAACTCTAGATGATCCACAATAAGTGTCTAAATATCCATCCTTTCAGGCCGTAGCAAATACATAGGAAATTCATTTAACTAAGTCCCCAAAGAGCATCATCCAAATCAAAATACATTTCATATTAACTCCCTTGATGTTCTCAGACCACCAAGGCTCAGAGAAGGCTTTATATAAATCAATAGGTTCATATGGGGTCAAATGAGAGGAGCATGTGGTTTTCAATCTCTTCAGGAAAAATTTGAGCTACCAATCAAGCCATTCCTCATTCTGTGAACTTGTATTACCTTGACTGATCACAAATTGTGAAGCAGTGGGTATTTATTAGTTATTACCTTTTGGGGACAGTGTAGCCTGTCTAAGCCGCACACTGCTAGGATAAGAGAAATTCTGTGTTAAATGTAATTCTGTTATTTTTTTCTCTCAAGCTCAAATATTTCTATTCCTTAAAGTTTTGAAACACATGCAAAGTCAAGATGTATTCATAGAACTTACTTTAGCAAGTAAGTGTGGTATTTGGTAATGAAGGAAATAGAGATTCCTGGTGTTTATTCTAGGGTCAATCACCAAATTACATAGAGTTTTGAAACATCTTCACATCTTAATTTTCAATCTTGAGTGATGGCCTGGAGAATGTTTCTAAGTAGACTTATGAATTCTCATTAATTTATGAACTCTGGTTTTGACTTATTTTCAACGTGGAATAAATTTATGGAAAAAGAGACCCTGCCTGTGAGACAGAAATGAGCCTTGTATGGCTTCTCCCCAGGAAAACAATGGAAGCCACTGCCTGAGACATTAACTCTTAACAATTTTAAGCCTAAATTAAAGAAGGGATAGAGAATAGAAACAACACAGAGGAAAGGCAGAAGGAGGAGATATTTTAAAATGGATTTTACAAGCAACATTCTAATAAAACTGGCAAAAAAACCCAAATCCTAAAACAGGAAAGAAGGTATGGCAGAAAAAGACCCACAAGTCCTAAGAAACCTTAACCATGGTATTAACGATCCCTTAGAAAATCCTAAAGGGTGGTTTTTTTATTTTTTTTACATCTACAGTTCTTTGTTTTCCATTTCTTCCATTATTGGTATGCTTAAACTCTTTTACAAAGGCTGAATGTGTTTAGCTTCAGCTGTCACAGAGCTCTGCAGAGTTAAATAGCCTGTCAGAGCTACCTCAGGAGGGCCTTGATGAAACCAAAACTATTTTAGCTGAGTGTATGTGAGCACAGTAACATTAGAATGTTTCCGGAGTCATATGAGTATAAAAAGTATTGCTTTTGTGTCTACGTTTTGTATGCCACCCCTCTCTTACTGTTGAATAAAAAAGCTTACTTAGACCAAAAGTAATAAATTGTGACACTGCATTCATAGAAAAAAACTACTGAAATTAATGACAAAAGAGCTACAGCGTGTTCACTCTTCTGTATGAATTTTACTTTCTGACTTATTTTGTGTCTTTGCTCTGCTTTATCAAGACAAAAATTTATAAACACCTACATAATCTGTTTACCCGGGTCTTCTGTTCCCTGACGGAAGGCTTTCACCTCTCAACCACTATATAAAAGATGGGCACTCTCGTTCTCCCTATCCTTTCTCTGTACCTTCAAACAAGAAAAGGATGTAATTATCTGTTCTAATGAGTTGACATGGAGGCATAAACAAAAGGAATCCCTTTCTCAGGTTCTTAAACTTCCCCATCCATTAGGCATCTAACTCAGATTTGTCAACTCCCAGAGCCAATTCAGTTTCAGAAGTGAATGCAAGCATACGAGCAAAGCTAGGTATCAAAGATTTGACCAAGGTCATGTTGAAGCCTGGGATGGAGTGAGGGATTGAAATTCTTTCCTTCAAATGGCTTTTTTCCTTCTAGTGCACCTGGAACTGCACTAAAGACAAAAGCACTAGCTATTCATATAATGAATAACCCTTCCACTAAAAATTGCTCCAGGCACACTTGGCAGCAGGAACAAGGATAAGTGGGAGGACCAAGGTAGATGATAACACTTGGTAGACTATTAACCAGCCCACACATGGGCTTGAAAGGTTTGTACGTGTGTGTATATTAATCTTTTGTGTAAACACGCAGAGGACAATTATGGACACGGTGGCTTAAACTGCTGGTGTTAAGAGATTGCTGACCCAGCACAAGTACTACTGCACAACTCCCTCAGATATCTGTCCTTTATGCTGAGAAGGACATCCTAGTTGGGAGTGTTTCTGTATATACGTATGTATAAAATGGCATTTGGTTCACACTGAGAGATATAAAAAATATCACAGCAAGGTTCTTCATGACACCTAACAGAGAAGATCATCTTGACGAGTGTGTGACTTGTCCTTACTTGAATCCAGTACCTCCAGCACGGAGAATGCAGAGAGGCTGCAGTTTGTTGGCAATGGCTGCAATAGGAGCTTCACAGCTAGGTTAAAAAGCAGGTTTGTCCTCTGCAGACCATTCATATTCCATCCTCCTGAAGCCCAAATACTGACATTATAAAAGCAGAGCAGCTCTCAGTGAGGGTGAGTAAGTATCAAAACCCCCTGAATATAGACAAGCATCGATGTCTCTGTACATGTCCTGTCTGCTCTGGAAGCCCCAAGATCCCAGGAAAACTATTACACCCTGATCAAGTTTCTCTGGGCATTCTGTTTTAATGGTTGTGTGATATTGCTGGTTGCTTTGAAAAAGGTCTCTGTTTCACCATGCATACATGCAAAGTACGTACACCCGAACTCTGAAAAAATGCATTCCTCTTTACATCATAGCATCTGGCTTCCTTTTGCAATAAAAGGTGCCGTACAAGGCAAGATATGACAATCTGAGCAATAAAATTAGAAATTCTAATCTCTCCATGCTGGGCACAGAAAGAAGTTCATTGAGGCATTGGTTTACTGTAGTATGTTATCAAATTGTGATAATGCAGATAAAAAGGGAATGGAAATGGCAAAGTTATTAAACTAACTGTATCTGCAAGGATATTAATTTGATTTATCTCACTTATTATTGCCATCAAGCTCAAATGCAAATCCTAAAGTTTGAGTTAAATCAATGACTGGATATAGTTAGGAGGAAGGAAAATAAAGGATTAACAGTTATAAACGCTACTGCCTTCCACGAATTTGGAAATGAAAATCTTTCTTCTAAGTTATATTTTTATATCCTTCTTGTTTTCTAATCTTCTTGTTAGTAATTTTTAAAGCTCCCATTTTAAAGGAACCGATAAAGACATCTAGTGCGTACAATTTTGCTTTACTGGACATTAATATGTTTGCCTGATACTAACTTAATTCTCTGGTGTTTCAGTAGATGCTCAGAGAATGCTCAGAAGCATAGGGAAATCAGAAGAACTAGTGACCTCAAAGAGGAACATGAATTGTTATTCTCTGCCTACAAATACACAATATGCTCTAATAAGTTTTGAAGTTTGTGTTATGTTATTGCTGTGCTAGCACATCCAAAAACTGATTAAAATGTGAAATATATAGTTTCTAGTTTATGCTTCCATTCCAGTGTATGGGATTCTTTATTTACATATCACCTTTCTTTGAGGAAGGAGTTAGGGTTGTGTTAGGTTTCTTACATTGCATATATTTGAAAGCCCATATCCAGGGCCTGGCACAATAAACCAGCATATTCTGATACATTAAAAGTGAAATTTGGTCTTCTTTTAAAGAAATGGCAAAAGTCCCGTGTGACACCTAAGGTATAAATACTGGAGTCAGACTGATAATCCTCATCCTGACTGAGAATATGTCTATAATATCTAAAACAGTTTCAGATCACTTGCTGAAGGTAGTTTAATCTTACAAAGACCATTTTATTAGGATGATTGTGACACTTTTGGTATCCAAGTAGGCTTCTTCAGAGCACTGTTCTCTGAAGACATGAGGGTTTTTTTTAACAATACACAATGCTTTGGTACAGACCATATACCCAATCACTGGGTCAGGATTAAATCATTCATTCTTAAGGTAATGTATTTGAGATGGAATACATGCTTAAAAGACTTGTTAAATTGCAGTAATGCTCTGTGCTGAAAGTTAGGATTCAGATCTTATGAATTTAAAATACAAGCTAAGCCAAGGGTAGCCAAGGTTTATTATTATAGCTGCGTGCAGCATGGTAATCAAACCCGTGGAAGCGTCTACAGCTGTATCCTCTACATTCCTTCTGAAATGGTTCCTTCACTAAGCTGAGATCTTGACCTAAGTGGATTGCTGCCTACCATGTAATGTACACAGAAAAAAAAAACCAACAAACCTAAGGATAGAAAGCAAAATATAATTTTGGCCACCATATCCCTAAGTTAATAATCTTTGTAGGAGCACATGTTGAGTTTTCATATTAAAACAAAGTGCAAAGAGTTTCATATTACAGATTATGGGGAGACTCATGTGAACAAAGTGACAGATATAGACAATCAAAGTGTCTATTGAGGCATGGAGCTGCAATACAAAAGCAATCAGTGCAGAAAGCAAGGCAGAGACAATACAATTTAAAATCCATTTGACAAGCAAACTATATCTGTTGAAGCATCTTAGGCTGAATGAATATAAAACTCATTATCAGCATTGCAGCATGCCCCATGACACCACTTTATTTATTCAGATGAAGATTGGAGAGTGCGAGTAAATATAGCAACCCTGCTCTCTACAATTTCTTTGCAGGTAAATCCTTTGCCTATATTTGTTCTTTGTGCACTTCCCATGAGTCTCTCATGCGATCTCCCTGCCCACTGTAGGAAAACAACCTTTATAGAAAGTACAGGGCATGTGAAGGAAGTGTATTTACCAGTCAGAATGGTCAGTGCACACAGACAAGTCTTAATGATACTGAAAGTACTGAATCCTTAATCTTGGCTTTTATCATTTAAGGTTCTTGGTTGACTATCTCAGATGTCTGTGAAGCATTACAGACTACTCAATCATGTCTTTAAATGGTGAGAGTTGTTTGGCTGGCAGAGTCCATTCAGTCACACTGTGTGGTAACATACTTTGCTTCTGGAGACAAATATTTGGGTTTTAATAAGTACTTTTCACATACCAATTTTCCCACAGGGACTATGGACCCCAAGCAGTGTTTAGCCCATTTCAATCTGTATCACCAGCCAGCACCTTGAATCCTAATGTGGGGGATCTATTCTTCTCCTCTCATTTGAATACAAAGAAGTCTTATAAATAAACATTCCTAAAATATTTCAAATGCACATGACCAACCACATTTATACATTTTTCAAGATGGCAAAACTTTTAAAGAGCACATTATCAGTGATTACCAATAGTTTAGACAGCGACTTTTTACCCCAAATCCAGAACTACCCCTGATTTGATAGTGTCTGAAACCCGAATAATCTCATATGTAGGGATCTGTGATTTTCAGTGAATTTTGAATCAGACTCACCTACAATAATTATTATTTTCCCTGCTTTATGGTGGAAAACTATTAAAGTTTCAGACTTCTTTTTCTTTTTTTTTCCCTCATCCTTGTTATAATATCTGTAATTGTGGCAATAACTATCTGAACTACCTTGCCCTTTTCTTTGGTGAGTAATTTGATTTGAAAACAACTCCTATTTTCAAGTTCAGTAACCTTAGGGAAGAGGTGAAAGAGAGGTCATTCAAAATACAGAGATTATCAAAAAGGTTTAAGTAAAAGAATCATTAAGATTCTATAACTGCCTCTGCATGAAGAAGATGGTAATGAAAAGAGGAAATAGCAAACTATGCAATGTATTCATTGGGAAAATTACTGTAACGAAACTTAAGCACAGGAAATAATACAAATGTAGCCTGTTCTCATTATATTCTGAAAACAGACAACATTGCATCCCTTTCTTCCTATCATTATTACTCTTTTAAAAATCAAACCATGCTTTCATCTTAAAAGTCCTATTTTGCTCGACATACAATACAAATGTGTCACAGAAAATTGTAAGACCAGGCATGCAGTCAAGTGGCCAGAGTATTTCTTTGCAGTGCACACAAATTGGGAAACAAATCTTATGCTTGAATCTATATGCAGTATTTATCAGTCATTACAAATATATTAAGATTTATGGGGTGCAGAACAGCCCTTGGAAATATCAAAAGGAAGCCTCTATGAGGAATCATGAACCAGTTATCACCTGGTGAGACACGAAGTGAAATCGCGAGCTTTCTTTAGGAGACTGTTGTGCAGATGATTACCCCAGTAACCCACAATATTCGTGAACTCACTTGACAACTGAAATGCAAAATGAGTAAGATGTTGTGGGTACTTCCACTCTCCTTGGCAGCTTTGATCTCAACTCTTTCAATCTCCTATGGCCATACGTACAGAATGGAGACCGGGGTAGTGGGGTCCAGTACTCCATACCTCATAAAATCTGGTATTAACTCAATGCAGTGAGGCACATTGTATGTAACCTTCTCATAATCTTCATTTAAAAATCTATTAAATGAACAACAGGCGTGTGTTATCAAAAGATTTCTTGTGCAGAGGCACTACTATACTGGAAGAAGATGCTACTTCTATTCTTTAGACTCACCTGTGATGATGTGACACTTGACAGGTGTGGATTTTTTTTCTCTTCCCCTCTGTCTTGCTTCCTTTGAGCAGAATTCCAGCACTCCGTGCCTCGTGTCCCCTGCATCAATAAACACCCCTAGGTTTCTAGTGTTACATCTTCGCCTGACATAACAACATAATGAAAGTGTTCTTCTGTATATCCAGTTCTGTTTCACATAGCTTTGGCAACTGCCAGCTGGAATAGGAAGAGACACTCTGATTTCAATAGTCGACAGAAATGATACGCAGAGAAAGCCAGCCAGTGACAACTGAAAAGGAACAGGACGTTACAGAAAACCTGTATGTTAACACCAGAGTCCAAGGCCAAAGAGAGCAGATTCAAACCTCACCCCTTCCTTGCGCCAGCTGTCACCAGGCATCAGACCTAAACAATTCCCAAGTCCACGGTTTTTATAGTGACCCATACTAAGCACCCTATACATAGGTAGTGCAGCGGCTGTCAAGCACAGATCACATTGAAAACATTGTAGAAAGAGAGAGGCAACAGGGCTACAACTCAGCACCCATGTACTTTCTGGAGACCAGACTATGTGCAAACTTGGGAACAACTCCACAGGCAGTCCGGGGTACCTAATGTACCATGCAATGGGGACTTGGGATCCTGCATACAGCCAGAGCTCCCAGCCAGCCCACACACGTCAGCTCTCTTGAGCACCGCAATTCTCCAAACAAGGACCGGTTAGAAGACAACAGGAGTGTGAATCAAGTGAAAAGACACAGACACTCTTCATGGCTTCAGCTGTTCTTTTCTTCTATCCCAGTGATGACATCTGCTCCCACTGAAGAAGGGGAAGAAAAGAGAAAGGCATAAAAGGAAAAAGTTTGAGAGCTGCTAATAGAGTATACAGCGGGCACACTATATAATTATATTTTCCTAAAGCCAAGTCTCTTCTTATATTGGAATAGTGCTTTTTCTCCATGACCACCACTGCATGCATGCACCTGTCCTTAAAATGTGCAGATGTCCCCTTGTAGGTACATCTAGGGATTTGGAGAGCCAAGGAAAGGGCAAAGAATTTGTCATAAACGTTTTCCTACCGAAGTCACACGTTTTGATCAGAGTAATATAAAAAGGCTCTGTGACTATGGTAAAACATGGAGATTTTGCTGCAGATCCCAATTATACTAATTCCTCATTCCCTAAAATCTCAATATAGTAAATTCCAAGACAAGCTTGTCTAGAGACTTCTAATGTGTTTAGAAACTTCTTTCCAACACTTCACGTGATATTTCCAGGCACGTGACAAACTCTGGATGGAGCATTTATGACACCTGACATCTAGAGCATTCACATGCCTTTTCAATGACAGCTGCCGAGAAGAAATAGCATCCTCCAGCTGCACAACTTTTTTTTCCTTCCTTTACTTGTGAATTGAGATGTTTGGCTTTAAAGTGGCTCTCTGTACTGTACTCTTAAAACTGCAATTGTCACTTGATGAAAGGAAGCCAAATGCTCCATCAGTGACATCTGACAGCAAATAAAAATCTCCTTCCTAAGGGCATAATGGGCAGGATGCAGCCATATCATTCTTTCCTCTTATTAAATCACACTATCCGTGGGATTAGCTATCAGGCACTGGACGCATGGACTCCACAAAAATATACAAAGCAGAAGCAGGGTACAAAAGGCAAGCACATGCTCCTCCTCAAAAGTGAGCACTATGACATGCCATGAATAAATTAATGTGATTACTCCTCCAAAGAAATACCAAGAAAACAGCTGGCACTAATGCAAGGCCAGGTACCCCATCACCTTAAGCCTGGCCTTCACAGTGGGATGAAACCACAGGGGAGGAAAGAAACATCAGTTTCTCACTATCTGCAGTTTCTCACTTGCAGGATAAATTTTAAAGAACAACACAAGCATATGCAAAATAATTGCCAGATAGTTAAACAAGGGGGAAAAACATGATCAGATGAAACAAAACTCTGAGTTTGTTCATTCTTTCCCTCGCAGCTGCTGTCCAACTGCAGTCTGCTTCTCAAGTCTAATTAGCAGCCCAAATTAAGCCTTCATGTTACTCTGTTCAACAGATTTGCATGTGGCATACATTTGCACTAATGTGCTATGGCAGAGATTTTCTTAAGTGGCTCTCCACTACTCTTTAGATGTTGAGGAATCTGATTTCGGAAAGGGCTGATTGTCCTGACACTCAGATAGATTCTCTGTATAAGGACTAAAATGTCAAAGACAATCCAGAGTGAATCAACTAGCTGCAGTTCTGGAGGTGGTAGATCTGCTGTGGTCCCCATATCAGACCTAGTGAGCACGCACACCCTACAGCATCTTCAGGGACACAAGACATTAATAGTTAAGAACGCTAAATGTGCCCCACAAGCCAAACAAGGAGATTTTTGGCTTTTACATGTGCTGTGTCCAGACACAATGACCCTAAATTATTCATCATATTTCTTCAGCCTAATATACAGAAAATAACACTGCTAATAAAAAACAGATTAAATATTGGTAATAGCTTTTTGTTACTTTTCAATATTTCCTTCATTTACTCCTATGATTTTATTTGCAAATTACAGTTCAGCTCCAAAGGGCCCACATAGGACTAGCAAAAAGATGCCCTCTTGACCAAAAACAACTGCAAGGCCAAGGACAGACCTCCCTTCTACTACCACTGGGTCAAAGAGGAGCAGCTTAATAGGGAGACCCCCACTGTACAAAGAATCTTCATCACATACCATCCACGTCCCTGTTACATCCTCCCCAGAGAAAAGCTTACCATATCTCCTCTTCACCACAAGCAAGAAAACACAGGAGTCAGCAGAATCCTTTTATCTGTCCTCATTTAGAAGCATAGGAGGAAGGGGTTCTCACTGTGAAACCTCCTTCCTTTTATTTCGTGATACGGCTTGAATCCCTAAGACACAACATTTCTGTTTCTCTCTTGCACAAGGGAAGGCCAAATTCTGTGTTGCATGGGATACACGAAGAGCTGATTTGGGCTTTCTCACGCAGATATCCAGTGCAGGCCTGAACTGAGAAGTGTCTCGCACAAGAAGGACTTACGCAGGGCGAGCAGGGAGAGGACACACATCAGTGCACTTATCTCCGACTGCACAGCAAGCCCAGACCCCAGTGCTCCCATCAAAAGCACCATGCAAATTACCTTAACTGACCCCAGTTTATTCACAGAGCATTTTATTCTAGAACATGCATCCTGTGAATCCCCTTGGCAACTAGCTAACAGCCAGCAAAATATTCCCTGCCAAATGCCCATTAAACTTCACATAACGTTCCTACACCAAAGAGGCTTTATCTCTAGTTTGTGGTCTCATTTTTTTAAGCATCCTGCAGTACCAGATAAGCTTTTAAAAAAGGTATTCACTATTTGATGTTTCTTTTGTTCAGAAAAAAATGACAACAAATAAATTCAGAAAAAAACCCCAAACAAACAGACACCACTTTCATATTTTCAGTGGTGCTATTCACATGACGAAGAAAAGATACATTTTTAACATTCCTGCCCAGAATATTAAAGTCCTGCATTTTGCCAGAGAGAGAATTTGGGTATAGAGAGCTTCATTATCAAAGGTCTCAGCACTTCTTCTTGTCTGTATCTTCCCCAACAGCATCTTGGATGTCACAATGGCTTTCTGGGAAAGCAATTTTGATCTTCCACAGAAAGCTATTAAAAGTAACCCGGATCTTACAGATACAGCACTTTAACCTGAGAATTTTAAACAAGCAATAGCCCTTCTAAATTATTTAATGAAGATTTAGCATGGGGTATTAGCTCCTGGACAGAGCTGTATGTCAAGTATATGTCATATAATTTGTTACTGAAGGATGAACATTAATGTCTGTTGCCACCTTAAAGACAGGCTCGACCTGGACAATACTTTATTAATAGTTTGCAGGGTGGGAGGATTTTGAATTTCCATCATTTTTAATGATTCATTTGTGTTTTAATGGGGAGCCAGGCTCACTTCACATCCTTGGGCCATTACAGACATTTTACCCCCTGAGTTAATTCTGTGTTCATTCCCCAAAATGAATATTCATACCATTCAAATGCAATTTTTAATTAACAGCACCAGCAGCATTATCATTATTACACCTGAAAGATCCAAAGCCAGATCAGAGAAATGTTGCCACAATAGAATTCACTAAATTCTGCTCACATTCCCTTCTAAGGCTGATCACCTTCAAAGTAATGAGAATAAACTGTGGGATAATATAAGACAGATCTAATTAAGATAATGAACTGGAGATTATGAACATTGCTACTCCATGTCTGAAGAATTTTAATATATTAGTCTAACAGAATGTTATGGATTTACAAAAGGAAAGATAGTGAAATATACAATGTAGACTTTTTGGACAAAGTCTGAAATCCAGCACCTAAAATGTATAAATAAGTGGGATAAAAGGAAATCAAGGAGGATATTTCAGGAAACACACATCATAACTTCTTTTAATTAATTTACTTAATACTTCCATAGAACACATGATGAGAGAATTCTCCCTACAAAGCAAATGCAGGCAGGGAAACATTGTGAGAAGCTGAGAGGCACTTATAAGGCTATACTGTGGAGAGTTTTATCCTAGCTTCCATCTGATATGGCTATTATGGCCTTGGATGAATTTTTCTTGAGGGAGCAGCCTAATTAGCTTGCCAGCAGCAGCAAGGAAAGGAAAGGGAGGGAGGCAGGCAGAGAGGAAAAGGGTAAATGAGCTGTTGGGCAAAATAGAGTTGATATCAATAAGACCTACTGTTCAGTTTCTGTGAAGCTTCATCTTCCAAAACAAGGCAGCAGAGAGACAAATGTTTGAGGGTGAAACTAGAACTAAACAATTTTCTGTAATCAATAGCAGATTGTCAAAAAACGTCCTTCTCACATTTGCAGACGTACATTCTTCAAAGCAAGTGCCTGGGAACTGCTGCCTTGGAATCGTAGCCCCAGATAATTCACTGTAATTATTCTGCTATGGGTAAAGTTTCACTCCAGAAAGAATCATTATTACCCTTCTAGAATAGAAACATCAGGTTACTAGCATATTCGTTGAGGAGCAAGTAAAATTAGGCCAGGCTGTGTTGGCTCAGTGCTGCACGACAGGCCTCCTCTGGAAAGAGGGGACACTGGAAAAACCAAAGTCAACACAGAGGCACGACTGCAGCTCAGGTAGGCATAACCTGCCCATCACTGGCAATCACAGGAGCACGTCTGCAGCAGCACAGCTTCCATCAGATTGCACTGTCTTGCCTAAAACTGTAGGCAAGTGCTGAGCTGTGAAGCCTCAGCTGTCGCAGGGGGATCGTTGCTCGTACTCAGACTGGCCAGTGTAACAGGCGGCCCCTGAGAGCCAGGAGCCCTCATGTGTGAGGAGTGACACCGCTCCTGGAGATGATTTGCTCTGAGTTGCACGCTGCTTCTGCAGACTAACAGGTCCTTGATGTGCCCCAGTACCTGTAGAAGTATAAACATGTCAAAATGTCCACAGTGTTATTCTGACTCATCACAGACTCCTCCACAGAACTAAGTTAGCACTGCTAGAGGGAACAGGAGGCACCAGACCCTGCACTCAGGGGAACGCACAGCCCTTAACGGAGGCTGGTCACCGGACACAATAGGGGAAGCAGTTTTATGATAGCCAGCTCAGAATGCCATGTCATGTTGTGTTGCCATAGCAATACAATGAAAATAGAATAAAATTTTCCCTGATTAAAGACAAGGTTTAGCTTCTAAAGTATCCTTTGACAGAAAGAAGTATCTGAGAATAAAATGAAAGTAATGTCATTCTGGTTAATTTCTATTGCTCCAAACAGGACGCCATAGACAATACATAATGGCTCCAACAAACATTTCCAAAAGGATAATTCTCACTGGTGCCACCTGTCAAATTTTCATCTTGTTCCAGACACAGAGGTTGTACTATAGATAAGCCTAATTGTCATTGGCTTCACTGAAATAGCAGAGCTATTTCTCTGTATTTAGGAGCATCCACTTTCCCCAGAAAAACAGACATCTGTGGATCTGGAGACAGAGAAATTCAATTTTTTTTGAGCTTTCCTTCATATTATTCTAGTAAAACAAACCCCAAACAAACAACAGCTTTTTCTCCCTAAAGCAGCAGAAAGACCATAACACAACCTCTACAAAGAGTAAAGCCTGTCTGTGAAGCAGACACAACCTGGCCATCACTGACAGTGCTCAGTGCTTGGGCTAAGAAAGGAAATAGGGACATAAAAAGTCTCATTATTTATACGCTGAACAACAAGTACATTTCTTTTACCCTCAATTCTCTCTCTTTAGCACAGTATTTAAAGTAATACCAAAGGAAAATATTCAGCTGGGCACACTCGTCCCCCCGAGGAGAGGGTGAGAGCACAAACATATGCCAGCTGTTCCTCATGCTGCTCTGTGCTCTCCTGCATGTCACTCTGGTGCTTTGGTCATGAGCTCAATACAAAACCCCAAAAGAATAAACTGAAAACCAAGACTGTCCTAGTATCTCTGAGAAAAGCCAGAAAAAATCAGAACGAGAGCACTGAAGCAATTCCTTACAGGTCTGCCAGCTGTCTACTATACACCAGCTCACTGGGAGAAGACAAATTAAATGAGGAGTCATCTTCGCTCCTTGAATTTTTAAACAGATTCTTAGGGTATGACTTGAAAAAGAATCAGTAGACTGTGGAGGTGGGTAAGCCTGATCTTTTAGAAAAATCTGGTTTATCTGAATGGCTTGTGTTGATCAAATTGACAATGCACTGCAATAAACTGTTAAAACTGCCCTGATTTGTACATGTTTAAATTGGCGTTAGACACAAGACACTTCCACTGTGCAGTTCCACTGCAACAATCTGCAACAATGAGCAAGGCAGACAGTCAGTGAGAGGACAAGGCACCTCTTTGTAAACATTTGGGTGACAGGAGGTTCTCTAGCCATAGGCAGACTCTCAGCCTGCCAGTCAGCCTACACATTTTCCTCCACAGGCGTAGGAGAGAAAGCAAGGAAAAGAAAAGGCAGCTAGAAATATGTAGGTTTGTTAAAGCAGATATTGGCTGGTGGGGTTGAAGAAGGTTGGTCAGCCTGCTTTTAGGAAAACAAAGCATTATTTCAGGGATACTGAGTGATTTGTTTTAAAACCTTTTTCTCTAACTCCTATATTACCTTGGATTAGAAGTGATCTAGTCACTAAACTCAGGCTAGTCACTGTCCAGTGGAGACAAGGACTTTGTCAAAGAAGGGTCCATGGAAGGTGGCCCACAGAAGAGTCACTTGATATCACACCAAGAGTCAAAGGTACAAAAGCTAAAACATGAAATCTGATAAAGGAGAGATAACATGAATAAAGCTTGCCTTCCAAATCATTACAGTCTAGTGAAAATTTTTAGTGAGGAAAGATGCAAATTTTATTTTCCTGCATGATAATTCTGATAATTTTTCAGACAGGTAACATAATTGCATTTTGATTATTTTTTGTGTAGCTTACAATCATCGTGGAGAAATGAGACAGCACTTGTCATCTCTAACTTGCAGAGCTGAAATATTTCTCCCTGTATTTACAGATTCTCCCATTCTGACCTGGATTTTTTAGGCTTAAAAAGAAAAATGAAGTCCAAAATGGTCATAGTTCACAAAGATATGAAATTAACTCTTGATTTTTCTCCTTTCCTATGGAAAAACAGATAATTCATTCATAGATGGAGAACCAACACCTGTCTGCAACGTCACTTAAGAAAGTTATTTCTTCTGATTTAACTGGAAAGTAATGAAATTTTTTGTTGTAAGATCACAATCTCAACTCCAAAACTGATGTATTACCCATCATTTCTCTTTTGCTATCAATGTTTAATGTTGTTTTAACAACATGGATTTCCTTGATACTTTTGTTTATAAATATTTTCCTTCCACAATATTCAAATCAATAGTTTCAAAAATTCTTTTACTCTCCATTATCTTTCCAATTTTTGTTGGTGCAAGACCATATTTTTATGCCATCCATATGCATAGAGGCGAAAAGATCAAGAGGTACAAGCTCACTCAAATCTCATCATTTGTCTTATATCCAATGTACCATACATTAATGGAGCATTAAAGTTTTTGAATTAAATAAAGGTAAAAAATTCAGTTATGACAATAAAAGCTGCTATAATCCAGCAATCACAATTTTAACTGCTGCATGAATACATGAGTAGGACATATGATTTGAATAACAATGGGAATATTGACAAATATTGAGTAGCTGTGTGACAGCATAACATTTAGTGTGGTAGATGTATCACTGCCAAAAAGTGAAGGGGAACAGACGTCACCAGGTCAAGGAAAAACTCAATTTTCACACTACCTGTATACTGATCTTTAATTCGTTCTCGTACAACCAAACTCCAGGAGCTAAAGTGTACCACTTTATACAAGTTTTAAAGACCTTTGATATTGGGCTGTTCTGTTTAAAATAAGCCAACTTAAGGCATAGTCAGTTGGTAAAAAGTCCAAAAAGTCTCACACTGATAGGACATTACCTCTTACCACTCTTTTAACTCAGCAGCTGCCAAGATGACCTGCATCAAAATTACTAGGTCGATGAGATGCAACTCTAGCTTGATAGGAGGAGTGTGAGGAGGGAAGCATTACCACCCTGTCAAGAGCTCCTGAAGAGAATTTTCCAGAAGTCTGGACTTACATTGTCATTGTGGTAACATTTCTGGAAGGTGTTCTCACAACTAAAAGTCACCATAGCAAATAGGAGTCATCTGCTGGCCCCCTGCCCTTTCCACTCCCAAGAAGTAAAATTACCTGTTACAGAGTCATGTACTGTGGTTTTGAATTACTTGTCCTAACTATTTACTCCCCAACACTGCAGGAAACCACAGGAAAAAAAATTGTACCCCTTCTGCTAGGCCAAAATCATGGAATTAAGTCCAAACCCAACTCAAAATCCAAGCCCGACACAAAGAGTTTACAATTTAGGGACAAGTCTCAGGCATCTTATACCTAAGACCTAGAGAGATTAAACAGAAAATTCTCATCATCACTCTTATTCCTGTGAAAGCAACGTGGAGGCCTGAAGGGGCCCTAAAAACCCTTCACACCAAGTAAGGTTTCTTTAGAAGTGGCTCTATGAAAGAACCCAATAAGCTTTGTTCCTAACATCCTTTCTCAAGGTCTGGTGAAAAGAGCATGCTACAGCTTGGAGCAGGGACAAAAGAAACAGTATTACGGATATTCCAGCCATGACATTTCTATTTCATGCAATCCTATTTCACATTCCCATAGGACACTGAAGAGGAACCACAGTTTGAACAGAACAGATTACACTAGAGCATTTACCAGATCTCAGGGCAATTCAAGGTTAAAGGAGCTCAGAAGTATCTTGAAGCTACTTTCGCCTCTCCTTCTACTGGGTCATGAATTCTATGCTTCTACTCTAGGGACAGGACACAGAATTTCACTCTGATTTGCTCAAAGTTGTCAGTTCCAGAACTATTTCAGATGTCGTGAGCTCTCAGTCTGCCTTCTTTATGCTGTTCTTTAGCATGGGGGCTGCTTAGCCTGGAGAAGAGACAGCTCACTGGGATGTTATCACTGTGCAAAAATACCTGATAGGAATGAGTAAAGAAGACTCCTCTCTGTAGTACCCAGTGACAGGGTACGAGGAAATGCGGCACAAACTGAAATACAAGAAATTGCACTTTTAACACAAGCAAAACCTTTTTTTTTTTTTTAATGGCAAGAATTATCAAACATTGGAATAGAAAGGTTGTGAAGTCTCCATCCTTGGAGATACTCAAAACCCAACTGGACACAGTCTTAGCAACCTGCTCCAGCTGACCCTGCTCTGAGCAGTGACTTGGACAAGACAGGGGTTCCTCACAAATTCAGCCACTCTGAGGTCAGGAACCCTTCTAGACAATAACTTGATGGCTACTTCACTGCAAGTAACCGAAAGTTATCAGCATCTGTAATGCTTGCTTAAAAATATTTTCCATCTCTGAAGGAAGGCAGAATGTGCTAAGTCAGATGTGCAAATGCAGAATACAGTGCTGGATGAATTTCTTCCAAGTTAGTATTTCTGCCCGTCCTAGCCTGATTCTCAAGGGTCCCTGAGCGGAAGAAATGCTGCAGAAACTTGGAACTAGAGAACTTCCATATGCTCCTCTGTGTTTAGTGATGCCCCAGTTTTACACTTAGTTATATACAGACTTCCTCAGGAAATTGGCCTCAAGAGACGCTTTTCACTGAGGTGTGAGTGGGGTGGGCATGACTTGGGGCTGAGGTTTTCAAGGGCATCTGAGGGATTTAGGAAACTTACTTACACTAGAAAGTGAGAATTGGGACATCCTTTTCTTTGGCTGGTGATGAACACGCTTCCCATCATATTTATTTCTAGCTCAGTATGATTCCTTGCAATGAGAACTATAACTTCAGTGATGCAACACCACATTAGCGTCACAGGCTACACAATCCTGTAACAACAATAATCTGCTGTGGTTCTTGTCACTCCAGATGCTTTAGAGTAGCTCTCCACTTCAGGAGACACAGACATAGAGGCTCACAGCAGGTATCAGGTAGCAAACAGAAATTCTTTGCCAGAAAATAATAACCATCATGGTCAGGTTTATGGGTTTCCTAAAATGACACAGTCCTGCAATGTCAGATGATTAACCTATTGAGATTTTGCACAGCACCAAAAGAGCTGACTTTCTCCTTACCTTTTTTCACAGTACCTATAGCATCAATCAGTACCACTACCAGTCCCCCAACTTTGCAAGCTGTCACAGAAAAGTACACAAATTAGGAACTCTATTAAGGGCCACATATTTTGCATCTAGAAATGTGTTCAAATATTCACATTGGCTTGTCTGAATCCTAACAAAAAAAAAATCTCACCTTTCACTTTCATCTCAGAGTCTCTGACAGGAAAATATGAATTACCTGTAGTAGCCGCATCATGGACTTCTGAGCCCTAGAAGAGAAGGACATGTGAGACCCCTCACTAAGCACCACACTA
This sequence comes from Edolisoma coerulescens, assembly GCA_013397115.1. Classification (NCBI taxonomy): domain Eukaryota; kingdom Metazoa; phylum Chordata; class Aves; order Passeriformes; family Campephagidae; genus Edolisoma; species Edolisoma coerulescens. Next base: position 852,754 of record VWZW01003935.1, on the reverse strand, counting down.
TCCTTACACTGGGATCTAAGAACGTCAAACAGAAGACGAGGCAGGAATAAAAGAAGGAAAACAATGTCTGTCAGGTCTGCCTGTCACAGATAGGAGCCTCTTTGACTCTGCTGTAGAGCTAACAAACAGAAGGGACATTCATGGCCTGCACACCCTCAGCCTCCCCCCTCCCGCCTTTCCTCTCTTTGAAAAGCCAGAGCTCTTTGCATCTCTACTGCATCTCTAGTTTCAATGATGCTCAGTTTCTTTGCTTCCACATTGATATTTCACAGATTCTTAATGACCGCTTATTAAACCAAAAAGTGCGTTTTCATACATGCTAATGAGAAGAGCATAATGTTAGCTCAAGGAGTGGGAAGTACAGCTCCACAATAAAGCACTTTGCCAAAATACCTCAGTATTCACACGGGCAGGTGAAAAATATACTCGAGGACAGAGTGATAACAAAGTCATATTCACATGCAAGGACATCAGAGCACACATGGCATATAATGAATTTGTGTTTAAACATCTGAATGGAGTACCTCTGCATAAAATCCTGTGAAGGGATTAAGCCAAAAGAGTCATGTGGCAGTGACTCAATAAGAAAGATAAAGCACAGTCATTTAGGCCCCAGTTTCCCCCAAACCTTAGTGTCAGCTGCTCAGGCTTCATTAACATTACCACATCTTGTGCTTCAGCTATTAACAGCATACTACATTGTGACTGGCCTTTTGTGGGGACACAAAAAGAATGAGTGGTCACAAGGAAACCTTTGTGCCTCTTCCACAGTTGCATAGGAGAGCCAGTCCTTGCAGTCCACAGCTGTATAGGGAGTTTCAGAGTTAATAATGCCAGCAGCAGAACACTTTTCAAAGGAAAGTGGAGCAGAAGGGAGGGCAGTTAAAGCTCTGCTCTCTTTCTCTCACATTAGCTACCAAACTAAACAGAGGGAGTTTATGCTATACCCCCACAAAGGAGACGTACAAACTACTTGTCATTGAAGAAATCCTTTCCATGACACTGAGACTTTCTGCCTGCCCTTGAGAGCTGACAGGCGCAACGCTTTCAGGAATTACCAGCGCTGCAGTGCACCTGCAGTTCCCCCATGATTTTGCTGTGCCCTTGGTAGTGTCAGGAGAATAGACATCATACAGTATTTATGCATGTCCTATTGCTGGATTTATTCATGGATTTTTAAGCATTGGCCATATGCATGATGATTAGTAAGACATTAGCTCTGCCTGGAAGAGATTATTTGTTACATATTTCTTCATTCTCTGCCTCAAAAAAAATCACAAAGAGTATTTTAAAAGGTATATAAAAAGTCTTATTCACTCTCAAAAAACCAAGTCCATCAGCATGCCTAACTAGCCAATTAGCACCGCTGAATTTGCCTTAAATGTCAAACTTTATGAATAAGCAATCTGCGTAGTAAGAACTGGAAGCTTGTTTTTACTAAGGACACGCTTACAGTCTGTAATATGAGCTGCAAGCTCTTTACAAAAATTGTTCACAACCTTCAGAAAGAAAAGGATAAAATAAGAAATAGGGGGTGATAGTAGAAAACCAAAACTGTCCTCATGCAGAAGGAAATAAAAAGGCTATTTTAAATAAAGCTGGACGTGCCAGCTTTATGCAGAAAATGCATTTGTGTCTGAGCAAAAGAGCCGGCAGGTGTCAGCCTTGCTTTATCCAACCAGCCTCTCCCCGGCTCAGTAGTAAATTCTTGCAAATATGTTTGCTCTGATTTTTGACCATAATTTTCTTCTGAGGAGTAATAGTTACACAAGTTAACTGTGTTATCAAAGAAGTCTAAATCGAGCAATATTTAAATAGGTTAAAATGTTGAAACAGCTGTTACCATAGCAACTGCTGCATCAGATGGATTATAACCAGGTGAACGAGGAGACTGGAACAACTTCCTGATGAGAAATTCAATTAATGTGTCAGTGTTTGTACGCAGAAGCTAAACAGCAGTTCGTCTGACTTGGCAGTCACATTTCACATGTGATGTTTTTCTCCACAAGGGAAATGATGACCATAACACCTTTATGCTTCCTTCACATTTATATATATGCCTGTTTTCAAGGCCTGAAACACATTTATTTCCTTTATACAAAATTCTAAGTGCTGAAATTATGTGTGGGCTTTTGCTCTGTACACACATCGCACAGGCAGTGTTTCGTAATGCCGGTGATCACTCTGCTGTGTAACAACAAGCAAACAAAATAGCATTTCCTTTACTAAAAAATGTATATAATATCACTTTTAACCTAAAATTTTATAAAGACAAAGTGCTGTAACACACTCTATAGGCTAAGGGCAAAAAAAGCCCAGTCCTTGTGCAATTCAGATTTTGAAAGGCTCCTTATCTCCTACTACACTGCAATTTCCACAGCACTCTGAATTCCCAGGGATGCTGTCAGTCACTGATGGGTGCAGCACCCAATGCTGTTTGTTTCTGATGATCTTTTAAACCCACTCCCCCCACCCCAGTACAGTGTAACCCACAGGAAGCACCTCTAAGAACAGTGCAAAAATGTGTCTGTGGAAGACTCCTGACTCTTCATTTTCTTATCTGCTTTAAGCTATGCCATAATTTGATGTAGGGACTTGTAGTCATTTCTTCTGAGATCCCCAAATCGTTTCTTTGGTGTATACTCATGTGAAAGTGCCCTTTGGGTCTCATACTTTAAAACACTTTAATCTGCTTCAACCACAAAAACCTTCAAATGTTAGTTGATACCCATGCCATCTTGTTTCCATTTGAAACAGAAATGTAACACGTTACTTCAATTATTTCCAAAGTCTCATACTTTTTAATAAAAAACTCATACAAAGAACATGCACAAATTTCTCAGAAGCCGACATGAAGGTTCTCCTGCTCATAAATTTCAAGTCTGGATTTCCGCCTGCTCATATGCTCAAAATAAGCTTCCCTCTCTCTCATAGGACTTCCACCCAGGACTACATTCACAGTTCCCTTTGTTCTCCAGTTATTTTTACTTTCCAATTCCTATTTATCTTCAGGCAGACACCAAACTGATGCATCATCCCCTGAATTTGTGGTCAATTTTGAGGCAAGTCCTTCCAGCTGCCCAGATAAAAATCTACTTGGGCCTTGTCCAGCCTAACACTAGCTTCTACTGCTATGTTTATTATTAGAATGAGGGAAATTCCATGGCTTCCTCATTTAGAATAAAGCAGAGATAATGTAGTAATACATACCAAACAATACTTCTGAGGTCAGCCAACCAGCACCACCATCAAGCAGAGCAAAACCCTGCGTCACACAGGATACGGTCATAGTGGAAGTTCATAGTAAGCATATACTCCACACGAAGTTTGATACTCTCATGAGTAAATCAGTGTCAGCATGTGACCTCTGAAAAATGTGGTTTTCTTTGAGGCTTTGTATCAGTGCCTCCTTATTACCCCAGTTCTGTGAATTTCGAAGGCTTTCTGTGCAACCACAAGTATTAAAAATAACCTTTAAAACTGATCTGTGAACTTTCAGTTGGTGGCTATTGCAGCTAGGTGAGATCCAAAGGTATGTGAGAGACAGATTAGATTAACAAGCAAGCCACTGGATGGAGACTTAGCTGTCTGAGGCTCAGAAGACTTGCTTTCAGCCTTTTCACTTATATATGATGGAACCACAGATAAGCCACTTCCTCTCACTATAACTTTTTTTTCTGCTATCCTTTTTCTCTCTTCTCTCTTAGGATTATTTAGAGACAAAGATTGCTTTCCATTTCATTTACATAGCAGAGATAACAGTGATTACAGTGATTACATAGCAGAGACCACATATTGTCAGGATGTCTGAGTGCTCAAGGAATGCAGTTATCCTGCAACATTATTAATAAATCATAGATACCATGGCAAATGTCAACTCACTGAAAATAGCTTTACAGTTCTGGTCACATAAGCAAGGCCATCCATCATATGCTTTATTGGTATTTTAATTTTTTTTTTAATGTTAACATTAAACATTTCCTGGAATCAGACTTTTGTCCAACTTTCTTTTCCATTTCTTTTTGTGTACTGAAAGAATCTGGCATAAAATGTGTTTAATTTGTAAATACATAATTTCAAAATCTAATCATAATGGGATTTCATGCAGGTAATTCCTATTTGTACATTAGAATGCAATAAAGGAGTTAATTAATTGTCATATTTTAACATCAATGCAGTTTCACCACGTCTAAATTTATGGACACTAGAAGTGAAAGATGTTGAGTTCAATGACAATAAAACATATGTGCATTTTTTATTATATGGGTTATTACAAACATATGTAACTTGATTTGGATTTGTACATGATATAAGATCAGAATCAAAGACAGTTGAATCAAATCAAATAAGCAATTTTGGTGAAGATAAAGTATTTTTCTGTCATGTGGGCATCCATACTAATGAATTAGAGGACAAATGTACAAACTCTAATTGCTCTTTGGGCATATTTACACCTGCCGTCTGAAGACTGTGAACACGAAGGCAGCAGCATAGCTAAATTCAAGGGGATCGGAACAGTATCAAGATGCTCCCTCTGTCTTGTCTTCTTTTATTAGCTTGGAAACAAGACCATGCCTCCCGCATAACAGCACAGACAGACATCACCAAATCTCTCAGCTTGGTGCATTATACAAACATGGCACAGCAGCACAGGCCAGCACAAAACTGGGCATTTCTAGCAAGATCCATTCTGTTTGCTAGACATATTCCAAGAAAATGGTTTTGCTGAGTTGATGCCATGGAGTATCAGCTTAACCAACACAAACTGACAATTACTAACACTTCCTACTGTTTATCAAAACCAAAATGAAAGTTGCCATCTCATACTTGTTAGTTCTTATCAGCTGAAAATGTTCAACATAAGTGAACTCAGAAGGTTTGGTGAAATTCAGGCACTTGATAGGCCTCTTTAAGCAGCTCCTCATGGATTTCTGCTACATCATTTCAGGCCAAAGATATTTTATAATCTGCTGCCATTTCCTGTCTGTAATTATGAATCATATATCTCAACACAATCTACTGTTCCAGATTTCTTATCACTCTTTTTTTTCCTTTTTAATTAGAATTTTTTTGAGATTTAGTTTGCAGAAATATGCCAGTATCTATGGACCACGTTTTTCAGCTTGTGTGAAGTTATATAGGCATAGGGCTTTTTTAGTGGCTTAGTTGTAGAAAGCCTTAGATCTGTCCTGTGAGCTGGTTACCTAACAGTCCTTTGTGCCTTTGAAAATATCCTGTGGGGCCCCATATTTACTTTTCTAATTATTTAAAACAGTTTGGATCTGAGCCAATAAGGTTCATTAACAGGCACTCAACCAGGTTCTTCATGTAAATTTCTAACATCTTTATAAACACGTGGCCAGCAAGACAAAGACAGTGTTAAGAAACAGGTTTCCTTTGGATCAGTCACAATCTCCTCTGAATTAAAAAAATCCAACCAGAAATGGAACAAGGATAATTAATTTTAAAACCCTAATGCGCACCTCTTCTCCCAAAAACCAGACAAATTGGCAGGTGGTGTGAGGAAAGGGCTAGGGAAAATGACCAAACATCAGGAGGCTGTTATCCAAGCCACAGAAACAGCCCTCTCTCTGCATTGGGTGTGCATCTGCTCACACACAGCCTCTCAAGGACTCCACTGCAGAATTACAGGAGATTCAGAGAAGAATGAAAGAAATAAAAGGGAGAAGGAGTTTTACAAAGGGAGACTTAAAATCTTGATATTGCTTTTCTTAGACAAGAAATAAGATACAGCAAAGGCACTTCAATCCTACCTCTTAGTAATCCTTACCATGTCTATCTACTACTGATGTCAGGGTTGTAATGGTCAAAATGAGTAACAAACAGGCAGAAGTAAGAAAACTTCATGGTTATGATCTTAAATTCAGGGATTAGGGATTAGGCTGAGATCTCTATGTGACCTGCAACTAGCTCCTGTACAGCTTTTTGCATCTTCCCCTAGTGCTGGCTGTGGTTAGACACAGGACAGCACACAGGTCTCATACAGTAGTGTAATTTTTTTGCTCCTTTAGCCAATGGGCACAGTCCATGGAAACATGAAAATGGGCATATTCCCAAGGCAATAAACTGGAGGCATTAAAATAAGGAAATTGCAGTTAGAACACTACTCAAGTCTGACAAACTTTCATTCCTGAAAAACAAAAGTTAAAAATCATTCATAATGCATCCTGCTTCCCTGTTTAGTGCAGTAATTCCTTTCAGTTCTTTATCTCCAAAATGCCTTGGATAAAACCTGCAGGAACTAAAAATAACAGCATCAGCTCATCATCACACTCTGGTCAATGAGTTGAGTAATGCAGACCTTATGAAAATATATGTTTAGAGCCCTTGCAGATCAGCTGTATAACACAAGCCATTAAACACAACTCTATTGATCTGATTTCATTATTTTCAGTAGACCGGAGTTTAGAAATTATGAGCTCCACTAATGAATACCAACCCCAGGGAAAAAATGGCCCTAATTGATTAAACCTTAGTTGAAAACACCTAAGATGAGATGTTTTTCATTGTAGATAAAGGTTCACTACAATGTAAGTCTATGTTCATGCAAAATACTCAAAGCCTGGTTTTGTTCAGAGACATTATGCAGAAAATTGAATAATTCTTTCACATTGACATATTACTGCTTCCTAGGGATAGGGCTAGAGAATAGTATCTTTCTGGAAAAGTATACAAGATAACAAGCTAAAAATGGTGACAATAGTAAGGTCATATTTCTATGCTGAAATAGAAAAGAGCACTTGCATACGTTGCAATTAAATAAGCCATTTCTTTTTTTCAGAAGAGGTGGAGAGAACTAGAGATACAAAATTATTTCCTCACCACAAAACAGTACTACTACTTCTTGGCAACAAGGCCCTTCCTCAGTCAGAGAGGCTAATTTTAAAAAAATTAAAATTCGTGTTACAAGGGTATGCGGGTTGCACTGCCACAACAGAGTGCCTAATCTTGCCTCCCACCCATGTCAAGTATCAGGACTTCTTTCAATCAATTCCTACTGAACTTGAGTATAAGCCTTATAAAAGAAAGACCTACTGCTCTTATTGTGATTCTCCACAAAACAGTCACACTTGTTTGACAGATTTAAGATCAATGAATGTTTTTCAACTATTTTGGTGTTTGATTATTCTAGCTTCATAGGTCAAATTCTGACTTCAGTTAGAAACATATACCTGAAACAATTAAGTCCATTCACTTCACATTTGTAGTAATGTAATAGAAGAATTTCATGTTGATGTGATGAAAGAGGGAGCAAGTAGCAGTGTTTATACACTTGTAAATATATGCAATTATATGCTAAAGCTTGTTCTGTGCTTTTTCATTTTAGGATGCATTGTGGTAGGTGTTCTGCTTCGTATCTTGAGTGCCGGACAGGGCATAGTGTTGTTCAGAGATTTGAGCCATGTCACTGATTAATAGTTCTATTAAACAGGAATACTGTTCCTATGCTTAAAGTACTTCATCATAATTAAGTCATACTGCAGAAGAGATAATAGACCTTTGCAGTATAACATCTGTCCTGAGGTAAGCCTAGGTATATGCATCTACTACTAAAGACACACGTATTAAGATGCACATTAGCCTCTTTCTCCAGTTTTTCAAGATACCCCTATGCAGCAGCTTTGTCCTCAAATGTATCAGCTGTTTTCTCCAATTTATTGGCAGCCATGAACTTGCTGAGGGTGTTTCATCGCATCATCCAGGTTATCAATGAAGACATTAAACAAGTTAGCCCAGGATCAAGTGCAGAAGCGCTACACTAGTGGCTACCTGAACTTCATACCAGTGACTCTTTGAGCCTAGTGATTAAGCCTGTTTTCCAGTCACCTTGTAATCCATCCATATAAAATTTGGCTTACAAGGATGCTATGGCAGACTTTAACATAAGCCTATTAAAGTAAAAGCATACAACATCCATTGTTCTATCTCAGCTACTAACAGCGCCAGCTATATGTTCACAGAGAATTATCAAATTGCTCAGGGATGACTTATCCCTGGCAAATCCATACTGGTTGTTCTTAATTACATTATTTGTGTTTAAGACCATGGAAATGGCCTCCAGAAGGATTTGCTCCACGATCATCCTAGAGACAAGGCCAGGCAGAGCAGGCTGCACCTCCCTGGTCACCTTTACGGATGGCCCTTCCTAAACACAGGCATAATGTTTCCCTTTTTTCCAGCCATCAGAAATATCCCCTAGTCATCATAGCCTCTCCAGGACAACAGACAGCACCCCGTTCATGATACCAGCCAGTATCCCAGCCTGTCCAATGATCTGGTGTATATTGAGCATGCCTAAATGGTCCTCAACCTAGCTTTTCTCCAGCATGGGTTGCACTCCCTTCCCTGTGATTCTGCCACAAAGAACAGGTACTTGGGAGGCCTGCAAACAGACCTTGCCAACAAATACCAACAGATACTCATGATTTTACATATTATTCTGTAGGTCACAAAAAAAAAGCTTTATAAAGGTAGGTATAAAACCAAAAGGAAAGGAGAAGATTTTTAATTGTTTCCTTGGATTTAAAAAAAAAAACAAACCCAACATATTTTGTAGTGAGTGTTTGCTATGGCTGAATAGCTCAATGTCTTCAGCTTTATTCAAATTAAATATTTGGTTATGCACTGTTTTTCCTGGTTCGAAAGAGACATGTAAACCTGGGAGATGACACTATGGACATCATAAATGCATCTTGATTTGGCCAAAGTTAGAATATTACTGTTTGCTTTAGACTGTTTATATTGCATTTATTTCAGTTCTAAGGAGCTCATGAAAAAAAATAGCTCAAGAACAGAACTGAGCTCAATGGACCTGAAATTCTAAAACTACAAAAACAAAAGGAATTCAAGAGCTTGAACCATCAGCCATTGAAGTCATCAAGACTTTAGATTGAACTCGTAGTTTAAGGGACTCAAATGCTAATTTTTTTCTTAGCCACAATGAATACATTCAGTGAAATTTTGCACTGTTACTACTTGTTCATCCCTATAACACATATCATCAAACATAAAAAGATAGCTAGCTAGCCAAAAACTTTTTAATTGCATTTTCAAAAAGGAAAGGCACACATCGTGTGCCTCTATTAGAGCAGCTAGGTGTGTAAAAGGTTTGCCTTTGTACTAATGAACAAGTTACTTAAATTTTGTATTCTAGTATGCAGAAGTAGTAAGTACCGTGCTTTTCAACGTACAGGTTCATTGGGAAGGGGAATAGATTGAGTTTTCTCTTCTTTACACTGCACCTCTAATAAAGGAAGTTAAAATGAGCTGGCGTAGACTGGCAGGAAGCAAGACCGTGCTACACCAGAGGAGAGCGTCTCAAAGGTACAATGTCTTCAAGCTGCACAGATTGCACACCATTCATGGATCAAGGCTGTGCTGAAAGGAACAGTCTATCCCTGAATATTTAATTTTCCAGAATTCAGTCTAATGAATTCTTTGGCTGTAGAGGCAACAGATTAGAAATAGAGCTGTGAGAAAACAACATATTTTGCATTTCCAAATGCTAACACATAGAAAACTACCAATAATATGAATTATAAGCCAAATTTTATCCTGGTGAGAATTGAAATGAATGAATTAGGATCCTCTCCAAAAAAAGGATGTGATAATGGAAAAGCTGACAGATCTTTCACTAAAGCAGCTCAGGACAGAAATCTACTGTGGTACAAATCACTGAGCTGATCATGAGAAAACAGCAAATTTTAGCAGGCTTTATCTCTAAAAGTATTAAGATGATCCATGTTGTCAATAACACAAAATGACATATAATCAATCTACTGTGCTTTCATAATAAACAAAATACGATTTCTCAAAAATTACAGAATATTAAGTATTCATACTAGCAGTATCTGTAGAGTTTGAGAGCCTTTTTCAAACCCTGCCTTAGAGAGAAGCTGAACCTCAAGACTTTAATTTTAATGAATATTCCAAGTAAATGTTTATCTCTCTTCCGCAGGAATGAGTTGAGCACATCAACCTAGTGAGCAAACTGGTTTAATTGTCCGCAATAGTTTCCCCTTTGTAAAATATTCTGTAGATTTCAGAACACCTCTCATAGAACGAGACTGAAAACAATCTCATAGCAACATGTGGGAAGTACACGCATCTTTTTAGTTCTGTGGAATATACATATATGGGATGGGAAAAAAGAACAGCAGAAACAGAAAAATTGAATCTCCATGAGAGTATAGCTTGTCTCCTGGGACAAATGATCCATGCTGTTCACAAAAGAGGAAGGAAAAAAGTCATTGCTGAATGAGAGATGCAGCAATATTTTGATTAATACTTTCTCTATTTAAAACAATACTTCTATAATTTTTTTCTCTGTTCAGGTCAATAGTGTAATTTATGGTGAGGTGGAGTGCTTTTTCAAATGCATAGAATGAAAAGGGTTGGAAAATCAAATTTTCAGTAACAATTGATATTTTCCCTCACTTAAAAAAGTGCACTTTAGAAAATTAGGTGGCTTGTTTTTCAAATGCAAAGATGTACTGGACGAAGCCACATTTTCAGAATAGCAGCCTTCATGATTCCTGTTTGCACAACTGAAAAAAAAAACCAAAACCAAAAAACCAGAAAACAATTGGTAAAGGTATTTTTGTCAGATAAGACATGGATATTAGAGGATGAAACTTCACCAATGTTCTGTTTCTCAAGCAATGCCACACTTTTTTCTATTAAACTGCAAAAATAACATAAAGTCCATGCGTCGTAAGGAACTGAAAAGTATCTTCTATCTCAAAATAGTTATCTTGGGACAGCCAGTTCATACTGCCTTAACGGGCAAAGAGATTATACAGCACTGGACGATCTGATTCAAGCTGTTGAAATCTCAGAGACCATTTAAATCATGATGCCAAATTTTAGGTCCATTTATCACTAAGAAAACTGGCACATGTTACTAAAGTTTATTGAGCACAATGGCTTTATTATAGTTTCTTTTCAAGCAAATGTCAAAAAATTTTATAAACCCAAATATTAGCACATTTCGGGGGGGAAAAATTCAAGTATTTAAATTATCTGCAGATGGATTGTTCATAATGTTCAAGAGGAACTGGAGCTACCAAGCCATAGTATCGCTTGTTAAGTATTAAAAGTCATACCTTCAGAAAATTCAGTAAGCACACATTTTTTCATAAAAGTGTTTATATGATATATGAAGGGTCGAAAATAAATCAAACTCTGTAGTTGCTTGCAATAGTTATTGTGCTGTAAATTTATTTTCTGCTGTAGTAGAATTATTCTCACACATTTGAGAATTAGCAGTATCTACAGTACACACCACAACAGCTGCCAGATTCTTTCTTAGTAGACTTACACTCCTAACATACAAAACGTCTCCAGGAGAGCTTTAAAAATTAGGTGACTCATATTCTTAATGGGCCAGAATATTTTAATAACTGTTTCAAAATGTTTGGTTTTATATGGAACAACTCTCATGAATGCATCCAAGAGAACACGGTAACATCTGGGAGCCTCAGCCTGTATTTACCATATTATTGTCTTCTATAGAAATGAACTTAATAGAAAATGTGTTCATATTGCCACTATGAAAATCTATTCAATGAAGAGCTATTTTATTGATACACCATCCTTCAAAGAAGTTGTATCTATTAAACATGGTTTCTGTCAGTACCCTGCTCCCTCCTCATTCCCAAACCTGTGGAAAAAGCAAGCCCATCTCATGAATCTCTAGCCTTTGAAAACATTGGAAGATTGGATGGCTAAAGGCAGTGGTAAATCAATATAAGAACCCTGGGCCAGTTCTTTCATAGGCTTTTCTTGACAAATCATTTTATCTGTTTGTGTCTCAGTTTCTCATTTACAAAGCAAAACCAATGATTCTTGCTGTCTCTCTCCCATTTTGCATTTTCTTTCAGACTGTAAGCCTCTTTGGGAAAGAAGTTTGGGGATTATTCAATAATAATGTTGCAGACTATAATAAAATAAATTCATAGTTTACTGCAGGGATGGGATTGCTTACCCAAGTCCACAGCAGATGAAGATAACCTCAGTTGAAGTATACATGCATTTCAGAATACAACCAATGACTGCGGGTTGGGTGTGTTCAAACTAATATTTTCAAGTAAATACTTAAAAAGAAGAATTTATTTTTAATATTCTTGTTCTCAAATGAAAATCAGTGCAAATTGCCACCATGCCCATTCTCGTCTCACTACTGTCTACTTGTCTTTATTAAGGATAAACCTGGTTCTTGAATGCCTCACTAATTCTCTGTTGAATTCTGCAAATACCAACTCCATCTAAACAACAGATTAACTAACACATTTCTTTTGATTCAAAATGCCCGGTATGAAAAATAGATGGTCACTCCACATGCTCCATCCCTGTCATTCAAATGAGAAGTATTCGACAGGAAAAAGTACCTTGTGTGCTATTTGCAAGAGTATCCAGGGAGCTGGATAATGGCAATAAAGGAGACAAACAGTGAAGGACAGCAGAAGAATGTACAAAAATGTTCACTGCAAACCAGACAAGAGGAAAGAAGAGTATTGCCCAGCTCACTGATCATGAATTACCAGAAAGAGTGTATTAACCTGCACTTGGACAGCAATATTAAAAGTTTGGACTTTAGACAGTATCAAAAAGTGAACACAAATCTACATGAAGAAAAATACAGGCAAGCCCTTGTGCTCACAACTGTTTCATTTTAAGTCTTAAGAACCATAGGAAAGTACTGTGACTGAACATCATGAAAGCCAAAATTAAATAGGCTGAGTCCTATTTAGCAGTTTTGGTCCTATCTTGATGGTCAGAGACGCTGGCACCACTTCAACCTGGAGCCCTCTAATTCTACATTTGGCTTTCATTTCAGGGGCTCCCCTATCCCAGAAGATATCAAGGATAACGGGCACAAAATGAAACCCAGGAAGCTCCATCTGAATATGAGGTAAAACCTCACTTTGAGGGTGACCAAGCACTGGAACAGGCTGCACAGAGAGGTTCTGGAGTATCCTTCTCTGGAGATATCCAAATCCACCTGGACACAATCCTGTGCAACATGCTCTAGGTGAGTCTGCTTTAGCAGATGAGGTTGGACTAGATGATCTCAGAGATCCCCTCCAATCTCAACCCAAATCATTCTATGATTCTGTATTTTCCAGCTTACGAAAGGAGAAATAAATGACTAATTAAATAAATCTCTGAAGCTGACAATAGGCTAAAGATTTTCAGATCACTAAGCTGGAATAGTCACACAAACAATACAAACTACATGCCTCATAGAGCTATACTATAGAAACTCTAAAAATAAGTGCAAAACAGCAGAACACAAACACCTTTAAACTAGACAGATAATTTTGCTAAGAAATTTGAAAACAAAGAGCAGTGTGGCAGGAAAATTAAAAGAACAGCAGTTAGATTCGAGATGACAAAAAAGACTGAAAATATTCATATGAAGGACTTGAGGAAGTTTAAGAAAGCATCCTTTCCCTCACTTTGATTTCTAAATTTTGAGCAGAAACTCAAGCAGGCAGTGGCTGTGTCCATAAAACAAAGCATGAAATGTTTGTACTTCCTTATGTAGATAAGAAACAGAGGGCAAGTGACATGTTCTGGGAGGATTAAAAAACATCTTAATGTGTGAAAGTAGTAATAATAATAATAATAATAATAATAATAATAATAATAATAATAGATACCATCCAGGGAAGATGAGAAACCTTCAATGTTGTTTCTAGGATACCTAATGTTATGCAAGTCTCTGAAGTTACTAATTCCCAGGTGCATATAAGTGGGGGATAGAATAACAGCACATTAAGAAACCTTAAGAAAAGAATATATACAAATGGGAAAAATACAATTCCTATCGCTTCAACTGAAAAACAGGGCACTACTACCGCGCTTCCAAAATACTTGAATTACTAGTTTACTCTCTCTTGCCCCTGATGGTTTCCCTTTTCTAATTTGAACTTCAATCTTATTACTTAAAGAAATATAATAAGCTGAAAACCACCACACACATTTTTAGGAGTATTTTATAGAGATAGCACAGAACACAGGAGAACGGATCAGTTTAAGTGACAAGGGCAGCATATCCCATAGTATGCTATAGTAGCCATGTGGTACAGTAAACACAACTGGATGGTGAGTCTCACTGAGTCAACACAGGATTCCAGTCTTTATTTGTCTTTTTAAAAATTAAATGCAGCTGGAGCAAAGTGCAACACAAAGCTCAGATGCAGATGAGTGCTAAGACTAATCGCTGGCTCAGTCTTTCAAAAGCGCTAGGGTTGTGTGACTGAGGGCTTGGGAAAGTCATTTCTCTACCATAAAAAGTGATGTTTTCAACTGTGGCATGGTCAGTTGTTCCACCTCAGAGGGCTGTACTTTATCGTTACTTGCATCTTGCAGCAATTTTAATGATGTCATCCAAACAATCTCAGTTTGCGAGAGGATGGGGTGTTCTATGGAACAGCAGAAATGAACTTTTTTAAGGTCAGGGAACCAACTGCTTAGTTAATTTAAGTAACTGGAGTACTTTGATGCTCAAATGGGGAAAAATTGTTAGTAGCAGAATGTATGTAGCACCACACTTCAAGGTGTTTCATGCATCCAGTCAGCTTTATTGAAGAACTAAGCTTGTGAAAAGTATTAAGTACACCTTACTTCAAATATCACTTGCAATAACTGCTTTAGTTACATCTCTGTATTTCTGCTGCCCTAAAAATATCTCCATGGGAGATAACAGAGGTGCTAGAACAACCAGATGGCACTTGCTTTTATTTATAACATTTACGTCTGGTGATAAACTACATGAAACATGATAAAAGATTAGGAAATGCCTGCACCTCAGTGAGGAATAAAGCTTTAAAACTAATTTTCTGAGGTTTATAGAGTAATCTCAGCTAATGGTTTGAGACAATAAGATGGACAATGCAAAAAGTTGCCTGTAATTTGCAGGATGTAGCCCTAAACACACGAGAAACAAGCCAGCCTAAGTCCCAATTTTAGGTATATTCACACACATACATAAATATCGGCATAAAAATAATTCCATGATTACAAAAGTACAGTGTTTTGCAGAATCAAGGTTTATTCAGGACTATTTCCCCTCCTACCTTACCTTACCGTGGAGCAACGAAGAAAAATAATACTTGCAAATTTACCAAAAAAACCCTTTCTTTTTGTCTTGGTTCTGCTCCTGCAATGGCTAAAGTAATTCCTTATATCCTGTGAGATTTTCTTTTACACCTTCCTCTAGATTTGCACATATAAATGCCATTAAAAGACACAACGGATTCTTCATGTTCACTTAGAAACGAAAAGCTACCAAAATCCAACCCCAGACATTGCTGAAGAGATCCCAGATCCTCATCCACTGCAGAGAATTCTTTTGTCACTTATTAGCACTGCTTCCCTTTGGCAAGGTAAGAACTCCATGAATATTTTTTTTCTCAAAACCAATAATACCTGGAATTTATTTGACTAATGGGGCAATATGTCTAATGCAGGTATTTACACTTCAGCCTCTTACTCTTTCAGTCATGGGAACCCATGTCCAGAGAATGATTAATCTCACTGGAAACTAAAATAAACCAGATAACCACACCCTCAAATGCATCTTTTTATATTTGCTCTAAAGAGAAATACCAAGACAACTTGAGGGTGTTTACAGTATAACACCCAAAGGTAAATGAGATATTTCACACCAGGTTTCCTGTATTCCAAGCTTTCAGCTGCTGTGTTACGCCTTTTTCTGCAAGACTGAGGACCCCATTAAGAGATTTATCTCCCATGAAAATATTTTCTCGCTGTTACTTTGTTTTAATACAAAAAGTATCCTATTAGGGTTTCTGCAGTTCTGGGAAACAATCCTGTATTTCTTGCCATAAATCATTCTTGTTTGTCAACGTCTGTGCTATGTACACCATGCTTGACCTGCTGTTAGTGGTCACACCAATGCCAAACAGGGAAAGTCAACAACCTCCCAATTCATACGTGAAATTCCTCACATTATACAGTGTTAAATAAATTATCCCTGTTGATTTCTTCAGAGCTCAGGGAGCGCATGGCTACCTCTCTACCCATTAGGATCTCAAGTCCTTTTGACAGTCACTGTTTCACAGCACAGTCCCTGTTGCTGTAAACATCTTGCATTTTTACTCCTAGATCTGTGACTTCTGGCGAAGTAGCTCAGCTCGGCCTCACAGAACAGAGGACACTGACATGTGCCTTGGGACCTCTGTAAGGTTCAGAAAACGATGCCTCATTACCGCTCTTCTTCTCTCTTCATTTCCTACAGCTTCCTGCTGTCTGCTTTTCTTCAAACCTTTTCTGGGGCCCTATCAACCCAACCTCTTCTCCATTCCTGCTTTCATGCCCTGCGTTGTGCTTTCACCTCTGCTCTCTCCACACGCCACACCGGTAAGTTAACACTGCCCCATTTAACTGGGATCATTTTTCACCCTATCTTGCTGCTCCCCGTTTCTCCTTTTACTTAATTTTCAAATGCCACCTGTGAACTCCTCTCCTCATTTCAAGCTCTGAAATCAGCTTCAAATCCACCTCCTTTACTCAAAAAGCTCTCACAAAACCCCAGTGACCCAATTCCGACATGAGCTCAAAACCAAAGCTCTCCTGACCCCCTCGACGCTGCCACCTGCCTGCTACGTTACAGGGCCTTTTCCTCCAAGTTTCCACTACCTCGATGGCAACTATTAATGACAGCCAAAACATTTTACTATTTCCTTGCTGTTCCTCGCGGGACACCTGCGGTCCCCAACAGGCTGGGGCTGAGGCAAGGGGCTTGGGGTCGAGGCGGTGACCAGAGCCCCAGCAGGGCCCCAACCCGGGTGACTCTCCCTCCGATTCCCTCGCAGCGCTGCCGGGAAAGCAGGAGGAAACGCGTCCCAGCCCTACCCAAGACCGGGCAGTGGCCGGCCCGAGCGCCGGGGACCTGCCGGCCGCGCCCTCCCGGCTCGGGGGCCG